>OX463847.1:26909163-26995466 GCA_949825065.1 Odontocerum albicorne | reverse complement strand
ATATATATATATTATTAGTTATAGTGATATTTTAGTTATAAATAGTTAAAATTACATTAGTTACAATGGGTGATGTACTGAACACTAGTTTGGAAATAAATGAAGTGCTATCGCAACTAGAAAGGGATGACAGTGAAGGACAAGTAAGTGATGATGATGAAATGGTTAGTGTTTGAGAGAAAGAGGATGAAGTTTCTGAACACAATAAAGATACTGAAGCTGATGACACTGACAACGACCCAGACTATAATCCCTCTGATGAATAAAGAACATATTCAGGAGAGACAAAAGCTGCGAAACCTGTCCAGAAATCTTAAACACAATATTGAAGATGTTGTTGGTCCATTAACTTCTCAGGCCGAAAATATTCAAGGAGAAGCAGGAACAAGAAAGATTTGTGCAATTTGCCCTGCTCAAAAAGAAGAATGACCCGGTTCCAGTGCCCTGCTATGTAGCAAGCACATTTGCATGGAGCACCGAGGAACTTTGTGTGTAAAGTGCGCCAAAAAGGACTAAAAGCCCTAAAATGTATGTAAAACATTATATTCTATACAGTTCATGTGTTAATTAAAGTTATATTACATTTTTACATTGTTTTCATACATTTTTCCCTAGAGTAGTCTGAGAGACTACACGTTACCATTTATGTGTGGGAAAAAGGCGTTACCATTCCAGGGTTAATAAAAGTAAAATAATAGTTAATATTTTGTTGTTTTCCAATAAATGTTGAAATAAACTGAATATCTAAACTTAATCAAATACATAACAGAACAAATTGCTCCCAATTTTTATTTTACTTTTGTTTAAAAATAACAGATAACCTGAAGTCATAAGTTTCTTTATATCCCTGGATATTAGGTAGAAAAAAATGCCTGGCATTTGAGGAGAGTAGCCCAGCACAGGGTTTGAACCGACAACATTGTGCATGGTAATCCAGCACATTACAACATGACCAAACTCCTTAATTTATGATATGCATTCAATTTGAAATAATAGTCCAGTAATACCAGTATACATATTTCGTAGAATTATAATAAATTTATCGGAAAATACTTGCCTTCAATATTTCCTTGGAGCTGGTAAACTTGCGCTCTATTATTAAAAGTTTCAGCCCTGTTGGGTAATAATTTGACACATTCACTGAACAAGTTGACTGCCTCTTCATAATTCTTTGCTTCTGCTTTTTTAATTGCGAGAATTTCTAATTCTCGAACTTGACTATTATCTGATGCGTCACTTTCTTCACAGTCTATAAGAATTTTATTTGTTTAGTTGTAAAAATAATTAGTTAGGACACATCCACATCATCACGCTTTTTCCCCATCGAGGTAGGCAGAGAGGACATAGTGCCAGACTTTCCTAATGAGACACTTCTTTTGCCTCCTCTATTTTCATACAGATTCTCATACAACTCCTATGATTTCTCTAACTTTCCATTTCTTTTTTTCACATCATTCGCTTGAGCTAACCATACTTTCCTTGGTCTTCCTCTATCACCCCTTGCACTCACATTTGCACTGAATATTTGTTAGTCTTTCTTCATTAATTAGTTGCCCAAACCATCTTCATCTTAAGTTCACATTCATCCCTCATCACTATTAGTATAAATACCAAAAATATATTAAAGCAAACAAAAAGCCCTAAATTAATTACCTCTATGGTCTAGTGGAAGATAGATAGCATGTATTTGATCTGGGGTTTAGAGTTCCATTCCTAATGACGATCAAACAAGTCTTAGGACTTTATCACATTCAAGCCTTGAACATTTTTCTAGTTGGTAGGAAGAAATTACGAAACAGTAATAAGCTGATTAGTTAGTATATTTCACAGTGGAATTCCGATACAATATTAGATGTATTTTTCAAGAAATATAGGTTTAAAATAGCATTTTCTTTGATTTCAATACTTCATAATTTTTTTGAAATTTCACGATCAAGCATCATCTCAAAGGTGCCCTCTAAATAAAATAGAACCTCTGTCATTATACAATAGTTATTAATGTGACATGATTTCCTCCAGATATCAAAACTCATCCTTATATAGGATGGGTGATGGAATACCTTATTAATGTATTAAATTATAAAATGATTAATAAACAGCAATAAGTTTTCTGCAAAGCCATTGAGGTATACAGGATTGAGTAAAAATAAAAAATAATTTTGTTTTCTATTTCTGATGATGATCAGGAAATAAATTGTAAAATAATAACAGCTAATAAATGCTATTTTGGCCTACAAACTCAGCTTAAGGCATGACTGCTTTCATATTGCACCAAGGTTGTGACATATAAGACATTGATTAGATGGGTCAGAGTGATTGACACAAGTACCGGCAGATATCCATGGATATCTTTGATAGGATCTATGGACCAGTGAATCATGCCGCATCTGGTGCAACTCACCTTATCATATTTAACTTTACTTGGTCACGAAGCTCTCCAATCAACAGATACGAGCAGCCGGCTAGGTCAGATGGAAATAATTTATGACTTCTGCAAACTGCACGCTGGCTAAATAGTGTTAGCATAAGTAGTAATAAAAATATAATTAATAAGCAATTGATAATCCAATTTTATTTTAATTACCTTTGTCATTAGTTTGAAATTCATTTTCAAAGACACCTTCACCCAATGGTAGAGATGGGTTGAAAATACTGTTTAGAATGGCTTTATCTTGATCACTTAATTCTGGTAAAATAGACATTTTATTAAAAAAAAAAAAAGTATTTTTGTCGATACTTAAAACTTGTAAGACACTCAATATGAACTAAATAATTTGTTCAATACTCAAAAAAAGATATCACTTAAAGCAAAACCTTCTCAGACTAATACCAGTTCTTGATGTTTATAAAGGCTCACTTTCAATATAATCATTAGCATAATTATGTAAAATCGTGTTATCCAGTTCACCTCCAAACGAGAAATGTGTTATGTTGTATAGAATAATAAAATTGTTTTCTTGAATAACATAAAACAAGATGCTAAAAAGTAATTATATACCATCTTGTCCGGCACCTTCAGGAGGCAAAAAGACAGATATCCATATATTTTTATCCAAGCATACTATTTATCCTTCTTCCATATACGAGGCATATCCAGAAACTAAGTGTACTGACTTTTTGTAAGTTACAACTTTTTTTATTTAAACAAAAAAATTACGTGGTTACCGTAGTACATATGTAAGCTATTTTTCGACATAGTCACCATTCCTCTCAATGCAGGTGGTGAAGCGGGGTATCAACTTTTTGATGCCTTCCTCGAAGTAGTTTCCCGCCAACCCCTCCGTCCACTTCTCCTTTACTTCCTCGTCGGTTGAAAGCCTTTTCCCACCCATGTGCAGCTTCGGGGAGGTAAAGAGATAGTAATCTGAAGGTGCTAGATCAGGAGAATGCGCGGGATGGTTCAGGACATCCCATTTAAACGAGGCGAGCAGTTCCGTCTGTCATGTCATCGTGCAGCAGGCAGACTCCCTTTGTCAGCATGCCTCTCCTCTTGTTCTGAATCGCCCTCCGTATTTTTTTTTGGGTCTCACAGTATCTTGCAGAGTTGATGGTCTCCCCTTGAGGCATATATTCAATTAAAATTATGCCTTGACAGTCCCAAAACACGGATGCCATGATTTTCTTGGCTGAAATTGTGGTTTTGAACTTTTTGGCGGAGGGTGAAGAGGTGTGACGCCACTGTTGAGACTGCCTTTTGGTTTCAGGCGTGTAGTGTGCAACCCAAGTTTCATCTCCAGTAACGATGGAGCGAAGAAATTCATCTCCATGGAGTTTGCAGCGCCTCAAAAACTCTTGCTTTTTTACAAAATTTCGCACTTGGCGGGAGACTGGGTTGACATTTTTCACGAAACATGTTGTCGCGTCGACACTTCTCAACGTACTGACCTCGAACCGGTCTCATTGCGGAAGGGAAGGGTCAGGCTACACGGAAGTGTAGCCAACATGTCGAAAATAAAATCCATCCGGTCGTGAGAGCCTCAGTACACTTAGTTTCTGGATACGCCTCGTATATATCTTTATATATATAATTTTTCTATGTCACTGAACTCCTAAACAGCCTGACCGATTTTGATGAAATTTTTTGTGTGTGTTTGAGTGGGTCCCTGAATGGTTTCGATTTACAATTGGACTCGGTAGGTGGCGCTGCGATCGGGTTCTAGGAAAGTTTTTTTAATTTTTTGATGAAAATTTATTTTTTATTTTTTTAAGATTTTTCGCATATCTTTGTTACTTGGGGAATAGCAGAGTGCCTATCGATGGGATAAGATGACATTTTCATTAGAGTTATAACAGGAAGAAGTTATCTGGTGTGAACAGGTTGTTTTTCCCGCAAAAGGGCTCATTGCCTGTCTAAAGAAGTAAACTCTCCTTAATGGAAGAAAAGTATGAACCTGGTAATAAGGATTATATTTTCCCGTCATAAATTATTGAACAAAACGTTTCTTGACTATGGTTTTGGCTGTCAAAATCACGTGACAACAAGGATTGCTACATTATATTTACTCTATTTAGAGTGGTGTGGTTCCTATAGGTGGGACAGGAGGATGTTTTCTTTGGTACATTGAAAATCCTTTTTTTTCATGTTAGGTAGTTGATTTTTATAGAGGCCCCATCTGTGTCTCCATCATCTTTTTTAAATAGCATTTAATGGCTCCATTTATTTAGAACCCATTATCCGCGTAAATAGGATTTCTGTAATAAATTTGAGACCTAGAAAATACCTTAAATCAAAATTTGCAAAATTAGTTATCCTTTCATAGAACAATATAATTGATTTTTAAAAGAAAAACTTAAAATCAACTATCCTATTTCAACTTGACAGATGAATAAAGTGTATCATAAATTTTCTAATATGTGATAATGACAGTCTGTAGGATGTGATTGAAGTATTACGCAACACTAGGGCTAGATGAAATACAAACTTTGGTAAGTGTTTTGATTTACAACATACATTCGAGCCAAAGTGTTATTATACAGCGATATTCAAATATGTGTATATTTAGCATATGATGTAATGATAAAAAAAAACAGATTAATGAAATAATGAACAAAATAAAACAAATTAGTTTACTTTTATATGGTGTATTAGGCGTATTTCTAAAATCCACAATTTCAACTATAAAAAATATCACAGTCTTATTTAATGAATCGTTCCATCATTCAACAATGGAATGAAATACAAAGCATCAAACGTCCATTAAATAACGAGTCAAAACAATGCAATTGTCAATCACATTTCACTTGGCTCCGACTGTCGATTCTTAAAAAAAACAAGTATTAAAATATTTAACAATATACAATTTGTTACAAAACAATAAATAAGCATTCAAAGGCATAAAATAGTTTCTTTTAAGACTAAAAATTAACATTAGACTTACGATAAACATTTGTAAAAAATCTACGTTACAAAATGCAATATTGAATAGTTTATTACAAAATTGCATTAGACTATATTATAATAAATATTAAAACTATTTACAAATATCCTAACTATAAAAACTTATTCTTACACATACAATATGATAAAAATACAGAAAAGAAAACTAAGCAACAATAAAATCATTTCAATTAAAAACAGTATCATACAGAACGTTTCCAAGCAAAACATTGTAACCAATATTTGAGCAATTTTTCAATTTCGTATAACACAACCGATTTCATAAAATACAGTTGAAATAAATGTAAATTTGATGTCAAAATATATCGGAGTATTTAAAAATAGTCATTTTTACAAACATTATATTTATTTTCTTAACCATATTTCCAGATCTTTTTCCTCTCCTGCAAAATTTTCCAAATCCTGGTTATGATAATTTTCCTGGAAAAGCTCGTATTGTTCAGTTCACCGAGATAATTGTAGTACATTCAAAGTATGCTAAGTATGCTAAGTCCAGTACTTTTCCAGATCATACTGACTTAACCTCTAAATGAGTATGGCCGTACGGCGTATGAATTTTTACTTCAAGAGAGTATGGACATACACGGTATGTCCAATGTTTTTATTCCCGAATACATGAATGTATCCATAAAACAGAAATCGCTCAAATGTTATCCATTCAATTATTTTGTATATGGCGGCCGTAATTACGTTATTTATATTACTTACAAAATCATTTTTTTATTTTACTTACAAAATCTCACTCGCTTAGAGGTTAAGTCTAAATTCTTTCAAAGTTGATGAAAACAAAATTTTGCTTATGTTAATTTATTTTCAATTTAATTGAGTAAACAGTGTGTCTGTTCTAGTTTTAAGAACACACTAAAAAAACAATTGATCACAAAAAATATTTCAATCAAATAAGTGAAATAATTAAAATATTTTTATACATGAGTAAATCAAGAGTTTTAACCACTCTCAATATCATGCTATACATCTTTAAGGATAGGCTAATAGAATCATAAATTTATGTATACTATCAAGATATAAGACTGATTTTCCAGCCTAAAAATGATTGTCAAATATTGTCTTTTAAATACTACATTTTCCAGTCAATGTTATGCATAAATGTATATCACCAGAAAATAATGTTAAAAAACAAAGCTGTATAATGGAATTTTTTGAAATTAAAATTACTTTTTACTTCTGAAAATTTGCTAAAAATATGCCAAGAAGATCGTCAACATTTTAGTTAATAAATGAAATAGAAAAAAATCAATTACAAAATATGTATTTGCAAACTGTATATACCAAATTCTTTTTTGGTATATGCAAATACCAAATTCGGTATTTGCAAATACCAAACTCATTTTAGTGTGTTCTCCATATTTTTGTAATTTCCCATTATACGAGTACAAATAAATAAAGTTATTGTACCAGTGCATTATATGACATAAAAACATAAATAAATCTCAACACAGGTGATCACAGTAATGATTACACGTAACAACACACACCTTGAAAAAAACCAATTTGAATATCTAAATTAGCAAACTGTATTTTTTCTTATTTCAATTGATCTCTACTGTCTATAGATATTTTATGATTTTGTTATTTATGTGCTTTTGTTATTTTCAATGATCCTATTACTTTGTAGTGTTTTGTTAACAATTTTGCATGGTGATTTTATAATAATCAATTCAGGCACCCTATTCACTGAATAAAAAATGTCATGGCATACTTAACTATCTGAACTTTTTTATTGGCACATCTGCTATAGTGAACTCTAGCCAACCCATGTTGCCTCTCTCACGCACCCATTATTAAATTTTCTAAAAACTCACAAACTGTCAGTCTCTTGCAAATGTTAGCTACATTTTTGATTTGTCAACGGGAAATGATTTTCTTAAATTTGTTATACATACTCCTTAGTGAAAAAATAAAGACTAATAAAGTCTTGATAGTTTACGAATATGTTTTTAATATTATCATAGCTCACTACTGTGTATATTGTGTCAAAAATCAGTGTATATTGTGTCAAAAAAAAAACAAAATTTGAAAATACATGAATCCAATGAATGAATTGTAATGTTAGAGATGATAAGCATCTAATAGGTAAATCAATAAAGCACTCATCGGCTTTTTTGTTCAGTCAATTCAATTACATACAGTTATATCCAAAATATGACGCTTGAGAAAATACTGCAAGATAATATACTATTTTAAAGTTGTGTAAATAACATTGTATTAAATACTTTGAAAGTTAAAACAAAACTTAAAACTGAGCAATAACAATTTTCAATATTTTTTATTAGATTTCAACTATTATACTAAATTATAGTCAAAGTAATTAAACTTCATTAAAAAATATTTTTATTTCCCTCTAGTAAAAATTTGATCATCACAAAATCAACATTACATTAATGCTTAAATTAAACAAAATAATAAATAGCTACCAGGTTAAGGAAAACACAGCTAATTGACTGAGTGTTACAGTGAGATGCCATGAATATGAATTTTCTCTTTGTATTGCATTTATGACTTACGAAAAAACATTATGTAAAGGCATTCCTAAAGATTATGCAAAAAGTTTTAACAACTATCCATAAAAAATTGGAATATTTGAAGAAAGGTGTCTGCCAAGGCATCTCTCACTATCTAATCTCACTTAAAATGCTGTGCTCAAATATGTTTTCAATAACTTTCTATGAAATGGAATATCCAGCATCTTATGTCATCTGAAATTTGTAAATTGTGATCATTGCTAATCTCCTAATAGAACTAAAAATCGGACTACAACAATTAACTAATAAGAGCAAAGCAGATTTTTAAATGAACAAATAAAATACCAAATTTATGATAAATTTATTTGCAAATACTGCAGTAATTCAAGTGGCTAGTAAAAACTTGAAACAAATCCAACAAAACATCTACTTAAAACAATTTATATTGTCCAAAGACTACAATTTCAAAGAAATAAGTAGAATAATCAAATTGGCAGGCTTGCTGTTCTTTTGGTTAATTGAAACATATATTTCATGAAACACACAAGTCTTCCTATCTGCTTTAAAAGGAAGGTTTATCATTGTAAACTCCCAATAATCTCATACTAGAGCCACACAAAAGATCCAAAGTACTCCAAGAAACCTGGAGAAATGCACGCTTGGCTATAGAAGATACTGCAAACGCAATTAATTTATTCACTATCGATAAATAGTCAGGCATATTTGACACTAGAAAATTTTAAGATGAAGTTGGGCAGGAAGACAATCATATAGATGGGACAATAGACAATCATTGGATGTACAAATTCATTCAGTGGGATCCAAGAAGTACTTATAGCTAGAAAGCAAACTTAAAACACACTGAGTGGATGCCATACGTAAAATGTAAAGCACAATGTGATAGCCGACGGCAATGGGTAGACAATTTTGAAAAATACGTCAGGAGGCTTATCTTTAACAGTGAACAAATAAACAAAGCCAAAAATGATGGTGACATATGAGTAATATAAAAACTGTTACCGTAGAATAGCCAGAGTATTTTTAATTTAAAAGTAAACAAATATTCTCTAAAAATAGATACATATAAAAATGACAATGTCTTTTCTTTTCTCCAACATTTTAATTTATTAGTCGGAAGTTTAAAATCATTTTTCCAATAATCACCACGCATTGTAACATTTAGTAAAGTGGACATTTTCATTAACTGCCCTACGCACGTAGGTTATGCTTGTGCTAACTGCCTATCGAATATTGCTACCCCACATTCCATGCATGACAGCAAACAGCAGTCGTAAATATATCGGCTCGTATTTCATTCGCTGTAGGTACAAACGGCCTCTAAAAATGTTCTTATATATCAGTTTAAACCTAGATTGCATTGTGTTTGTGTCTCAAGTTTTTACCTGCATTTTTATATACTATATTTTTATTTCATTAGCTTTATTTCTAGTAAAATCGTGTAAATATGTTTTAGTCATATTTATATAAGTATTAGTTTATTAAGTGTTTGTAGCGCATTTTTTATTTTTCTTTAGTATTATTTTGTATTGTTAGATTTGTTTTTATTAGGTATTCTTTGGTTATAGATATTTTATCAACTGTTTATAATGGATATTTTTGGGGGGAAAATTCATATGCATGTATTTGACAATTATTAATAAATATTAAAAAAAAATATTATTCATGGAATTCAATTTATTCATGGGATTAATGCATTTTTTTAGTTTTTAATTTTTTTGCCATAATATATACACTAATGAGCTATGACAATATTAAAAATATGTTTGTAAACTATTAAGACTTTTTATTAGTGTTTGTTTTTCACTGAAGAGTATGTATGCACTTTTTCATACATTTTTTTTGTCAACAAATTACCATAAATATGTTAAGTGAAGAATTTGATTCATCCGAAATGAGCACATTTGAAAGTGATACTATATCCGATATTGTATCACTTTCAAATGTGCTAATACATATAAAGAAGTGTCAGAGTTTTCAACAACTTTTTTGATAAAGAGCTTATAAAAATTAAAGGTGAACAGACATAAATTCACAGATCAATATATCAAGGATACTCCCGGTACATCCAACAGTATTGTGAATTCTTGGCATTACACTACAGAGAATGAAATGCAAATATTTTTCGCTATTATTTAAGCTCCAAGTGTTGTGGTAAAATCAGAGAAATAAAACCTAGTGTGCTAAAAATCAGATATTTGACAAAACATTTTGAAAAACTATTCTGTACAGATTTTCTGATAAAAAGTTTTATATTTTAGTTATAATGATGATTATGATGTATCTACTCGCCCAATTTCAAAACTCAACAAAATATGGCCAGTCTATGAATACATACAACAAAAATTTCGAGAAGCATATGTGGCGGAAAGATATGTGGCGATCAAACTTTACAAAGGACAACTGGGCTGGATCCAGTACATGTAAAAACACATATGCTGTGCAAGTCAAAATATGAATATCTATGGTCAACCATCATACATACAGGAAAAAACATAGCCTTTGGTCAACAATTAAAGCATCTTCCAGTGTCTACCTTCATATACAGGAGTTCATGGCCATTACTCAAGAAGAAGACGAAGAAGAAGTGTCTACTCAAGTCATGATGGCTCTGATGAATTCATTATTGAGTAAGGGATGCTGCCATACAAGACAATTTTCATACTTAAACATCACCAAAGTTAGCCAAGATATTAATAATTAATAAAACTGACACCTACGGGACATTGAGAGGCGTAAGGGGTTCCAAAAAATTTATCATTCCCTAAAATGTTATCTAGAGGCTACACAAAAGCTTATAGAAAATAATCATAACGAGGTGGAGGGAAAAAATATAATTCAGGCTACACTTTCCAGTCTGAAGAATGGAAAATGTCCAGAGAAAGATTAAATCTCTGCAGAAATAATAAAGTACTGTTTATTTCCACTCTTATTTCAGCTTGTTACCTTGTGTAGGGAGTAAGGTAGTCTCTCAAGACATGCACACTTTAATATAATAACACTACATAAATAAAGGAGACCGAGGAAAGTGCAACAATTATAATAGGATATCACTTCTATGCACCACTGGAAAGGTTATTGCTAAAATAGTCCATTATAGTCCAAATTTTGGCAAACAGGATATACCCTGAAGTACAGTGTGATTTTAGATCAACCATAGACATGGTTTTTGCTTGATCTAAAATCCGAGAACAACAAAAGCCTCTCTTTATAGCATTTGTTGACCTAAAGCAAGCTTTCGATAGTGTAGGTAGGTAGATAGTGTAGCTGTGAGGTAACAAAATGTTATCGGAAGGCGTGTTCGAGGAAGATCAAGGAAAGTATGGTTGGATCAAGTGAATATTTAAAAAAAAGTAAGGTAAATTGTAGGAGTTGTATAAGGTATATGGATGTAGAAGAAGCGAAATATGTATCACGATAGGAAAGTCTAGTGCTCTCTCCTCTCTGTCTACCCTGACAGAGAAATGGCGCGATGGTATGTATGTAAAAATAAATATATTTAGATATCAATTTCACTAAAACTTAAAAAAATGGTGATATTACAATTAAAGCTACATTGTTTAAAAGTGAACATTGAAAAAAAAAAACTTATTTATCGAATCAGTATTAACACGTTCAGTGCTGAAAACGCATATATGCGTTGATATAAACTTTGTTGGGTGATGGAAATGCCTATCGTCTTTCTATTCCCAATTTCTTTGGGTTAATTATAAAACAAATGAGTCCAGAGTAACCTTATGGTAGTATAGAGTTTGTAAGGGTTGTGTGCTAATGAATTATACTTGCTTTTTAATTTTTTAACAGCACAGTAAATATAAAACAAACTATTCAGCAGGCAATGTGTTAATATTGTAGAATTCAATTAGTCAAAAATGTATTTCTTGATATCATTTAACCACCTTTATATTATAAATAAATTTTCACAACGATCTAAAATATGTTTAAGAAATCGTAGAAGAAAAATACTGAGAATTATTTCATAAGAAAATAAGCTCATAGGGCTAGTGCTTTACATTCTCATTCTTCTAATGATAATCATCCAACTTGGGTGGAAATGAGAACGATTGCCAAAAAACATCAGATCTTAAAATAGTGGTATTGCAATCTTTCTAATTTCAGAACATATAAAATTTCATTGTTTATTTGAGAACATAACACCCCATTGTTAAGAAACCCAAAGTAAAAGTCTGCAAAACAGTAAAAAAAAGATGCTAATTTTAAATGTTTTTATACAGTGAGAATATATTATAATACGGCTTGAAATGCAGTATTTAAAAAAAATCTTTTGAAAAACAGAACCAATCTAAATTTCTATTTTAGTACAAAAATTGAATTCTTGAAGTATTATGTGTGGTAGAATATTAGTTAAAAATTATATTCAGAATGTGGAGTTAATAGGATAATACATATTTGCATTTCTCGTCGCCGCAAAAATTTTGAATTTCTATATTGTTTCTGTGGACCGGAAAATATATTCACCTTGATAAAAATAACATATTGATTTGCCAAAAACCTGTCAATACTTTTGATTTTTGAATATACCCCTTTAATAACCTGCAAATTCATGCGGATAACCTGCTATCTTTTTAAATTGAAACCTTTGGTTCCATCTGGTCCTCTGGGGCTTCTGAGAAGGGTAACAATGTTGGGTGGTTGAGCAACCATTATTCTTGGTTGTGCAGGAGACATACTGGTGCTTGGAACATTTGGCCTACTGGAAAGAATTTCAATGGCTGGTTTTTCCTTTATCCTGTTTATGGCTTGTAAACTTGTGGCTTCCATTTTAGTCTGAAGATTATTTACCCTAAAAGATAATTAAATAATTAAGAAACAAATTTGACACAATTAACAAAAACGTTAACAGAACAAAGATTTTTATGAAGACCTAGGATAACATGGAGATGGCAAGAATTTTTTACAAGGTGTTTAAGAATGCTACAAAAGACTGCGATAGATGTAAAATAACGGTCATTGCTTTATCTGATTAGGGAAAGAGCAGAAATTCGAAGTATTTCATAAAAATGATAAATATATTATCAACAGCGTAAAACATTTACAAGAAAATTTCTCAACTAATAATTCTTGGTACATGTCCATAGTACAAAGAAATAGATAAAAAAAAAGTTTACTTCATTTTATTTCACTGATCTTTTATTAATTTATTTCATTACACTTCTACTGTATACATTACAACCTAGCGGGCTTATTGCCATATGGTTTTTTCTTACCAACCACAAAAATGGCAAAAGATCTTATGTCTAAAAGCAGACTAAAACCCTATTTTTATTTCATCAAGCATTCTACCAACTAGGTCATAGAGGTTTTTTCTTACTCAACAAACACCATTCTGAAGATGTTCATTGAGTGAAACCAGCAAATGGACAAAAAGGCGGTAGAATATCAGTTTTCTGTAGATTCACAAGACAATAATTTTATATTTTTTGAGTTAACATTTTATAATTTGTTACTTGCTTATCAGCATATTAGAAAACCATTTTAATTAACAAAACATTATTAATATTTAACAAAATAAATCAAGTACAGTCAGTTCTCGACTTACAACCACCTCGACTTATGACGGAGACCAAAATTATAAAATAATGTGTGCGCCTTAGTGTAATTGGTGCGTGCACCTTAACTAATATGACGCAATCAATTGCATCATCTTTATGTAAACAGCGTCAGTTTGTCACCTTCCGTGTGCCCGAAAGGTTTGAAAAATTGACGGTTGATTACTCTCTCTTTATATTTCGAGTTATTGAATTGTTTGATTTTTCAATCCCAAAATGTCAAATAAAAATAAAAGAAAAACGATTGATTTAGAGAAAAAAATTAAAATAATAAACCAGCATGAGTGCGGCAAAACAGTGTCGGACTTATCACGGGAACTTAAATTGTCCTATTCAACCGTGTCAACTATAATAAAGGAAAAAAAAACGAATTCTCGAAGCAGTAAAAAAATCAGTATCAGTAAAATCGACGATTATTACTAAACAACGAAATGGACTCATACATGAAATGGAAAAATGTTTGAAGATTTGGATGGAGGATTTATTACAAAAGAATGTTCCACTTAATTTCATAACCATCCAAACTAAAGCACGTAGTCTTTTCGAAGATTTAAAAAAAATGAACGGTGATAACTGCAACCAAAGTTTTAATGCAAGCTCCGGTTGGTTTGAAAGATTCAAAAGATGTGAAAGCTACCATAATGTAAAGATTTGTGGAGAGGCAGCAAGTGCAGATCTAAAAGCTGCCGAAGAATTTAAAGATAATTTGGAAGCGATGATCGAAAAAAAAAAGTATTCACAGGAGCAAATTTTCAACGTCGATGAGACATCCCTTTTTTGGAAGAGAATGCCAGAACGAACATATATACATCAAGAAGCCAAATGCATGCCCGGATTTAAAGCATTCAAAGACCGTTTGACCCTTCTGTTGGGTGGAAATGTCACCGGATTTAAATTGAAGCCACTTTTGATATATAATTCAAAAAACCCAAGAGCCTTCAAGGGAATCGATAAGTCTACTTTGCCGCTACATTATCGTTGGAACAAAAAAGCATGGATGACACAATATCTTTTCCAAGACTGGTTTGACAAATGAGCCGTTAATTTTGAAAGTGACCTAATTCCATTTATATTTAAATTGAAATATTTAAGAGTTTGAGTTTCAATAAAATTAAAAATATACGTACAGGATAACTATGTGTAACACTTCTTAAGTGTATCTAAGAGAGTTAAATTTATAATTTCTATTAAAATAATAGCAAATTATTAAGTGAATATATGTGTTTTCTTACCATAAATGGAGTTAAGCCACTTTCAAAATTAACAACTAAATTTGCTATAAAATTTGAAAGAACCCAAGTCCATTCGGCATCATTTAAAATGCTTCAAATTGAATAAACAATACTTAATTTAGTATATATTTCTTTACAAGACTTAAAAAAACACAATTTATGCAATTCAGGAATTCTTCTAAATATATATGCACATTAGATAACAATTTACTGCTCATCTATAGGTACATTTTGTATATGCGGTAGGGATTTGAAGAAGTCATGGTGCTCCGATGGTATATACCGTAATAAGTCCATCATGTCCTTGTATTTCGCTGTTGTAATTTATCTTATATTTTTATAAAGTGGTGATAATACAATATTTTCAAACTTTCTTGGTCTACCCTGATGTGGTAATAAATCCAGAATTTTAAAATCTGCATTCTCATCCATTGATATCTTATAGAAAATCTTATATGGTTCATTTCTCAAAAAACGCAGCCAGAATATTTTTAACCAATTTATTGTTTCTCCATTAGAATTCTTTACCCTTTTAAAAACTGCGTCCTCCAAAAATCTTGTTGATATGAAATCCTCTTGTTTCATTTCATTCAATATAAAGTTATTACCTTATCGGCACTTTTCGGATAACATTATAATAATCTTGGGGGACAAACAGTAATTTTTTTTTTAATGACATTTCTACGACACCAAAATCTCTATCATTTGGTAAAAACGAATGTCTCGATGCTAAGAATTTATGGTCTATGATTTCTAAATTATGTTCGACAGTTTGGACTATTTTTAGCCACGTTAAAGCTAACTTAATGTTTCTATTTTGTCCTGTACACATGTCACTGTAAGTTATAATAAGTTCACTTCTAAGATTTTTAATATGTTTCAAGATACATGAAGCTACTTCTTGGGAACCTTTTGATGCAATATTTTCATCCCAAACGTACATGTGAACATTATCATCATGAAAATTGTGAATACCCAAATTGAGAACGTACATATTACGTTTATAATATGCTACTGAAGTAGTCAACTTTGTTTGGTAAGGTAATGCTTTTTGCAAGTGGAAAGAAAAAGCGAAATAATAATCTGAATGATGTAATACTATAACAGTTCTTGATCTTGTTTTAATGACATCCCAGCTGATGCTGATTCTGCTAGACTTAAATGGACATCATGTTCATCCTTAAGTTTATTTTTTCTTCATCATCATCCGATGCTTTAATTTTGATGTTTAATAGGTCGCATTTTTGGCATGTATCTTTATGCGGTTGGTGGAAATGTAAATTAAAATATTTTTTAAATATTAGGTGTACAAATAAGTTTCCGCCGTTTTTTATAAAAAAATGGGCATTTATTGTGAAAGAACGGAACCTCATGTTTTATTCGAAGTAGTACCCATCGCTTGCCACTACTTTTCCCCATCTTTCTGTCAGCATACGAATACCGCGTCAGTCATCATCATCATCTTTTGAGGCTATCCACGAATCGACTCAATTTTTGGTATCTTCATATGATGTGAAGTGCTGCTCAGACAGGCCATGCGTCATCGATCAAAACAAGTGGTAATCAGAAGGAGCAATGTCTGGTGAATACAGCGGGTGGGGTAAAACTTCTCAATTGAGTGTTTCCAAATAGGTTTTGACCGGTGCCGCAACATGTGGACTAGCATTATCATGCAGGAGAATAATTTTGTCGTGTCTGGCGTAGTAGTGGGCGCGCTTTTCCTCGAGTGCTCGACTCAATCTCATCAATTATGTTCGGTAGACAGCCCCAGCAATGGTTTCATTCGGTTTGAGCAACTCATAATACACAACACCAAGCTGATCCCACCAAATACACAACAAGAGTTTTTTTCCATGAATATTTGGCTTAGCCGTAGATGTTGAAGCATGACCAGGGGATTCCCATGATTTCTTCCTTTTTGGATTATCATAATGGATGCATTTTTCATCACCAGTGACTATATGGTGCAGAAAACCCTTTCGTTTATGCCTGGCAAGCAGCATTTCACATGTGGAAAATTGGCATTCAAAGTTTCTCCGCGTCAGTTCATATGAATCCCAATTTCTTTGTTTTTGAATCATTCCCAATGATTTCAACCCATGTGAAATTGCTTGTTGAGTCACTCCTAATGTAAGTGCAAGTTCTTCTTGCGTTTGGCACGAATCTTGATCGAATAATACTTCCAATTCCGCGTCTTCGTACACTTTCGGCCTTCCGCTACGTTCTTTGTCTTCGATGTCAAATTCACCGTTCTTAAACTTTTGAAACCACTCACGACAACTTCTCTCACTTAAGGCAGCCTCACCATATGCTTCTACAAGCAATCGATGCGCCTCAGCTGCAGATTTCTTCAAATTGAAGAAGTAAATCAAAAGTTCCCGCAAATGACGCTTATTCGGCTCAAAACTTGACATTTTCGAACACAAAAAAATATGTTATACTGATAAAAATTCACTAATATTTCAAGGTCATGTTGTTGACAGATGTCCAACCTTACGATAATGACATTTTACATCTGACAATTTTAACCATAACTTACTGGTGGCGCCAACTTTTGTCAAACGGCGGTGACTTATTTGTACACCCAATACTTTTTCTATAAGTCCACTTATTAATTGCTTTTATATTATTTTCCGTGCAATGAAGCTCGTATAAATTAAATATTTTCTTTAGTTAGATCAGGATGTAGATATTTTCTCCGCAAAATGTTTGTTTATGACAACCAACTTCAAATTTACACGTTACTATTGCCAACAAAAACAAATGGACTTAGGCCACTTTCAAAATAAACGGCTCAAATGTTTTATTCCTGAAGTAAAAAAATATTGCGAAGAAAAAGAAATAGATTTTAAAATATTGCTGATTATTGACAACGCTCCAGGTCATCCTCCAAACTTAGTTGAATCCCATCCAAACATAAAAGTTATTTATTTACCTCCCAACACTACAAGCATTTTACAGCCGATGGATCAAGGGGGTATTGCTAACTTTAAATTGCATTATTTAAGAATTACTTTTGCCCAAGCAATCAAAGGAATAGAAAAAGACCTGACTTAGAGAGAATTTTGGAAAATCTATAACATCTTTCAAGCAATTAAAAATATCTCAGAAGGATGGTCAAATGTAACGACATCATGTATGAATGACATATGGAACAAACTATTAAAACTTAATAATAATATGAATTGTAATAGAGAAAATGAAGTAGAAGTAACTAATATCATTGTACAATTTGCTCAAAAACTTAATCTAGAAGTTGACAGTGAAGATATGATTCAACTTTTAGAAAATGATGATGAAGAGGTCACAAATCAAGATTTGATTGAGATTGAGGAGGAACGTGCTATAGAAAAAAAATCAAAAGAATTAAAAGAACTAGATAAATACAATGAACTACCTAAAAACTTTGTGCTTAAAGACATGGCTGCAGCTTTTGGCCAAATCAATAATGGAATCCAACAATTTGAAAATATGGACCCAGACACCGATAGATCTTCGAAGGTACGCCGCCTGATTCAGCAAGCACTCGCCTGTTATAATGAAATTTATAAAGAAAAGAAAAATCAAACTTGTATACAAACAAATCTGGATATGTTTGTGAGAAAAATAAACCCCACTACTACAATCACTGAGTCACCTATGAATATTAGTACAGATGATGAAAACACTACAGAATAATTTTGTAAACATATATTATTCATTATTATATATTACATATAGTACATCATATTCTGAAATAAATACTACTAACGTACGAGGCGTATCCAGAAAGTAAGTGTACTGAGGCGCTCACGACCGGATGGATTTTATTTTTCGACATGTTGGCTACACTTCCGTGTAGCCTGACCCTTCCCCTCCGCAATGAGACCGGTTCGAGGTCAGTACGTTGAGAAGTGTCGACGCGACAACACGTTTCGTGAAAAATGTAAATCCAATCTCCCGCCAAGTGCGAAATACGGGGCGTCATCCGTTATCTCGTTTGGAAGGGAAAACCTCCGGTTGAGGTTTATAATGAGGTGAAACTTCATATGGTGATAAAGCTATGAATCGTACGAGTGTGTACAAGTGGTGTCGCGAGTTTAAAAACGGTCGTACGTCTGTGCATGATGATCAGAGGAGCAGAAGACCTTCAATTATGACTGACGAAATTGACGAAATTGTTTTGGGACTGTCAAGGCATAATTTTAATTGAATATATGCCTCAAGGGGAGACCATAAACTCTGCAAGATACTGTGAGACCCTAAAAAAATTGCGGAGGGCGATTCAGAACAAGAGGAGAGGCATGCTGACAAAGGGAGTCTGCCTGCTGCACGACAATGCCAGACCACACACGGCCAACGCCACCAAGGAACTGCTCGCCTCATTTAAATGGGATGTCCTGAACCATCCCGCGCATTCCCCTGACCTAGCACCTTAGGATTACTATCTCTTTACCTCCCTGAAGCTGCACATGGGTGGAAAAAGGTTTTCAACCGACGAGGAGGTAAAGGAGGTGGAGAAATGGACGGAGGGGTTGGCGGGAAACTACTTCGAGGAAGGCATAAAAAAATTGATACCCCACTTCACCACCTGCATTGAGAGGAATGGCGACTATGTCGAAAAATAGCTTACATATGTACTACGGTAACTACGTAATTTTTTTGTTTAAATAAAAATAATTGTAACCTACAAAAATTCAGTACACTTACTTTCTGGACTTACCTAGTACTACCCACTTTTTATGTCTATTATTTTAAATTTTTTGTATGAAATTCGACTTACGACCATTTTGACTTACGTCCTAGGTGGCGGAACAGAACCCCGTCGTAAGTCGAGAACTGACTGTATACTTAAATGCAATTGAGAAGGAATTACATAATAAAAGTATTTTGTAGGGTCTATCCAGGTGTATTTGAACTAAATTTCCACACCAGAGTGCCATGAGGTCAACAATGAAGTTAATTATAAATAGTTGATTTTAAAAATAGCCCATTTAATTGTAATTTTTCAAAATCTTATAAAAAAAACTAGTAAATGACAACATATTTATATATTGCCTAAAAAAATTGACTAATAAAAAACTAATAATGACTCAAAACTGGGGGAAATGTTCAAAAAATTTTTTTAATTTAGAAATGTTTTTAATCTAACACACTAATGAGTGTCTATCAGGGGCACCGGGATATATACGCAGACCATAAAACACTTCTATCCAGATGCATCCGCAGCCCAGCACTCTAAAGCATTCATGTTAGATTAAGAGTATATTTTCTTATAACACCTTTAAAATGTTTTAGTTTAATCAAATTTGAAAGTTAAATATTTGTTTACTTCGACTAATCATTAATTTTCCTTAATTTGAAAAAACTTAAGATTATTTGTAAAATGCTAATTGATTGCAACTTTCTTTACCACAATATATTTGTCATATACTATTGTGCACTTAAAATGAAAAAATAAATATCTCTGTAATCTGTAACTTTAGTGAAAAACTGTAGAGTTACTTCAACTTTTGTGAAAAGATTATATTAAGTTTAATCTATATTAAAAACTTAAATGTATCATCATTGGTGGACCAGGTTATTATTTGTATAAACCTATTTTCATGTCCTCGAGACTATTTTTGTTACAATAAATATTAATATTTTACAATGAGCTTTCAACAAAATAAACTATATTTTTAAATCGAGGTGTAATGTTTTTCACCGAAGGTTATATGTAATTTTGAAATAATGTCTTACGATTCTTCAGCAATATCTTCTGGCGATCTAGCCTCTCCTAATATTCTCAGTCTAGCTTGTTCATACTCCTTTTGTCTTTGCTGAAACGTTTTCACCGGCCTCGTCTTGCTTTCATTTGAATTTGATTCGTTCACTCCAACAGGTCTTTTCAGAATTTTCACGGTTGGTTGTTGAGCCATTAATTGCGCACCGTAAGTGTCATTCACGTCGAAAATTACTTTTACCGGCCCACTGGAAATGATTTCAGTTTTTTTTTGACATTGCTGCGGTGTGGCTGCTAGAAAATTTGTAATTTTGCGGTCCAACTGTAAAAGATAACAGGTGTTATGCAAAATATTTTCTTAAATATTTGAGTAAGGCAAACAATTTTGCGAGATTAAGATACAAGTAACATATATGTTAAATAAAAATAAACAATTGATTGTGCATAAAACTGTAACTAACCCCAATTTCGTCCATATCTTCCCAACTCTCGTAAACGTCGTCGACGGCAGCCATGTTGACACAATGTGTCAAAGACTACGGAAAATTGACTTTCCTTAAGTATTGAGATTGCCACTACCAATAATTTGAATTTTCTTCATCACAATGATTATTAACTGTCAATCTGAGTGTAAATGGTAATAAAGTATAATCACACTACTTTATGTACCAGACTAATAATTTAGACATATTTGCCAAAAAAACTATTTAATGTTAAAATTTTGTCTAATTACCATATACTTTTATGTGTCTTCCCTTTTTTAAACTTTTATTTACCATATTTTTGACTCTTGGCTCTAGAATAAGCATAAAAGATAGAACTTAATATTTTTGTTATAAGGCAGTAATTAACCCTTTTAATCCCACGGAGTCGATCATCGGCCCCAACTGGTGTATGCGAAAAATTCCATGGGGCCGATCATAGGCCTCAAGTTTTCATACACGTTTTTATGTTGAATAAAAAAAAAATTATGAAATATGAAAATTACTTATTATTTTACACTCTACAGGGAGGTTTCCACAAAAATAGGTTTTAAAACTAAATATTCACTGAGATAAAAATAAAATATAAACTACTGTTTTTTGCCAAAAAATGATTGCGATTTTTCGGACATTTTACGCAAAATACGCTGGGATTAAAAGGGTTATGCCAGATAAAAGTTTATTAAAATATTTGAAACCAGTAGAGAGAATTAAATCTAATTACTCAAATCTATCCGGAACACTTGAAATTTGTCCGAAGAGAAAAAATGTAAAAACTAAAATCAGATGTCTCCCAAATAGCATATTACCGTCGATAATAATACAGAGGGTTCGGATTTGTAATAACAGACGTCACATTATGTGAATTTTGGTCAATAAATGAGGCGCTCGGTGTAATAATTCAATTGGAGCATTAAAAATATTTATATTTAATTACCTCATATATAATGTTAAATAAAAAATAATCGCTAGTTAATATTTTATGTTTTGACATTCAGCTGTCAGTTGAGGTGATATTTATTTGTCTATAAACGATACAATGTACATAATAAACATATTTGGTAGCGTTTGATTCATTACAATAAATAAATATTCCAAAAATGTAAAAATAACAATTACATTAAAATCAAATAAAAAATGCAATTTTAACATCACATGAGTACAAAGAAAAATAAATTTGCGTCAAAACAAATCATTAAAAAATCAGCATATACATTTTTATACTTAATGTACTTTCGAAGGCAATTTTGTTAACTTTTTTTCGTTTTTGAAAATACATACATACATTTTTCGTTTGTTTGTACTCAAGCAGCGTTTTATAACAGTTCTGAATCGTTATAAAAACACTGAAGCCGCATATAGCACAAGTTAATCGTTTAGTAAAAAAAGTTTTTTTTTAATTCAAAACTATTTGATTTCAAAGAAATTTTAATTAAATTATGTTTAGGTATTTTGAGTGTACTGCTGTCGCAATATATTAACATTTGTTTTAAATCGGACTCACCTGCGCAACTCGAAAATATTCGTATGTCAAGCAGTTGGATATTCTGTACAGAAAATATTGATTGCACTTCAGTATTATGACAAAATTTCTTGAAATATTTCTTTCAAAAGTCAATAAATTGTAATAACTATCGTGAAATAAATTATTTGCTTCACTTCACTTTTTTATCGTGTTTTATTATAAAATACACATCACCAAGCACTTATATAAAATAAAATATAATATCTATATCTAAAAATATTTTTTGCGTTTAAATAATGTATTTATTGTCTTTTGATCAACATTTTGATTTTGAAAATCTTTGTAGTCAATATTATTGTGACAATATTCTTTGGGCTGGTATCTATATTTGAATTGATAATGTTAGAATACTTATGATTGATATACATTCAATTACGATCAAATTTTAAATAAAATTTAAAATGAATTATTTTTACCGAACAAAAGGAAATTATGGTGAATGTGAGCAGGCCAGATTATATATTCTCCCTCTCTACACCCAAACAACTTAATTATGACACTGCTATCAATATATGGTTGTGTTCGAGTCTAATGATATGCTGCATGTAGTTTAAATCACAAACAGCTGAATATTAAATCATAAACATCCCACAGTGACTGTGAACTGCTTATGATATAATCGAGCTTTGGTCGAATATAAAATTAACTTTGATTTTGAAAGATTATTTTTTCAATTATCTAATACATTATCGTTTAGTAAATCTAACATTTGATTCAAGGCAGCTTACGATAGATTTGGTCATTGTATTTGTCAACTATAGTTTACGTCGCAGCAATGTGTAATGTTTTCCCGTAATGTGTGTATTTAAGTGTGTCAATCAGTATTTTACGGGACTTGTTCAATTCATATGGGCGACTCAATCGCCCGTTTTGAGTATACTGAAGCATCACAGCCCGGAACTATTGTTGTTATCTAGTGAGATTCTATGGAGTGAAACTATTTTACAACTAAACTACAATGTTTACAACTAAATTATTATATTATTTACTATAAGATGAGAATTAAATGTGTAGCAAGCGAGTGTTTACTTTATTAGATCGAAGCATGCTTCGATTTTTCTGTAAAGTAGCACTTATATTATTGTTTTTTTAGCATTCTTATGAGATTGAAAAACATCAGCATCAGTGCTTCTTAAAAGTAGTTTTAACAGCATCATATCTTACCATCTAGGTCATAGAGATCATCAAACGTTTTACGCCGTTGTTTTTAAACTTATCAACCGTGTTATGTATTGAAACCATATGTGCATTCAATAGAAACTTATTCGATACAAAAACTCAACAACATATATCTTGCTGTGTAAAAGAGCTACTAACTGCCTGCATAAAAAATAATTTTGGATTAAAAAATACATGAAAGTTAAAATAGCCCAGAAGTGAATCAGCTTAAAGTAAAACCTGGGTCACCTGATTCGATTTTTAGTAGATTCACTACATCAAACGAGATAAGATGTAGTATTTAATGGAATGGTATGTGCAAGGAATGAAGTTTATTAAGAAGTTTATATTTTTTATTTAAAAGATGTAAAGTTGTTAACATTTTTTCATTATAAATTTGTAACTATGATAAAGGGCATTTGAAAAAAAACTATTAAATTATGTTGTTATCATAGCGTTAAAAATTCTGTTCGTTTACAGTTGAATAAAGACACGATTTAAAAAAAAAAAATGTTAACAAATTGCTATTTGTTATAGTGATCGGCCTTTCGTTCTTCATATCATTCATCCTGCGTGCATTCGTTTAGTTTTTTTGGGGTTCAGCTCCTCTTGGGCCAGATAATTTATTCGTTGAAAGATTGTCTGTTGATTGCATCAACTTTATTTCATTGTTGTAAGTCAAACAACTATAATGATACAAAACATTTCAAAACTCAGTATCGAGAATATTGTTGAAAAGAAGATAAGATTAAATCATTAGGCTGAAGCTATCAATCAATCGACTGCCTTTGTCTTTCTACTGTCTAAGAAAATTCTAAAAGTATGACAAAACATAATAGAAATGTTTTGGAAATGATAACCAAATAATGCTAACGTGAATAACAAGCCTTCAGAGAAAATGTAAGGATACAAATTAAATGAGATTTTAAAAGAAAGAAATATATTGATTGAGAGAAACTGAAGGTGATATTTTATAATAATGTGTTTGTCACGTTTGAAAAAATGGCACATTGTTATCACTGCCTATTCTGACAGGGAAAGGACGGGATGGAATGTAATGTGAATTGAGTAATGACATTATTTATCATAATTGGCAATTGTGAAAGTTAATTTATTGTTATGGTTTTAAGCAGGGCTGTGGAGTTGGAGTCGGAGTTGGAGTCGCGGAGTCGCGGTGTTTGGGCCGGAGTCGGATTCGGAGTAGGAGTCGTAAAAAACGAGCGACTCCGACTAATTTTTCGTTAAAATTTAAAATAGATTTTTTTTAAATTATTATAATGAATGTGTATTGTGCACAAATATTAAACTTGCAGGCGCAAGTCGTGCCGATATGGTGAATCACCGAGATCCATTTAATGCATAAAGTCTACGAAAATGTGTTTGTCTCCTTCTTTCTCACGTCGAAAGAAAATTCTGTTGGCTGGGATCTATGTTAACCCCATGGTTCGATCCATATTGACGGAAGAACAAATAAATAGAGCTAAAAACGCTCTGTTTGAATTAACCGTTCGTATGAAAGGCCTTCGACTAGAAAAAGAGACGACAGCAGGCAGCGTACACCAAGTATCATCATCTTCATCCGACACCGCTGAATCTGAAGACGATTTTGATAAATATCTCAATGAACAAGACAAACTAAAACGTCATCGTTTGAATCACAGTCCCAATATAGATGAAGGAGACTCTATTTCAAAATTTAAAATTGAATTTTATGATGCATTGAAAATAATGGAAAAAATTGACCGAACTTATAAGTTAAATGTTGAAATGGCAATACAGCGGTATCTAGAAATCGTAAAAGATTCAGCATTGATCGTTACAGCATTACCGCCAACCCAAGTATCCGTAGAGCGGTTATTTTCCGCTCTTAAAATTCTCAATTCTGATTTGAGAGCCTCTACGAATACAGATTTAATAGAAGCAATGTTGTTTTTAAGAATAAATTCTAATAAATAATTATTAAAGTTTGATATTGTTTTATTTTTATCCCTATAACATGGAAAAAATGGCTATATGCAAAGGTAGGAAACAACCTGATAAAATTGAGCTTTTTTGAGTCGGAGTTGTGGAGTCGGAGTCGTGGAGTCGGAGTCGTGGAGTCGGAGTTGTGGAGTCGGAGTCGTGGAGTCGGAGTTGTGGAGTCGGAGTCGTGTTGTTGGTAAATATAGGAATCGGAGTCGTGTTTTTTTTTTCGACTCCACAGCCCTGGTTTTAAGTTAGGGCTCATTACTTGACACTGGCATATACTCCTTCATATATAGGCGTTCAGGGCCATTATTCAAGAAGAAGAGGGTTCTCTGCATCACTTGACACTGGCGTATACTCCTTCATATATAGGAGTTCACGGCCATTATTCAAAGAGAGAGAGAGAGGGAGAGGGTTATCTGTGGGCCTAAGTTTTGAATCGGGTGATATTTTCCGGTTTTTTTATGTTGACAAACATTGATTCTTTTAAAACTATCATTTTTTAAATGGGTTGATTGATTTTACATTTTTTATATCGTTACGAAGATGACTCAAGAACCATCGTATAGCCAGGCAGATACTCAGACCCAGACTCAAGGGTCTCAGTTGGAATGGAGTCAAAATACTCCTGTAATTTCGACGGTTTGGGGAAGATTGTACCCGACTAAGAATTCTGTTAAATCCTTAGTTAAAACTCTTGGCATTAGCCGTGGAGAACCTATGGTGTTATCTGACACATTACCAGACTTTATCGGTGCGTATTATCTAGTGTCATTAAGATTTATTTTAATTTCAGCATGAATCTTTTTTTGTACAAAACATGTTCAAGAATATGACAAATGCTTGACACTAGCGTAAATTCTTTCATAGGAGTTCACGACCATTATAAATCAAGAAGAAGAATGCGACAGATTCCAAAGAGTGCAACAATTAAAAAAATATATTTGTGCTTCCGAAGTTTTAAATATTTTTATTTCTCTCCCTTTAAATTGAAAATCTGTAAGTTATGCACCGAAAGCGAGAGGAGATGTAGAAAATAATAATTGACCGAGAAATGAGGCTTTGCCATCTAAAGGCCTCACTGCCATATCTGGTCACTTTAGTATTAATTAAAAATGTACAAGTCGTGTTAGTATTAAATTAAATAGTCTCATCCTCGTAGTGCTTATACATTGAAACAAGAACACACGTGAAAACAAATCAAAATTTGTAAGACCTTCAATGCTTATTTTATTTTTTTGTAATATTTTTAATCTATCAATAGTATTGGATTTGAATCCCGAGTTAGAGCACCATTGATGAGAGTGCTCTCTTAACGGTATTGTAAAAATTCTCCTTTTATTTTAATTATTATTAAAAGACACATAATAGAATTATGCAATATTGTATCATATTTAAAGAAAAAATTGACAGATTTATTTTCATGCAGATTTAACTTCGTCACAATTCAAAGTTGGCAGAGCAGAGGATTGTGATTTTGTCATTACAGTTGAAATGACCAAGAATGACTTCTGGAAGAGTATGAGTAAACATCATTTTGTAATCACCAGAGATATCAGGCAAGTTTAAGAACATTTAAAAAAATCAAGATGTGATTAAATTTTTCATTTTTATTCACAGAATAAGTTTAAGCAATATAGGTAATTGGTAATCTTTTCAAAAAATTCATCCCTTTCTCCCTATATATTAATTATGTGCCTTTCTTGCATATCTTAGTTACCTTATTTCATACTCATCTGTCTTCCTAGTTACCCATTTATACTAACATAAATATCATCATCTTAGCCTTTTGACTTGACGTTGACTTGTTTATTGCCTTGATTATTTTATTTTCTATATTTGAGAAACAATACAGCTTATAACATCAATAAACTGTAATACATGTTAATATGATTACTTCAAAACCAATTTTATAATTTATTTATAATAAAATTTAAGCTAAATATATTTAAAAAATAATAAACATCAAAACATTATAAATTATAGCTCAAGGTCTGAAGTTGAGATTTAAATTTAACCTTGTTCATGTTAAGTTGATGCGGGATTCTTTGCCAATATTCAAATTTGATTATATATTTAAATCTTCATGATTATGCAGTGAGCCGCACTTGCCAGTAATTCTACATGACAATTCTTTTAATGGAACCTTCATAAATGGCCAGAAAGTTGGAAAGGGAAAAAAACAAATTTTGGAATCTAAAGATGAAATAGCAATTGCACATCCTAAGGCTACATGTAAGTAATTATTATAGAATTAAAATAATTATTTTCTTGTGATTGGGTTGGTTTTATAGACAGAAGAAGATAGAGATTATTTATTGTAATATGTAGTTTAAATGAACAATTGAAGTTTTAGTAACTGTGTTAAAAGAAATTTACAATTTATGTTTAAATCTTATCGACTAGAAAAATAATCCGTGTCATGCACAGTTTCAGATTTTTTTATAATGTTTTGCAACTGTTATAAAACAGTGCTTTTATATAAAATACTCACGGGGTTAATTACTATTTTTATAAACAGGTGTACAAATAAGCCGCCGCCGTTTGACAAAAGTTGGCGCCACCAGTAAGTTATGGTTAAAATTGTCAGATGTAAAACGTCATTGTCGTAAGGTTGGACATCTGTCAACAACATAACCTTGAAATATTAGTGAATTTTTATCAGTATAATATATTCTTTTGTGTGCGAAAATGTCAAGTTTTGAGCCGAATAAGCGTCATTTGTGGGAACTTTTGATTTACTTTATAGCGAGTTGCTTATGTTTAATTGTCGTGATGATCTTGATTTGTAGTGATAAATATAGACTCAGGAATGCGGATATATAAAAACGAAAGTGACAACGGACGATAAATAATAAGTCTTGACAGTTGAATGGATGACAATAAAAGTATGTTTATTTCTCAGAGTGCGGACAATTTATACCAATGAATGAACCAGTTCGCGATACATATTCTATCTCGCTCTGGCGCATGGACTGGCGGTAGGTTAATTATTTATATTTGGAGATGACTAGGCGAGTCGCAGATACTATAAAATAGTAAATATTGTCGTTGTTCGTAGCGTGTAACAATCCCTGAATTCTTCATCGGTCATTGCCCCTGTATGTTTATTATTAACAATAATTAATTTAATTCAATTGTGTTTAACAATTCACTTATTCATTTTGACAATTATTTATTTATTTATTTATCTGGGTAGGTATTCCTACAACTTCTTCAATTTGAAGAAATCTGCAACTGAGGCGCATCGATTGGTTGCAGAAGCATATGGTGAAGCTGCCTTAAGTGAGAGAAGTTGTCATGAGTGGTTTCAAAAGTTTAAGAATGGTGAATTTGACATCGAAGACAAAGAATGTAGCGGAAGGCCAAAAGTGTACGAAGACGCGGAATTGGAAGTATTATTGGATCAAGATTCGTGCCAAACGCAAGAAGAACTTGCACTTACATTAGGAGTGACTCAAAAAGCTATTTCACATAGGTTGAAATCATTGGGAATGATTCAAAAACAAGGAAATTGGATTCCATATGAACTGACACCGAGAAACGTTGAACGCTGATTTTCCACATGTGAAATGCTGCTTGCCAGGCATAAATGAAAGGGTTTTCTGCACCGTATAGTCACTGGTGATGAAAAATGGATCCACTATGATAATCCAAAAAGGAAGAAATCATGGGGACCCCCTGGCCATGCTTCAACATCTACGGCTAAGCCAAATATTCATGGAAAAAAACTCTTATTGTGTATTTGGTGGGATCAGCTTGGTGTTGTGTATTATGAGTTGCTCAAACCGAATGAAACCATTGCTGGGGCTGTCTACCGAACACAATTGATAAGATTGAGTCGAGCACTCAAGGAAAAGCGCGCCCACTACTACTCCAGACATGACAAAATTATTCTCCTGCATGATATCCACATGCTCGTCCACATGTTACGGTGCTGGTCAAAACCTATTTGGAAACACTCAATTGGGATGTTTTACCCCACCCGCCGTATTCACCAGACATTGCTCCTTCTGATTTCCACTTGTTTCGATCGATGACGCATGGCCTGTCTGAGCAGCACTTCACATCATATGAAGATACCAAAAATTGGGTCGATTCGTGGATAGCCTCAAAAGATGAAGCATTATTCCGACGCGGTATCCATATGCTGCCAGAAAGATGGGAAAAAGTAGTTGTAAGCGATGGGCAATACTTCGAATAAAACATGAGGTTCCGTTCTTTCACAATAAAACAATTTTTGATAAAAAAAACGGCGGAAACTTATTTGTATGCCTAATATTTATTATCAATTTTCCAAATTAAAAGCCACATTAAACACAAAAATACTGCCCTGACACACATCAACTGACAGTTGAAATTCAAAACTATAAAATCTTTATTTAACTACATCAGGACGTGGATAAAAATAATTAATACAGCATGTGCTTCATTTTATTTACAAAAGTGAAAAAAATTATGCAACATCTGTTATTACATATTAGAACTATCTAAATTATTATCAACAATTATGTGCTATTTGGGCAACATCTGTTTCTAGATTATACAATTTTCTTTCACTTTGAATAAACTTCAGAAGTCAAAAATCAAAACTTCGATATATATGAAGTGAAAGTTCCATTGTGCAGAATTATCGGAGTACAAAAGAAACTTGTTTTGTTAAATACATTTTGGACTGGAACATCTTTGCAGGTTTCTTTGTAAATTAAAAATTTTCTACAAAAAAATTTGGCTCGTCAAGGATTTCAAAATTGGCTTTTCAAAATTGTATCTATTGACAAATGTTTCAACTTCCCCTTGAATTTTGTTTTTACTATAATTTCATCAAATTTTGAAGAAACTGTTTCCATACACAGCAAAATGAAACTTTTAACTGCCACACGGAGGCAAATAACTTTCTAAATTTTTATTAAAGTTTCATAATGACAATACTACCGTGAATTACAGAGATAAATAAATGTATGCTAGAAATATAAATGTAAACTACAGAGATAAATAAATGTATGTTGCAAAAATATTCCATCCAACTTAGTAAATAGTATTGGCCGCTAACTAGAGGCAGCAGTCTTTTCCTCTGGGTTATTAACCCTTTAAGTGCCGGAAGTTATTAGTATGGCCGTACCCAGCAGGCTGGGATTTTTTCAACAAAAATAAAACCTAAAAAAAATATATTTTTTGTAAACAGATATAAAGGATATTATGAAAACTTACTAAATATATACATCGTGGGGCGTTTGAGCTGCCGTTCACTCAGAAAAACACAGTTTAAATATTCACAAAATGTCAGGGTTGTCACAACTTGACACATAAAACACGTTTACCTATAAATATAGTGGAATATAATATACTTTGTAAACTAAAATCAACAAATTATCTGTATGATGTATAATAAAGCACAAAAGGTAAATAAACTATAAAATAAAACCGTAAAAAGTCTATATAAACGTCGTATTATGCCGCAAAACTACCGCCAATAACCAAAGAATACATGAAAACACACTTTGTAAATATATACTTTGAAAAATTAACAAAAATAACGCACAAAAGTTAAAAATCAACCATTGAAGAAAACTACAAACGAAGTCATTATAAATCATCAACCGTCGCAAAAAACTGTAGTCGGTAACCCTGTATCAGAGACACGTATTGACTGTCAGTGAAAGCTTTTAGAAAGATGACTGTAACTTTGATAATATCGGTAAATTGTAATATTTAAATATTTCTTGACCATCCCAATAGGTGTCACTATGTGTTACAATTTATGAATTATTACAATTGGATTTGATATTAGCTTGCGACAAGCTCAAAGGAGAGCGCGTTTACGTGTTCATTTTGTATGGCCGGCCTGGCGAGCACTGAATCGGAGAGCGTGTCAATGCGCTCGTGGCAGTGAACCGGTTAATAACGTGTTCTATTAGATTTATCATCCTACTTTATTATTATGTCATAATAATTTAGATATCTACCCACACATCAGAAGCTGCATAACCTGTACCAATAGCTAACTTCAATTATTGACACATCGATTAATAAGTCCCGGGACTAACCAACAGATGGCGCCTCTAATAACAAATCCATACCATTGTCAGTTAGTACCAACCTTAGAAGTTATGTGTCAAACTTTCATGACATTCCGACATTGTGTCATTGAGTTACAGTGGTTTTAGTGATGCTACTTTTGCTATTTTCAAAACAATGGAAATAAACGATTTTTGTGTATTGATAAAACATTGTTTTTTAATGGGAAAAAATACCGTTCAAACTCAGCGATGGCTTGAAAAGTGTTATCCGGGCTCTGCTCTGTCGAAAACAACCATTTTTCCGTGGTATGCTGATTTCAAACGCGGTCGTACAGACACAAATGATGTTGAACGCTCTGGTCGTCCAAATGAGGCTTTTACACCAGAAAACATAAAAAAACCCCTCAAAATCATGATGGAAAATCGCAAAGTAAAGTTGCGTGAGATAGCTGACACCCTGAAAATATAATTTGGTAGTGTTTAGACTATTTTACTTTAACATTTAGTCATGAAAAAGCTTTTTTCGAAATGGGTGCACCGTTTGCTCACAATGGAACAGAAACAACAACGCATCGATGATTCAGAGTGCTATTTGGCACTGTTGACGCGAAATAAACAGGAGTTTTTGCGTCGGTATGTGACAATGGATGAAACTTGGATCCACCACTATACTCCGGAATCAAATCGGCAGTTAGATGAGTGGAGAGCAGCTGGTGAAAGTCGTCCGAAGCGACCAAAAACTCAACAGTCGGCCGGGAAGGTTATGGCGTCCGGATTTTGGGATGCGCATGGTATAATATTCATCGATCACCTTGAAAAGGGAAAAACCATCAATAGCAAATATTATATAGCGTTATTGGAGCGTTTGAAGGCAGAAATTGCAAAAAAACGGCCCCATATGAAGAAGAAAAAGTTCTCTTTCATCAGGACAATGCACCATGTCACAAGTCGATAGTAACGATGGCCAAATTGCATGAGTCGAACTTAGAATTGCTTCCGCACCCACCGTATTCTCCAGATTTGCCCCCCAGCGACTATTGGCTGTTCGCAGACCTCAATAAGATGATCCAGGAAAAGAGATTTGGCTCCAATGAAGAAGTGATTGCCGAAACTAACGCCTATTTTGAAACCAAAGATAAATCGTTCTACACGGCTGGCATAGAAAAGCTAGGAAAGCTTTGGAATGAATGTATCGCTCATGAAGGAGACTATGTTGATGAATAAAGAAGAATTTTGGCAAACAAATGTTGTTTTAGTAGTTAGTCCTGGGACTTATTGATCGATGTGTTACAATTGAGCATGATGAAACAAAAGTTAAATATATTTTATTTTATATTCATTATTAAATTTTAAATATTGAATCAAGTTATTTAATTGAAAATAACATTAATTACAGAAAAAAAAACATGTGGAAATCAAAATTTTTAAACCAGGCATAATTTTATTCATAATGTTTACCATCATACCGAAGTATTTTTATATATTTTGTCGAGTCTTGGTTTAAATTTTAAATAGTATTTTAGAAATTCAATTATACAGACTAAATGTAGATGAAAGTGGTCCGGATAATGAAGAGGAGGAAAAAAAGTGTTTATTATATAATATTATCTAGTAACTATGTATAATTTTTATGAAAATATTAATATTATAAAACTTCAAATAATAAATGTAAATTTAATACATGCCTACAGCAAATGATTTTTTTCTTAGAAATTCAATTATAAAGCTTAACCTTCCTGTCTCTCAAACTACTTCATGGAAACCTCTTATCATTGAAAAGCTTCAGTATGTGTAGGACCAATATTCTCCCTCTCGGCAACCTTCTCATTATCTTCTTGGTCTTGTACCTCTAAGGGTAAGTCCGAAATAGCCTAAATTATTTCTTCATCATTCCAAATTTGAAATCCAGAATCGTTCGTATCGGACATCAGTCAATAAGTAAACTGTATAATATTTTCATTATGATTTTTTATATCCGAGATTGTTGAGGTGTTGATTCCATACATGCCAACTCATATTTATAAGACAAAACACATCCTGACAACTCTATTAAAGGTATTGATTATATCTAACTTGTCTTTTAATGACAGCACAACATGCTTTGTTTTCGATTTCAGAGATATTATTAAAAATTAATTTTTAACTTGCGAAAATTTGAGAATATGTATTCAGATAACACAACTGACAACATCTCTGTCCTGGATCTAAATGGCTTCTGACTAACATCATAGCTACAAGTATATACTTGAGTCTAGGTATTTACATACACTGAAACCGCTTCGAGAACAGTGTTTCAGAAAAGTTTCGGCTAGTGAAATTTGAACCTGCAGACAAATTAATTTCACACTCTTCAATAGATGACACTGCTGCAACGTGCTATGCAACACATTAGTATAATTAGCTATTTTTCAGTTTTTCTTACAATTTCTCTGATTTTCTACGTTTTCTTCTTTCAAAATATCATTCACTTCATCCAACCATACTTTCCTTGGTCTTTTTCTCACACATTTTCCACTCATATTAATATTTGTTTTGCACTTTATATTTGTTTTGTTGGACTTTCTTCAATAATTCGTTTCACATTCCTAAACCATCTCAGAATACTCCTTCATCATACTCGACACATCAGCCTTAAATTCACCATTATTGGAATAAATTCATTCAAATTAAAACAAAACTAAATTAACTATTTGAAATTTTATAAATATAAATTTTAAACTTTTGGATCAAGTTTTTTTTTTATTTTAATGTTTTTCATTTTAATTTATTTTGTTTTTCAGTTTTTGTATTTAGTGACTTATTCAAAAATGACCAAGGAGAAGTTCCTGAACAAATATCAACCAAATATTTTGTTTCTAAAACTCTTGGTATTGGAGCGTGCGGTGTTGTAAAACTCGTATACAATAAGGTTTGTGATTTTATTTTGTCATTCGATTCCAGGTCGCATAAATAAATTTACATTTAAACTCCGTTTTTATTTTTTAAAGAAATTTATATTCTTTTAACATCGAGACCGCATATTAAATATTACCTGGTGGAAGATAAACTTTCTACCAATTGGAAAAATTAATTAAATTGAATCATGATCAATAAATTTATGTTTCAGATGACTTGTGCGAAATTCGCAATGAAAATTATCACAAAGAAAAGACTGACAAATGGGCAAAACCATACATTAAATTCTCCTGAGAAGATTATGAATGAAGTCAATATACTGAGAGCATTAAAACATGTATGTTTATTTTTTTATACATAGTAAACTTGAATATCAAACATATTTTGTTATGCATAGTAAACTTAAATATCAAACATATTTTGTTATGCATAGTAAACTTAAATATCAAACATATTTTGTTATGCATAGTAAACTTAAATATCAAACATATTTTGTTATGCATAGTAAACTTAAATATCAAACATATTTTGTTATGCATAGTAAACTTAAATATCAAACATATTTTTTCTTGATATATCAAAATATATGTGTACATTAGTTTGAGGGAGGCGGTCGGGAGAAATATTCATTGTCCCTGTAGGTGATGGCGTTTGAGCACCATAGGTAGCCGTCATGCTCAGGAGTTGATATTTTTACATATTTGTAACAATTTGCGCTGTATGTTTTGCGGTAGATGACCTTCTGTTTCAAAAGCATGTTAATAATTCTGCATAGGCGGGGTTTCATTGATTCCCCAATGTGCTGATGTGGAATGGTCCACGTCGTCAGTTACATTGTGAAGGATTGTTCAGTATATTAATTTCTGGGAGAATTGGAGGAGATCCATCGGGCTACTCCTGTGACTATCATGGATGAGAAACCTGAACATCCGACTGTGAGAGAGAAGACAGTATATCAATGAGGTGATTTTTTAATATCTAATTAAGTTCTCTTATTTGTGATGAATATCTACCGAATATGAATTATTTGCGGTAACTGTATACATTACATTCGTAGGGGGTTTTATTTACTCTCTTATCTTATCCGGTTTATTTCCAGAAATTTGAAGGACAAACACACAAAAATAGTTTTTTTGGTATGACTTACTAAATTTTCACATTTGATCTAGGACATACTCAAATTCTCTTGTTCCGTATGAATTGAGAAAAGTTTGTTTACATAAATAAGTTAAATAACAATATTTATATTCAACTATCTGAGATTGTCTGAAGGATGCTTGAAAGAATATTTCAAGAAAATATATTAATCAATTTGAATTGAATGAAACATTAATTCCTCTTATTTTTTTATATCTTCTTGTGGCATGTCCAGTCCCCCTGACATCGGCAATCATTCTTGAGAAATGATTTCTTTGGCAGAACGAAACAGCTTCTCAACTGTCTGTATACCTGTCCATTTGCGAATGCTACTAAGATAGGCGTATTCTACGAATTCTGCTTTGATGCTCGATTTGGCCCATGAATTTTTAATTTTAGCAAGTGGTATTTTTCTCCTTTTAATATATGACCCAAATAGGCAATCCTCTGGCATTTTGTGGTATTTATGAGCTCTCGTTCTACATCTGCTCGACGAAGTGCCTCTGTGTTTATTTATACCACGAAATTCTAAGTATTTTCTGATGAATCCACATTTCGAATGCTTCCAGCTTATTTAGCATTCTGGTCTTTATGGTCCATGTCTCAACTTCATAAAGTAGAGTAAACCATATATATCACTTAATCATGCATTGCCAAAGTTTAAAATTCAAATTATTGCAGAAAACTGAGCTTATCTTGAAAATGCCTGCAAGTGTTAATCCAATTCAGCATCTAACTTCTCTATCTGGGTCACGGCCATAGAAAAAATATAATGCAATTACTGAATGAAATAGCAGTGTGTATAATGACTGCTTTTATTAGATTTCTTGTCTTTTAGCCTTCAATAATATCGACTGAAGAAGTGGTGGATACTCCTGACATGGTTTGTATTATATTGGAATTGATGGAAGGGGGAGAATTATTTGACCGGGTGTCGAAGAACGGTCGTCTAACAGAAAGAAATTCTAAGATCATTTTCAGGCAGATGGTATTTGCAGTTAAATACTTACATCAACAGGGTATAACTCATCGAGATTTAAAGGTAAACTTATTTCAATAATTATTATTGTCAATACAGGTGATGAAGAGAGGAAATTATAAAATGTTAATAATTTGCGTAACATATGCCTTGTTAAAGTACTCCACACATTTTAGTAAATCTACTTAGGAGAGTGAATATTTTTACTTGGTCATAAATGTCTAAGCATTTTAACACTAGGCTACAGAATTTATCATTCCTATAAACCCTCCTTATTAAAATTAAAAGAGATTTTGTATTCTGTTCAGCTTTTCATGTATTTATATACATATCAGTACACCGTTTCTCTAGAGGAGTACGCAGACAGGACAGAGCACCTAACTTTTTTTATTACAACACATCTTTCTCCTTCTTGTACAACTACTACATTTCTTTCTTTCAAAACATTCATTTGATCCAACCACACTCCTTGGTCTTCCTTATCCATGCCTTCCGCTCACATCTGTAGTCTGTATTTGTTTTGTTAGTTTTTCTTCATTAATTTTTTCTAAATGCCCAAACCATCTCATGTGTTTATGTTTTTTTTGTTTTGATCAAAATAAAATTCGGAATTGATTATAAATATTTGTGAATATTCTGTCCATGGTCCTGCTTTGGATACCATTGAACAAATACACATGTTTAGTTGGTACTAGGCTGAGATCACTTTTTATATTTTGACAATCGTGCGATAAATGTGAATTACTTGGCTTGGAGACCAGGAGGGTAAACAAGGCATTAAGCAAAATGTGTTTTAATAGCTTTTGTCTATTCTTACATCTTGTACGATTTCTATTGTAAGGCATTATTGGCATGATGTCTAACATGAGTTTGGTGGTGTGTTGGGATTTTTTCAACATGCTAATTAATATTTCAATGGTGTCCTTATCCTACAGTGAATTCATCTTCATGAATTAGTAGCACTATTACGAATATTTAAATTATTCAATACAGAAGGAAAAATACAAAGGATTTCTTTTGAGATGAAATACACCCACAAGCATATTTTTTAGATAAAAGCAAAACTTAATATTTTCAATCAAACGTAATTCAAGTATAATGTCTTAAACATGATATACGAGGCGTATCCAGAAAGTAAGTGTACTGAGGTTCTCACGACCGGATGGATTTTATTTTCGACATGTTGGCTACACTTCCGTATAGCCTGACCCTTCCCCTCCGCAACGAGACCGGTTCGAGGTCAGTATGTTGAGAAGTGTTGACGCGACAACACGTTTCATGAAAAATGTCAACCCCATCTCCCGCCAAGTTGAATTTTTGAGGCGCTGCAAACTCCATGGAGATGAATTTCTCCGCTCCATCGTTACTGGAGATGAAACTTGGGTTGCACACTACACGCTTGAAACCAAAAGGCAGTCTCAACAGTGGCGTCACACCTCTTCACCCTCCGCCAAAAAGTTTAAAACCACAATTTCAGCCAAGAAAATCATGGCATCCGTGTTTTGGGACTGTCAAGGCATAATTTTAATTGAATATATGCCTCAAGGGGAGACCATCAACTCTGCAAGACACTGTGAGACCCTAAAAAAATTGCGGAGGGCGATTCAGAACAAGAGGAGAGGCATGCTGACAAAGGGAGTCTGCCTGTTGCACGACAATGCCAGACGGAACTGCTTGCCTCGTTTAAATGGGATGTCCTGAACCATCCCGCGCATTCCCCTGACCTAGCACCTTCAGATTACTATCTCTTTACCTCCCTGAAGCTGCACATGGGTGGAAAAAGGTTTTCAACCGACGAGGAGGTAAAGGAAGAGGTGGAGAAGTGGACGGAGGGGTTGGCGGGAAACTACTTTGAGGAAGGCATCAAAAAGTTGATACCCCGCTTCACCACCTGCATTGAGAGGAATGGCGACTATGTCGAAAAATAGCTTACATATGGACTACGGTAACCACGTAATTTTTTTGTTTAAATAAAAAAAATTGTAACCTACAAAAATTCAGTACACTTAGTTTCTGGATATGCCTCGTATAATGGTTTTCTACGAAGTATTGAGAATTTCACTTGGCTTTTCAAACTTGATAATATGTTATAGGAAAATGTTGCATATCTAAGTAACCAGCAGTTCAATATTAGTAACAAAATCCTTTTTAATTTCATATTGTGTAGTAGTGCCAGCCAATATTTCACCAATTTGTATATAGCACAACCTGGTGGGTTTATTGCCATGTGGCATATTTTTCCAACCAACCAGAAGGGTGTTTAAACAAGCCTTATATGAAAACCAGATTGGGACCCTTTTTAAAAATCTGGGTTCCAATGGGAATCAAACCCGCAACCCTTGAGTTGAAGATAAGATTCTTACCAATTAGGCCACAGAATACATTTTGTATTTACCATACATTTTCAAAATGGAGTATGACAGAAAAAGTAATTTTTTTTTTAAAAGAATGATAGAAAATTCAGATTCATTTTACTATTAGGTAAAGCGGAGAGAAATGACAATTTTTTTTGATGCGACAAAAAATTGATTTAAACAAAAACTATACAATATTATTCCGTTAAATAATTACCGTTGTTACCGATGATCTTCCTCCACAGAATAGGCAGTTTTTTAATACCTTATTCGTAAAATTCTGGCGGTTTTACGGTAAAATATGACTCCAAGTGATTTCGGAGTTGTTCGACACTCGTAGATTTTTTATCTCGAAGCGAATGTTCCATCGACTTAAAAAGATGGTAATCCAAAGGTGCAATATCAGGTGAATATGGTGGATGCTGCAGAACTTCTAAATCTAGCTCTCTTATTTTGTCTTGCGTAATCCTTGCTGCGTGTGGTTTTGCATTATCATGTTGTAGAATTCTTCTCTGATTCTTTACTAAAACTGATCATTTTTTAAGCAGTTCTGCCTTTAATCTTTCGAATTGGGGACAATACACATCTGCTGTAACAGTCTGACCAGGTTTTAGTAATTCATAATGAATAACTTCCAAAATATCCCACCAAACACAAAGGAAAACGTTTTTCAGAGTCAATGTCGGCTGAGAGGTAGACAGATGTACCTGATTCGTCGAAAACCATTGTTTTTTGTTTTTTTTTCTCCTCGGATTGGTGTGAAGGACCCACTTCTCATACCCAGTAACAATTTTTCTAAGAAACGGATTAGTTTCATATCTGGAGAGTGAAGATGAACAGATTGTTATTCGTTGTTCCATGGCCGTTGGAGAAAGTTCGTGCGGCATCCAAATTCCTTGTCTATTTTGTTTTCCGAGTCTTTTCAAATAGTTCTTCACTATTGATCATGGGCAACCGATATCTTGTGACAATTCCTTGATAGTTTTACGCGGATTGGACCTCACTAATGAGTTTAAAGTGTCATCATCGATTTTAAGAGGTCTTCCTATTTTTGGTTTGTCCTTCGATTCCCTTTCACAACTTTCAATTTTTTGAAACCATCTTTGGCACTTCCGAGGATTCAAGATGTCTCTATAAATATCGCAGATGGTCTGGGTAGCTTATTTTGACTTCAATCCTTTATCGAATAAAAACAGCATAAAATACCGCAAATGTGTCTCTTCAATCTCTGGCTTTTGCAGTTTTGTACTTTAGACCAAAACCAAAAATAAATATTAAAACAGAAAAGATATTAATAGAGCTTCAAAACGATACCAACCACGACGTATTAACCCAACGGTAACTGGTGGCAAACTGGTTTCAACGTGACGCCTAATGAAAATTGTCATTTCTTTTCGCTTTACCTAATATAAGAATTTGAAAAGGTACTGTTATTATTGAGGAAATAATTGTGTTAAATTTTGTTTGTGTGCATGCTATTTTATATTTAAGTAAATTTTAGCCTGAAAATGTTTTGCTGGCAAATAATGATTCGGAGACTCTTGTGAAGCTGACTGACTTTGGTCTGAGCAAGCTGGTGGGAGAAGAGAGCTTCATGCGGACCATGTGTGGCACTCCGCTATATGTTGCTCCCGAGGTGCTTTTGGCTGAAGGGAAGGCCACTTATGGCTCAGAAGTGGATGTTTGGAGTTTAGGCGTCATACTCTTTATATGGTAAGGTGAACTTGATTTTACGATAATCATAATAAATTTCTATAAAATTCTTTAGTGAGTCATCTCACCTCAAGGGCACTTAATATTACCCAAGGCTATATGTGAAATGAGAATCAAACCTGTTTTATAAAAAAAACAATTTAGAGATAATTCAATTATTAAACTAATTGGTGTCAAGTATGAGGATTGTAAGGTTGACTTTATAATTTATTCTCTTGTTTCTTTTACTTTTAAAAAATATACTAGTTTGCTTTGAATATTCTGTTTCACTAAAGTATTGTTTCTCAGCCTGTGGTCCGCATCCCTTCTGGGGGTATAAAACAAAAATGACTTGTATCCAAAAGAAAATAACATATTTTCTGAGAAAAATTGACAATTTAAAAAAATAAATACAGTACTAGTAATTGTTTTACATTGTTTACTTTAATAGTTATGTCTGTATTTGTAATCTATTATATAGCTACTGATAGTGTGTAGTAAGTAGCGTCGCTTGACTCGCAGTAAGTTCAAACTGTTTAGCTGTCCTGTTAAGGATATAAAACAGTCGATATCCTTACTTGATAAAGCTTATCGTCTTTGTGCAAGTAAAACAGTTATGCGGCTGCATGCACATGCATCGATAAGATACTAAGTTTTTGCAGAGAGCTTGCAAGGCTAAAAAAGTTGAGAAATAATGCACTCAAGATATTTGAGTCTTTTCCATCAATTTGTTTTGTGTACTCTTCTGAAGATTCTCACTAGTCCATTTGTTTCATTTTCTGCATTCAAGTGAAAGAAGTGACTGGTAATAACTCTCTCAGAATTTCTACGTCCCGAAAGACTTATTATTCAGTTTTATTACAAAATATAATACTGCAATGTTTTTACTATTTGTTTTGAGCAAAAAATCAGTACAGGAGTGGTTTAAATCTAGAAAGCAGCTAACACTTGTTTTTTTAATTTAAATTTATAATGCAAGTATATGAGTCTTGATAGAGGATAACTGAGAAAAGTATGGTTGGACCAAGTGAATAAAGTTTTGAAAGAAGGAAAGGTATGGAGTGAGAGAAACAGATGAAGCTGTATGAAAAGATATATGGATGTAGAGGAGCTGAAGGAAAGTTTGACACTGTTGTCTGCCTATATCAACAAGGAAATGGTACGATGGTATGTATCTATGTAAATATAAGAATGATGGCACAAAAAAATTATTCCTTAGGTTTTAAAAATACATTTTAAACAAAAAGACTTACATAAGTTTTATTCAAATCCCCTAGATTCATCTAAAAACTGATATCTATGAAGTAAGGAATCGATTTTTATTTTTAAGTGATTATGCTCGAGATTTAGATATTTGTAATTGCAGCTTCGTCATATATAAAGATAGTATTAGAGATTAAATTTTTTTAACTAATAGATGAACTTTTCTACATACAAATTTGATTCTATTAACAAATATTTGTGTTTTAGATATAGATATCCCTCATACGATATCAATTAATATCTGGAATGAAGATTGAATTTATTACCTCCGTGCAAAAGATGAGAATTGAATGATTTACTTCTTTTGCATAAAATCATCAATTCTCAATCAAATTGTCTTGATTTGCTTGACTTTTTCAATATCCGAGTTCCTTTAGTGCATACTCACTATAGGGCTATTTTCTATTGTAAACAAAGTACCTCTTATTACCAACAAAATTCTCTTATAAATAGAATGCATCTTTTGGGGAATCAATTTGCTGAGATTGCCAATATATTTTCCACAGTCTGTCGAGCTATAAAAGTAGGCTGATTGCAGAGTTGATGAAGTATTGAATTTGTACTGTACTATTTGCATTTATATCAAATTGATATGGCAGCTAACTAGGGAAGGCTCAATGTGATCAGCTGTGTATTTGTCGAAGTGTCATGTGATTAGCTGTGTATTTGAAATTTTGTATTATTGTTATAATTTTTACTCATGTACTTATGTATTATTTAAATGTTTTGTTGATGTTTTTTTATTTGGTTTTGTCAAATTGTTTTTACAATTTTTTTTAATTTTTTAGGATTATTTTGTAATATTAAAAATGAAGCACAAATTATGCTATTTTAATAAAATTAAGAAAATTAATTTATAAAAAGTCAATTTTAATGTCGCAATCACCTTGTAAACAATGAAGTTAGCATAGATAGATGATTCATGCATAGCATACATTATTCAGTCTCAATGACAATATTTTTGGAAAATAAAAACTGAAAATCGTCGACCTACTATAGTAGGCAAACGATAACGAGATCTGCTAGATTAAATAAAAAAATTTCACTGTTAATTTTCATTGTTTGTATAGTACTGTTAATGTGTATCACTTGAAAAATGGTTCTGATTTTTTTTTTAATATTAATTTTCTAGTTTATCAGGCTACCTCCCATTTTCTCAAGATTATAAAAACATGTCACTCCGGGAGCAGATAATCAAAGGGAAATATAAGTTTTCTAAAAAGCATTGGGAAGGAGTAAGTCTGGGAGCAAGAGAGCTCATCCTAAGGATGCTCATTGTGAATCCTAGCGAAAGAATATCATTAAATGATATATTGCAACATAAGTGGATGAAGGTGAGTGCATCTTGTTTTGTTTATGCTTACTTTGGTCAAATTTATATGCAGCTACTCGTAAGTTTTACTTAATTGTAGAACAATAAATATTATTGAATGACCATACCCTAGACCATATCTGAATATATGATTCTGACTGGTGAATTTTTTACTGCTCCTGCACCTCTATGCATCAATGCTTATACCTGGTCTTACACTCTTTTCAAGCCAAAGGATTCAACATAAATAATAGATTTATTAATAGCAATATACTAGGTTAGTCAAAAAGTTTTGAAAGCAGAAATGAAAATACATTTTTTTGGGGTGAAATCACTTTTATTGCTCAGTATAGTCTCCCATAAGATCAATACACTTGGTCCAACGATCTTCCAACTTTGTTGTCCCATCACGGAAGTGACTTTCTGGAAGGCCTGCAAAATACTCCTCTACGACGGCTATAACCTCTTCGTTTGATGAAAAATGCTTTCCACGAAGGAATTTTTTGAGGTGTGAGAACAGCCAGAAGTCAGAGGGAGCTAAATCTGGCGAATAGGGTGGATGCTGCAACAATTCATACCCCAATTCACTGATTTTCGCGATGGTTTTTTGAGCTGTGTGAGCAGGTGCATTGTCTTGATGAAAAATGATTTTTTTCTTCTGCAAACCGGGTCTTTTTTCTCAAATTTTTTCATCCAACTGGTCCAAAAGGTCACAATAATAATCAGAGTTGATTGTCTTACCAGTTTGGAGATAATCTATCAATAAAATTCCTTTTGCATCCCAAAAAACTGACGCTAACACCTTGGCCGATTTCTGGACACGAACTCGCTTCGGAGCCAAAGTGCCTGGTTCACACCACTCCTTAGCCTCTTGTTTTGATTCAGGATCATGGTGGTAGACCCAAGTCTCATCCATAGTGATGAATGGACGCAGAAAATCCTTTTTATCCTTTCGAAATTGCTCCAAATGTTGCTCAGAAAGTCGCATTCGAACGTGTTTTTGTTGCATTGTTAGCAAATGCGGCACCCATTGTGCACACAGTTTTTTGAAACCCAAAACTTTAGCCAAAATATGCCATGTTGTTCTATGTGAGATGCCTATGGTGTCAGATATCACATCCACAGTCGATCGATGATCTTCCAAAATCATATCCTGTATTTTCGCTATGATTTCTGGTGTTGATGCACTTTTTGGACGTCCTGAGCGTGGATCGTCTTCAACGCTTGTACGGGCACGCTTAAACTCCAAAACCCATCGGTGAACGGTTGGAAATGAAGGAGAAGACTCCTTTAATACTTTCACCATCTTTGCATGGATCTCAGTAGCCGATAAACCTTCCAAAACAAAGAATTTAATCACTGCACGATATTCGGATTTTTCCATTGCTAAAAAATACACTGACACGTCAACTTCAAGTGGCTTGTAAACAAAGAATGAATTGACAGATCGAAATGAAATTTTGAGTACGTTCTTATGAAAAATGAAATATTAAAATGGCATAGAAATTTTGGTTTTCTACTGCTCCATAGATGTCGCTTTCAAAACTTATTGACTAACCTATTACAGTATTTATTTATTTATTTATTTTTTCAAAACAGGCTTAGCCCAATTACATTGAAAAATACAAGACATTAAAAAAGAAGAAAAATTACAGGGAAATTTTTTTTTTTAAATTATATAAAATAAAAAATAATGCATATGTATACAAACGAGTATTTACACACAAACGTATGTTACATATATATTCAGTCACTTAAGTATGTTGATGAGTGCTTTCTAACGCGCTTAATCTAAGAAGAAAATTTACTTTTGCTTTTGGTAATGAGATATGAAATATGTCAATATCCGAAGCAGTCCCGTTAAGAAGAGTTAAGGCCCTTCCAACAGGCATAGCGGCTGGAAGACCCGTTCTTGTGTATGTTATTGAGAACAGTTCCTGCCGGCGCAGTCTAGTGTAATTGTTAGGAACATTTAACGCTAATCTTTGTAGTAATGCTGGACAGCTCACAACTCCTCGAACGAGTTTGACAACGTATACCAAGAGACGCAGATCTCTTCTTACGCTCAAGGAGTTATACCCGAGCATGCCCAGCAGAAACTGCGTAGGATATAGCCACGGATAGACACCAAACTCACTCATGTAGAGATATCGTAGATATTTTTTTTGTACTTTCTCCACCATGAGCGAGTTCTGCGCCCCCACCGGGCTCCAAATGCAAGCATTGCTTTCTAGTTTGCTACGGATCAATGAATTAAATAACGTTTTGAGCACCAATTGGTTTTCAAACGACTTAGAGATTCTCATAACAAATCCTAGAGTGTTCCCCTTTAGCCGTGAGGGATAAGTTCCAAGTCCCCTTGCCAATAGCGAAATTCGCATATAATAGTGAATCCTTTTTAAGTTACCATATACTTAAGAGTACCTATAAAAAATAGCTGTTTTCTATTGTATAAATACACTGAATGCTCTTGTTTTCGTTTTCTTTGTAACTTTTGTAGTTTGATGTGCAACAGCAAAACTAGCATAAATTTGTTTCTCTAGAGCGCTTTTTGAATACAGATTCATTTTTTCCATACATTCTTGCAACAGTAGCACTTGTTTTCTTTTCTTTTTGTAATAAGTCAATAATTTTTAATTTATTGTGTGAATGTTATTTGAGCGTGATTGTAGAGGAATGTGATTCTAGGTGATACGAGGGTGGTCCCAGAAGTACCCGACCTGACGTATAGATGGCAGTTGTTGCTTTAAAAAATTACTATGGTAGAAAGTACTAAACTTATAAAGCTTAAGTTTCAAGTTTTAAGACACTATGTTGTTTAGTATTTGTTTGGCAGCCATCAATAGTGAACGCTCTCAGTGAATTTGCAAACATGGAAAAAATTGGTCATCGTTATGTGATACAATACTTTCATTTGAAAGGTCTAACCAACCAATATCAAAGCCGAGCTAGATTCTACTTTGGGGGAGTCTGCTCCTTCGTTTACAACAGTAAAATATTGGGTGAAAGAGTTTAAACGAGGCCATACGAGCTGCAAAGACGAACATCACAGTGGTCGACCAAATGAGGTGACCACGTCAGAAATGGTAAAGAAAATCCACAAAATGGTATTGGATGACCGTCGATTGAAAGTGCGCGAGCTAGCAGACATGGTAGGCATTTCAAAAAGTGCTGTACATCGCATATTGACTGAAAATTTGGACATGAGAAAGCTGTGCGCAAGAGGGGTGCCGCGTTTGCTCACAATGGAACAAAAACAGCGTCGTGAGGATGTTTCAATCGAGTGTTTGGCGATGTTTAACAGCAATAAAGCCGAGTTTTTGCGTCGATTCATAACCATGGATGAAACATGGGTCCATCACTTCACACCTGAGATGAAGGAACAGTCAAAACAATGGACTGAAAGGGGAGAATCGGCTCTAAAAAAGGTGAAGACAGTTCCATCTGCAGGCAAGGTCATGGCGTCAGTTATTTGGGATGCGCGTGGGATAATTTTCATTGATTATCTTCAAAAAGGAAAAACAATCAACGGCGAGTATTATGCGAACTTATTGCAGCGTTTGAGTGATGAAATCAAGAAAAAACTACCGCATTTGGCGAAAAAGAAAGTGTTGTTTCATCAAGACAATGCACCAGTTCACACATCCGTTATCGCGGTGGCCAAAATTAATGAATTAAAGTTCGAATTGCTTCCTCACGCACCCTATTCACCAGATTTAGCCCCCTTGGATTATTTTCTTTTTCCAAACTTGAAAAAATGGCTCGGTGGTAAAAGATTTGCCAACAATGAAGAGGTGGAATCTGCGGTTGATGGCTATTTTGAGGCGCTCGAAGGTTCTCACTATAAACAGGGTATCGAAGCTATTGAACATTGCTGGGAAAAGTGTGTCGAGCTGAAAGGAGACTGTTGAGAAATAAAAAAAAAAAAACCCAAATTTTTTGTGTTTTCTTTGTTAGGTCGGGTACTTTTGAGACTACCCTCGTATATGAAAATATTTTAGAAGGAATTAAAATGTGTCGGAAAAAGAATATGGGTGGTATCTAAGAAAACAGTGTAAATGTTCTGTCAGAAGTGGAAGGCGCCACTTCATAAAGTGACATCACTGCTGGCAAGTATCATTCTTCAAGTGACCTCTGTCAAAATTTCGTTCAGATATGACGCATAATTAACGTTTGACAGCCATCTGAATCAATCACTTTGACATTTGCCGCAACGGTGCGATGGGTGTCGTAATTTGAAAGGACAACACAGTATTTGGTGATGTTCAATTACAATCTGAAGGACTTTTGCTTTAATTCATGACTGTGGACGAAACTTGGTTCCACCACTACACACCAGAGTAAACAACAGTCAAAACAATCGACAACTGTCGGTAATAGTACGCCAAAGAAGATGAAGACCGTTTTGTCAGCTGGGAAGGTGATGACCACTTTTTTTGGATTCCTAAGGAATCATGATTCACTTATTGGGCATTATTGGACTGTTTAAAAGATGAATTGAAGAAAAAACAGTCAAGATTGGCACACAAAAAAGTACTCCTCCACTAGGACAACACCGTCCCACATATCGACCATCGCAATGGCAAAATTACATAAATTGGGCTTCGAATAGGTTCCTCATCCACCATATTCCCTGGATTTGGCCCTGTGCGACTTCTTCCTGTTCCTGAAGTAAAGAAATTGGCTCAGGAAGAAATTTTCATCGAATCATGATGTCATCACCGTAGTAAATGACTCTTTTGCAGTTTGACAATCCCTATTTTACAGATGGGAGGAAAAAATTGGAAAATCACTAGACCAAGTGTGTAGCCCTCAAAGGAGACATGTTTTTTAAAAATGTATTTTACTTGCTTTTTTACCAAACTTTCCAAACAACCCACGTAATAAGAGTCGTACAATAGTTATAATGGTAAGATTTTTATTTCAGTAAATGATAAGAGGTTGTAGTTTATTAAGGATGAATGTTAGCCAAAGACCAGTGTGTTAAGAAGAGTAAAAATAATTGTGGTTTGGACTTGTTGAATGGATGGGTCACGAAATACTGATCAAACAAATCTATAATGTAAACATGAGTGGGAGTTATTTTGAAATAAGGAGTAAGAGAAATGGAAGGAGCTGTATGGATATGGAGGAGGTGAAGGAAAAATTGGCTCTTTGTCTTATCTGCTTACCCCAACAGGGAAATGGCCTGAGGGTATAGTATGTATGTGTATGGGAAAATAATTAACGTTTGACGTATGAGGGTATAGTATGTGACGGCCTGAGGGTATAGTATGTATGTGTATGGGAAAATATTTAGCTTTCAGTCAATAGAAAGTGATTATGGAATTGCAACTCACCGGTTAATACATTGTTTTTACATAATTGTCTTTAGATATATGGTTCTGATTATTATTAAAATATTGTTCATTTGTTTGGCCTTAATACTATACACATTGAATGAAAAATATACCCTATTTTATTTTTACCCAATGTTTTATTTACAGTGCCTAGTATATTATCTGACAAACAGTGAAATCTCTCATCTTTCACAAATTGAGTAACATTTTATTGAAAGCTCTATAAGTAATATGAATAATCAAATGATAACTTTTTTTTTTTAGGATGAAGCTGTTATAAAAAAAGTGGATGAATTGATGGGATCTAGTCAAGTTACCGTTAGTATTGCCAAAGAGGTTGTTACAAAGTTTGTGGATAAAAATAGTCCAGCAATGAAAAGAGTTCTGTCTGAAGCTTGCAAAAAAGTGGATCCTCCTCCAAAGAGGAGAAAAATATTAAACGGAGTAATTTTAACATCCTCTGAACTAACTAACTCCAGTGATGACACTATTGAAGAATTATCTGTAGAGTCATTATCTTTTAAGTAAAATTTCTTTATTAAGACTATGTCAGGTTTGCTGTATCGATTTATAGATATGGTGAACTGACATATCGATGATATTCTAACTGACATATCGATGATATTGGCATGGTGATCTGACATATCGATGATATTCATTCCAGTAAAAGTGATATTAGAAAAGATACAAATAGCTCTGTGATAGACATAGATTTAGATTACATCGAGCCCTTTGTATACACTCTTACCAGCATTTGGGTAACTTTACAATTAATATTAGGTGTACAAATAAGTTTCCGCCGTTTTTTACCAAAAATTGGGCATTTATTGTGAAAGAACGGAACCTCATGTTTTATTCGAAGTATTACCCATCGCTTGCCATTACTTTTTCCCATCTTTCTGGCAGCATACGGATACCGCGTCGGAAGAATGCTTAATTTTTTGAGGCTATTCACGAATCGACCCAATTTTTGGTATCTTCATATGATGTGAAGTGCTGCTCAGACAGGTCATGCGTCATCGATTGAAACAAGTGGAAATCAGAAGGAGCAATTTCTGGTGAATACGGTGGGGTAAAACTTCCCGATTGGGTGTTTCCAAATAGGTTTTGACCGGCGCCGCAACATGTGGACAAGTATTATCATGCAGGAGAATAATTTTGTTGTGTCTGGAGTAGTAGTGGGCGCGCTTTTCCTTGAGTGCTCGACTCAATCTCATCAATTGTGTTCGGTAGACAGCCCCAGCAATGGTTTCGTTCGGTTTGAGCAACTCATAATACACGACACCAAGCTGATCCCATGAAATACACAATAAGAGTTTTTTCCATGAATATTTGGCTTAGCCGTAGATGTTGAAGCATGGCCAGGGGGTCCCCATGATTTCTTCCTTTTTGGATTATCATAGTGGATCCATTTTTCATCACCAGTGACTATACGGTGCAGAAAACCCTTTCATTTATGCCTGGCATGCAGCATTTCACATGTGGAAAATCAGCGTTCAATGTTTCTCGGTGTCAGTTCATATGGAACTCAATTTCCTTGTTTTTGAATCATTCCCAATGATTTCAACCGATGTGAAATTGCTTGTTGAGTCACTCCTTTTGTAAGTGCAAGTTCTTCTTGCATTTGGCACGAATTTTATCCAATAATACTTCCAATTCCGCGTCTTCGTACACTTTCGGCCTTCCGCTACGTTCTTTGTCTTCGATGTCAAATTCACCGTTCTTAAACTTTTAAAACCACTCATGACAACTTCTCTCACTTAAGGCAGCCTCACCATATGCTTCTACAAGCAATTGATGCGCCTCAGCTGCAGATTTCTTCAAATTGAAGTAAATCAAAAGTTCCCGCAAATGACGCTTATTCGGCTCAAAACTTGACATTTTCGCACACAAAAGAATATATTATACTGATAAAAATTCACTAATATTTCAAGGTTATGTTGTTGACAATGTCCAACCTTACGATAATGACGTTTTACATCTGACAATTTTAACCATAACTTACTGGTGGCACCAACGTTTGTCAAACGGCGGCGGCTTATTTGTACACCTAATACATAATCACCAAATTAATATATCTTTTGACATTCATCATCATCACTCTATATTTCTATTGGAGTAGGCAGAGAGAACAGATCTCAATTTCATTCTATTCTTGAAGGCATCTTTCGCTCATGCCACATCCATACACCTCGTCATGCATGCATGCTATTATAAAAGGTTTTCACTCCTTAGAATTTGATTAATTTGATCATGCCACATTTGTCTAGGTCTCAAACTTCTGTATACTTGTATATAATTGTAAATCTTTCATGTCTGGAACCTAAGATGACACAATTCTGGAATATACTTATATTGATTAATTATTGAGAATGAATGAATACTTGTGCATTTGATTTATGTCTATATTTTTGTTAACTTTTCAAAAATGTTACTTAGATCAGATTCATATTTTATAAAGTGGGGCTTTATCAAGATTGATGTGTAACGGTAATGAATGTGCTGGTGTTTTTTTATTGATTTGAATATTGCTATCATCATATTGATATGATAGATCATGTTAATCTATGTTTAAGAATAGTACCTAGGAATTATTTACAAACAATTATTTTTTTAATTCCAATTTTTGTGTTTATGTCTTTAAAATTGTACTTATCAATAGTGCATAACACTTATAAATAAATGTAATGTGTATTGCAAATTATCAATCTATCAGCAAAATTTGACTTACTAACATTTTTAAAATTGCCTTTTGACGCTAATCTGTATAATTATGGTATCCCTAAAATGGAAAGTATTATGAAAAAAACTCTATATTTAATCACTATCACCTCACTGCTGAGTAAAGGCCTCCCTAAATGATTTCTATTTGCTATTCTCACCTTAGTAAGGCCCAATCAGTTTTGTCATTTAAAGAGTTGATTTACCTATTCACAGAGTTGTCAGTCACAACAAAGTCTGGAGGTCATCTAGTATTTTGGTCTCTACACAGCAACCTCGATTCCTACCCTAAGGATACACTTGATCAAGTATTATTGGAGCACTTTATTTAGTTATTTTAAGTATTATTGGAGTACTTTATTTTATAATACTTAAGACTATGTGATAATATTTAAAGAAACAAAGTAAATATGTAAACATTGACTTTTTGCAGGATCATTATATTGTCTCATTTCCCAATGACATGATTCAAGAAATTATTTAATCTTTTTTTATACACCATAATCATAAGAATTGCGGTTTTTAAATGTTTATTGTTTCATATTTTGCAACCTTAATACAGAACAAAATTAACTTCTAACTCTTGTTAACTTGACAGGAGATTATTTTTAAGTTTTGTTTTTGCTATATGTTTTGTATTAACTGAAATGTGGATAGTATAGATAGATCTACCAATAAAACGGGTATATATATTTTTTTAACATTTTAATTAAATTCAAATACAAAAATAATTATAATGATAATAATAAAAACTGAAATTGACCTGATATCAGTTAGACTTTTTCTATATTGAAGTAACAATTTGTCTGTGTTGCCAAACTACTTAGTGAAGTTAACCTTCATGGTCTAGTGGTAGAATTTGGAACTTGCATCAGAATCTCAAAATTAATTTGTTTCAGGAAGACTGTGTTTGCTAAAGTGTAATAAAGTATGCACACAACAAATAAATATAAATACTTAATCCATAGTTTAAACGGACAGATTTTATGTATTATATAATTGATATATAAAAATGCTTCCATTATTAGTTTTTCTATATATATATATATATAAGTTTCCGTAACTTTAATATTCAGGAACAGGGTACACTTTTAACCTTAAAATTGGATAAGAGTTATTCATGTGTAAGCAATGGTGGTTGAAATAATGTGTGCCGAGATTCGAAAATGATTTAATACCAGATATTCTAGGCAAGGCCTGTATTTCTACACAATATCTGGTATTAGAATGTTTAGTATAATAAGTAATGATTGGATAAAGGATAATTATTTGTTAGAGACAGATGTAATAAGTAAAATTAAGAAAGGAATCTTAAGCACTTAACAGCTGGATTTTGGTGAGAAAGGGTGTCCAAAATTTGTCAGATTTTTTTTACATTTAGAAAATATTTACCAAGTAATATTTATACAATGTTTTGGTTGTAACATCTTTGGCGCGTCATATTTTTGGTGCAACATTTTTTTTTCCTTACGTCCAATGTGAACAAAAATTACATAAAAGTGGATAAATTGAAATTAGAATATGCTCGAGTACACATAATGACGTAACGTGAGATGTAACACAGTGACGAACTGTGAACGACTAAATTCTATACGAAAATATATTCTGTTCGGAGAAAACAAGTTCTGCCCAAACGACGCTTGGGGGAAATACTCCCAACAAGTCGAAACAAGATTTACCCAACGAGGCTCGGGCTCGTCAGTATAAAAAAAACTTCGTGCCCAAGTCACGCTCGGGCAAAACTGTCAAGTGGTTAAGATAGTTTGGCTACATTGAAAGAATGATTTGCAAAAGACAAACAAAACAAATACATATGTCTGAAATTAATGGAGTGCAAGGAAGGTAAGAAGTATGAGATGTGAACAAGGCGAGTACTGTGTGTATGAATTAGAAAGCCATGGAGATTTGCCCTCTCTGCCTATCCCAAAAGGGGCATAGCACGATGTTTTGTAAATGCTGTTGCATAAAGTGTATCATAAAATGTTAAATCAGTTTTTCTTATATTAGTTTTTTTTAAATATCTCCCATCTATTGTTCCAAATTGGTTACATTCTAATGTTGTTACTTTGTATTTCTGGGTCAGAAAGGTTAACATTATTTTCTTTTTTCATTTTGCTTCATTGTTTTTGACTTGACGGTTTACTGAACTTTTGTCAAGAATTACATTATATAAACAAGAGTATCGAAGTTGTCACTATATTCCAAACTCAGCTTAGCTAGATAATATAAAGTAAATATTTTTTAATATTCTTATGAGAATATAATGTAAGCATTTTTATTATCACAAAATCATTTCAAGAAGACAAAGAACTACTGTTACTTCAAATATATTAACTGGTTAGTATTTTTGACTTGCAGATAACTTTTATTTTTAATTACTTCAGGTTATGCTAAATTTGTACTTAATACACTATTACATTACAATCATTAAAATAGTGCAAGAAATATCTTTTTTAAATAAAACAACCTTATTGTATTAATAATTTATCTTTCCTTTTTGTAAACATATTGATTTAGGCTAGCGTATATGTTTAAATTAATTTTTATCAATAAGTTGTGAGAATTACAATGAGGTCATATTATCAACTTAATGTAATATCAGTAAGAAGTCATATTTTATTATATTTTACTAATAAAATACTCTCTATTTTTATTCAATATCGTGTCTTCCGAGCACAAATCAATCAACTTTTTAAGATACATCTAAAAGTTCCTAGTCCACACTCATAGATCAGAGGAATATTTTGCACTTTGATTTTAATATTAATTATATATTCACTGAAAGAAATGTTATTTTCTGAATTTTTAGTCACTTCAAAGCTTACTTTTTATAAATTAAAGAGTATATTTAATGTTGAAGGGTCTTAAAAGACTATTGGGATTTTATTCTGAGAAACGATTGGTTTCAAAGTGGTTGCTCATTAATATTGAAATCACAACGTGAATGTTTATTTTTTAATATAATTGAAAAAAGTCAAATAAAAATAAGATTGTCTCAGGGTCGAACTACTATTGTTCTAATTAATTAACTCAAGAAAATTGTCAATTTATAAAAGGTGTTTGAACAAAGATAATTTAAAAATTTCAATAAATAAAATTATTAAAATAAACTATTGTGTATATCACAAAAATCTTAATTACAACTATAAAACAAAATTTGAAGCATGTTTGTTAATTTTTTCTTGAGATATTGCTGAGACAAACTCTAAAAAAGTTTTTTGAAGAAAAATGCTTAAAAATATTTAGGCTGGATTTTAACTTGAGCGCCTTCATACCGTGAGTTTGCTTGCATTAATGTCGCAATGCCAAAAAAAATACATGTAGGTAACCTAATAATCTGAATTTAAAAAAATGTATGGAAGTCCTGTTGTAGCGCAGGCAGGCGACTTTAATCAAATAGTTGTACTATAAATATTTATGCTAAATCACATATGCCAAAAAAATTACCCTAGTTCTTTAAAGTTCAGAGCGCTATTATAGACCATATGATCTTATATAATTTTTTATTAATTTAACTGCTACTAGCCAAATTGAGAACACACAATACACCATGATTGGGGTTTAAATCCAACATTGAGTGGAATTGAAATTTAACCAATTGCTTAGAATTGTTTATTTTACCTGAGAAAGTAGCTTAAAATGTTCCCATCTAAGATGTATTCCCGCCAAGTAACATCTTTGTTGTAATACAATCTGTATTTTGAAATTATGCTTCAAATATTACCGTCTTAAGAAGTTTCCATACTAAAGTAGTTTGAATTGGCTGGTCCTCTAACATCTTAAGTCATAAATTCCAGTATGCAGTATGACCTCTTTCTTAAGCTTATATTGTTCAGGTTAAGATTTAAAATAAACTTTTGTATTATTTATGTGATTTTAGATCTGTGAATTTATTGCGAATATTGTTTTGTTTTTAGTTACCTTGTTAATAATAAGTGTTCTCAATGTAAATGTTAACTGTTTGTGCCATGTAAAATGTTTATATATTATTGTTATCTGTTGATATTAAAAAAATTACATTGTTTTTTTATAGCTATAAAAAATGTCGAGTACAAATATTTGATTTTTTTTGTTTTTAAATTTTAGCTTATACATATTCAAAGTATATTTTTTGAGAAGTGGAATACTTGCAGTAAAATATATTTTGAGATATGCTATTTCTTTACAATATCATTCTATTGTTAAATATTGAGATTTTATCTGAATTTCTCATTGTGTGTTGAAATTCTTAAATAATCGGAAAAAAATATATTTCTTTACATGTTTTTTTTTATTATATTGCTTCTTTATCGATGACAAATTATATTTGAAGCTATGTGCTGTTAGTTTGACAGGGGAATAAGCTAGTATAATGACAAACAATAGGCATATTGGAGTTAATTTAATTGTAAAACCGTGAGCTACCAGTTCAACAAGGAATGAACATTATTTTTGTATAATGTATCTTATACTAAGTTAGAGATTTTCACTATTATTAAGTAGACATGATTGGAAAATATGTTTTAGGGGTTATCATTTACTGTTATAATTTTGAGTAGATAACTATACTTTTCATCTCAGGCTGATTGCACACCCCGTCTTTAGGAGTAACATTTTTCATATGCGTGTGGAATGTTGACTTCTGAGTAGACAGGCTGTTTTATTGGATGAATATTTTCCAATATGACTAGTCTCTTTAATATGATCATATACAACTTTTAATATTGAAATTTGACAAATCAATATTCAGAATTAAGACTGCCTTCATCACAATTAAATTAGATTAATATTTCAAATGATAAAATTCTATTTTACCTACCTCATTTTAAGTAGTAATGATATTAATTTGTTGTATGGATAGTAAAAATACATCTCATTCCAACATTTTTGAGATGTACAATAATTAGTAAAAATAAAATATATCACCTTTGTAATTTTACATGGGTGTTTTAGTTACTAATAATTTGTGCAAATCATAAAGAAAAATAAATGACAATTCTAGCTATCAGTGGATTGATTTATCTGTGACTTTTTAGTCAGCTCAAATTCCATAGTAGAGGATAGATAACAAAATGTAGTTAAGATTCAATCTGATAACAAATTGTCAAGCTTAGGCAGTTAACAATTTTTCTATATTAAGAAAAAAGTGTTTTTAATAAAATATGTCTCACGGTTATGCAAAAGAAGACAATAAATTTGATATTGCAATGATTCAAGACTTTTATTTGTTATCCTGTTTAAAACACTTTTTGTAAAAATGTCAGACGAATGGTTTTTGAGAAAAAATATTGCATTGTTAACACTTTAATGACTGTTTCTAGCAATTATGAGTTTCTTTTTGTATACCCTTAAAATTTTCTTTATATTAAATATTTTGTATGGAAATATTATACAACATAACTATTAAAATTTTATTTGTGAACATTATGAATAAAACAGTTAAAAGGAAATTTAACTTCATTAAATCTGGTAATTATGTCACATTTTTAGAACCATTCTCTCTAATTTGTCTATCTTGCATCAATGTAGCTTATGTGGTTTTCATGCAGAAGTTAATTGGGTAGGTGGAAACATCATTCAGCAAATAAAAGTCCAGTCATCCAAAAAATGTATAAATTCAGATCCAAATCTATAAGTAAATTATGGGAGATCATATCTCCAAATTAGGATTAGATAATGTTGGTTTTATATTCCTTCATTGTGAGATGAATGTGGAATATAAACTGAGAGGTAAGTAATATTCTGGATTCTCGCAGGAACTGCATCGAAGCTGGCGTACCAAGAACCTAGAACCACTTATGTAAATGGAATGGTTGATAAAATAAAAATAGCTGCTCCTACCTTTCCATCCCGTTTATCATCCTGCAGTCATGAGTACCTGGAAACATAAAAGAATACTGGTTTTGTGGAGACTCATCTCACACCATCTGGGTTGGTATACTTAGTTTAATTTGTCTTCCAGGACTTCCACAGCCATTCGGTACTTCCGGGTTTTCGCAAATCTTCCCCCTTTCACTCAATCAAAATGTCCTCTACGAAGCCCATTCTGGTAATCATGCAAGGGATAAATGATTTAAACCCATACTCGATAAGGGCTCCATTTAATAAGAAATTATTTTCATGTCTATTTCGGCCTATCAGTCTGACGCAGTTTCTTGGAGATATGTCAGGAATGCCAATGTTTCTGAGAAACTTATTTGTGAAATAAATCATATAAAGCACTATCAGTAGGGTTGACTACTTATTTATAAAAACCTACATGTTAAGAAATTTGCTTTTATTACATTATTAAAAATATGTCAATGGTTTCTTTGTTTTTATATTTTTTTAGTATAAACAAAACCTGGTCGAGGGCATTAGTGTTTCTCGATGTCTGACGTATTGGCTCACCTAATTTTTATTAATATTGTTAGTGGAAAATATGTAGCAACCGTCTGACAATTGTTGAAAAGCATTGTTTACACTCAGATTTGTTTGAAAATGGACGGTGCAAGGATCAAGCAGTAATTTGTTATTAAATCTTGGACGATAGCCAATCTCGTAGATTACGTGTTCCAAAATTAATTTGATTGGGAAATATTTCATTATTAATTCGCACACTTTAGGTTTTTTGTCTATACAATTATTTTAATTTATACTTAGAAAATCCATACATTTTTACGCCTATATTACATCATAGACAAATTACCTTTCTCTCTCTTTGAATAATGGCCGTGAACTTACCTTTGAAATTACCTTTACTCATATTCTATGTATAAAATTTGAAGTCATAGATATGTCAAGGAGTGAAAACAAATCACTAACACTGGTGTATACTCCTTCATATATAGAAATTCACGGCAATTAAAGAAGAAAACAATATATATCAATTTTCAAAACCTTAAATCTACAAAATTATACTCATTCAAATTTTAAAATCCCACGCAGCTCAATACAAATGAGTTCAGTTTTATTAAAAAAATTATATTACTTTAAGAAGTGTTTATAACACATCGATCAATAAGTCCCGGGACTAACCAACAGATGGCGCCTCTAATAACAAATCCATTCTCAGTTATTGTTCGGAAATTCTAGGATGAGTCCTGTGACAGCTCACAAATTTGCCCCAATACAACCTTGTAACGATGTTCAGTAATTTTAATTATTTTATCAACTTTAATATAAGCCTCAATTCTAATAAATAGCAAGTTATTTAGGTAAATACATTACATAAGGTTGTATTGGGCAAATTTGTGAGCTGTCACAGGACTCATCCTAGAATTTCCGAACTATAGTACCAACCTTTAGAAGTTACGTGTCAAACTTTCATGACATTCCAACATTAAGTTAGTGGTTTTAGTGACGCTACTTTTGCTATTTTCAAAACAATGGAAAAAACCGAATTTCGTGTGTTGATAAAACATTACTTTTTAATGGAAAAAAATACAGTTCAAACTCAGCGATGGCTTGAAAAGTGTTATCGGGGCTCTGCTCCGTCGAAAACAACCATTTGTCACTGGTATGCTGATTTCAAACGCGGTCGTATAGATACAAATGATGCTGAATGCTCTGGTCGTCCAAATGAGGCTGTTACACCAGAAAACATGAAAAAAACCTCAAAATCGTAAAGTAAAGTTGCGTGAGATAGCTGACATCCTGAAGATATCATTTGGTAGTGTTTACACTATTTTTCATGAGCATTTCATGACAAAGCTTTTTTCGAAATGGGTACCACGTTTGCTCACAATGGAACAGAAACAACAACTGTTGATGATTCAGAGCGCTGTTTACGCGAAATAAACAGGAGTTTATGCGTCCGTATATGACAATGGATGAAACTTGGATCCACCACTATACTTCGGAATCAAATCGGCAGTCAGCTGAGTGGAGAGCAGCCGGTGAAAGTCGTCCGAAACGGCCAAAAACTCAACAATCGGCCAGGAATGTTATGGCCTCCGTATTTTGGGATGCGCATAGTATAATATTCACCGATCACCGTGAAAAGGGAAGAACCATCAATAGCGAATATTACATAGCGTTATTGGAGCGTTTGAAGGCAGACATTGCAAAAAAACGGCTACACATGAAGAAGAAAAAAGTTATCTTTCATTAGAACAATGCACCGTGTCACAAGTCGATGGTAACGATGGCCAAATTACGTGAGTTGAACTTCGAATTGCTTCCGCACCCACTGTATTCCCCAGATTTGGCCCCCAGCGACTATTGGCTGTTCGCAGACCTCAAAAAGATGCTCCAGAGAAAGGGATTTGGCTCCAATGAAGAAGTGATTGGCGAAACTAACGCCTATTTTGAAACCGAAGATAAATCGTTCTACACGGCTGGCATAGAAAAGTGTTGGAATGAATGTATCGCTCTTGAAAGAGACTATGTTGATGAATAAAGAAGAATTTTGGCAAACAAATGTTGTTTTAGTAGTTAGTCCCGGGCCTTATTGATCGATGTGTTACAATATAACATATTATGCAGGTGCCATGTTGAGATTAGTATTTTTAGTTTATATTGAAAAATAAAAAATCTGAAAATGTTGTTTTTGAAAAAAGGGGAACTTACTAAATAACTCTTGTTAAGCAGAATTGTTTTCAAATGTTATATAGCAGTGGTCCCCAACCTTTTTATCGCCGCGGACCGGTCAACGTTTCATAATTTTACCGCGGCCCACGGGGGGTGGGGGGAGGGGAGGGACATTGAATGTAGTTTTTTTTTTAAATTTAATAACAATATATTTGTACAATATATAATAATAAAATTTACAACTGTGGTACATAAGTTATAGTGCCAAATAATAGTAGAGAAAACACAAGGTTTGTGGGAAAAATGAAGAAAAAATGTATAATAAAAATGAAGGATTATTAAGTTTCAGATAATTTTTAAATTTTCTTTTGGATTCATGGGTATTTTCAATATTTTTAAGGTTCAACGGAAGGTTGAAAGTATTTTTTTCCAAGATAGAGAAAAGAATTTTGAGAATGCTTAGGGTTTAATATCGGGATTTTAATGTTATTCTGATATCTTGCAGATATATTAACTTGAAAGTTATTTATCTATTTTCTTTAAAAGTTTTGATGTTGAAGTTTTATGTGTTTTGATTTAATATTTTTAATCGAAAATATTAAATCAAAACACATAAAATGTTTATGTGTTTTGATTTAATATTTTCATAAATCGTGTTTAAACATGCCTTCAAAATAAAATACAGTTACCCCTTAAAAATGAATAAAAACAGATTTAATATTTTAACTTAATGCTAAATCAATGAGAACCCTGAGCTTGCTTCATTGAAACGAGATGGTTCCATCTGGGGGTAATAGGAGATTGTGACACCCGAAGTGTCTTGCTTATGTCCAGTTTATTTCTTTGTTTTGTTTTGGTTGCTGTCACTGCAGAAACCCCCGCTTCACATAGAAAGGATGTCGGAAATGGCAATAGGGATTTTAGTGCTGTGGTGGCAATCTCAGGGTATTCTGCCATGACTCTAATCCAGAACACCGGCAGAGTTGTTGTCTCGAACAGGTATTGTCGGAAGGTCGGTGGTAACTTAGCGTGAAGGGGTTTTCAACGGAATAATTATTTTAAGCTATAATTAAGTTTTATTGGATATGTTCGATTTTTCAAAAGTAATTTTAATTTTTAAGCAGGCCCTTGCGCGGCCCAGTACCATTTGGTCCACGGCCCGGTACCGGGCCGCGGACCGGGGGTTGGGGACTACTGTTATATAGTATATCAGCTGTTGTCCAATGACACAATTTAATTATAGATAATTTTTTTTATCTATAATAAATAAATATCCGTTAATTAAAATCTCTGGCAGTCCAAAGCTGTGGCAGAGCGGGATGATGTATGTTATATTAAAACACAGATGTATGATTATTTTTTATTAAACGAGATAAAAATTGATCTGTTTGTAGATAACAAAATTGATGAAGAAAAACATTTTCTAGATAAAATATCTGAGTAAAATTTAACATAGAACATACACTACACAATTTAAGTTGAATCTTTCATTGAATTACTATTTACTGAAGAAGTATGTATTTATATCTTAGGTTTTTAACATCAATATAAATATAATTTATATTTGTCATTGGTTACTTTTTTTTTCTTTTCAACTTTGTTGTATTACATTTGTGAACTTTTTTGTGTGTCGACAAGGTACTGGATTGAGCATAAACCTTACCACATTCATTGCAAATAAAACGTTTCTCTTTGGAATGGACTGTCTCATGTCTGCGCAATGCCACTGCTTCGGTGAAGGTTTTATCGCATTGCGTACAAGAGAAAGGTTTTTCTCCACGATGTATCAGCTCATGCCGTTTAAGGCTGATGGCTTGTGAGAAAAGGTTACCACACTGTGTGCAGCTATAAGGACGCTCACCCGTGTGTACAACTTGGTGTCTTTGTAGAGAATGAAGCTGTCCGAAACTTTTGTCACATTCATCACACTTATGCGGTTTTGTGTGTGTCCAAACATGTTTATTCAGCTCTCTCATCCGAGGGAATATCCTTCCGCATTGTTTGCAAGGAAAAGACTTTTCAGACTCTTTTCGTGAACAAATTTTAAACCCCTTCCCTCCTTCTATAAAATAAATTGCTTTATCATCTTTATCAACACAATGCGAGAGTGATTTATTTCCTGTTATTGCTTGACTAGGACTCTTAGAATTTTCACTAGATGTTATATCTGTAGCTTTTTTTCCAGATACGGCCTTTTGTCCACCACTGGTTCTGTTTGTTTCACAAGATATTACTGAAAAACAAAAATGTTACATTACAAACAGTAAAAAAACTTGAAAACTATTATTCATTTGCATTACTCAAAGCAAGAATAATAAAGATCTTTTTAACCTGTATCTTCTGGATTTTTTTCTGAATTTCTATTACAATTGTCTTTTTTCAATTTCTCTTTAAAATTTAGCTCTGTAATATTTCCTGTTAGCATATCTTGTATTTCCTGTGTGCCATGGTTTATTGTAACATTAGTTGGTGTATCATGTTTAAGATTTTTTTCTTCACTCTTATTGGAATTGTTACACATTTCTATTTATTTATGCAAAACCACCTGTAATATTTTTCATGGAATTTACATCATTCATATTTTAGGAAAAATATAAATTGAAAAAGTTAAAATGAATATTGCAAGTAAATCATGATTGAAATTTGGCAGAAAAAAGCAAAGATTGTTAAATGGTTTTTGTTACTCCCAATTAATTCATTTACTAAATCTTTCCTGTTATTTACACAGGGATGAACATGTTTGTAACAATTTATGAAGCTCAAATAAAAAATAAGTGTAAATGGGTTTTGTCAGTTTTAAAAAATGTATCTCATCCACCCGCCAAGACTCTTCTACTAAAATTTGACAGTCAAATATGGTCTATAAATGCAATTCCTATAATTTAGTCGAATTGCATTTATGGACTACGTTTATTGAATAATACAGCAAAAAATAGAAAGACTACAAAATGTGAGTTGTAGATACATATTTAATGACTCTTCTAGAGGAGGTATACCTCCCTACTTATGAAACATAGGGATTATCAACATATAACAAGGGCAACAGTTTCACTAAATCCATAAAATTAACACAACCCAAAAACTATCTTATATCTTTAGAGATGAGCTAGACTCGAGATGAGATACCCATGGCTTTAGTACCAAGAGTAGAGAAACTCTGATACCAGGAGTAGAGAAACTTCCAAGTTATAATCACCCTTGAAAGAACAGGAGAATGTGTTTCTTTCAGAATGCCTTCAAAAGACATGTTAAGAGTGATTTACAATTGATGGTCGCTTACCTATCCTCTGCTCTTCCTCTTTTTTCTGCAGCTCTATGTCAATTAGTCTATTCAATAGACTTATGATCTGCCTTTTATAAATTTATAAAAAAGCGCTGTTGTCACAATAGACTCTATTGTCTTCTAGTTTATTTTTCTATTTCGTCAAAATTTTACTTTTATTTTCCCCTTATTCATGCTGGCATTTAATCTAATATCTAACAATGATATTATATATTTTGATAATTCTATCAACTGCGTATTCATTGTATTTTGTATTATGTACGTGTACAATGGTGTGAGCTGAAATACTTCTGGCGTCCTCTCAGCTAGGTTCATCCTCATATTGGTGGGGATGCATCCAGGTTGGGGAGATCTTATGAGATATTTCTTTCAAATGTATTTTTTTCAAAGCCTTAACATATATGTGTAATTTCAAAATATATATTTACATATTAAATTTCAATTAATAAACTTATAATTTATTAATTTATTTTCACTTGTTAAATCTATTGAATTCTATGGTCCTGTCATTGTAAATTCTCATGTTTGTAATTTTATCATAATTTTATGTGAAAACTATTTATTGTATATCCTAATTTGACTAAAAATTTACTTATATGCATAATAATAAAACTTTTTAATTTTGTTTTAATCCTACAGTAAAAAAGGTATTTTAACTTAAGCACAAACTTTGTGAAATTATTTCAGGGAGGTTAACAACAAAAAACACAAACAACTCAACAGCACTTTTTTATAAATTTATAAAAGGCAGATCATAAGAGCAACTAAAAATAAATTCAAATGGAATTATGTCTGAAAATATATTTAAAACAGGTAACTAACAATAACTATTCACCAAACTAGGGGCCCCAGTAAAGCTGTCTGATGTTTGTGCAGATGATTATTGGTATAAAAATAATGTGGGATGATAAATTCAATGGGGCTGGTTAAGAAAAATTCCTGAGTATTTTTTAAAGACTACTGCTTCTGGTAAGAGATTAAAAAGTTTTTTTAAATCTCCTATATGAATCTCCATTTGAAGCTTAACTGTCATGATCGGTAGTAGTCGACGAATTTTAGAAATTGGTGATTTCTCATAAGAAAAATATAATCTGTACATGTATTTTCTAATCTAAATGTTTAGGTCTTCTCTGCACTTCTTACATTTTGCAAAAATCTCCACAATTTGTTGTTTGTAGATGAGCCGTATACATTTTCATCAATTAATACCAAAAATACATTTTCCATATTATGAGCTAATCAATATTTCGAAATTTTGTATTTATAAGATGAATTTTTTTAATGTTTCAGTCTCCTTGAAAAATGAATGAATTTTTATGAGATTTGATAGAGACACAAAAAACAAGTCAATTGCAAAGTTTAATTTCAATACCAAACTTTTATATACATTTTTTTAATCTTCTTAAAAGAGTGTTAAATAAACATTCATAAAAATAACAAATAAAAACCAACCGAATTATAAAAAAAAACACCAAAATACTTGAGCAAATTATGAAATTTATTAACAATATGTTATAATTTCATAATGTGCATGATAGGTGTCTATACTTGAATTAGAAATCAGATTGATTCGATAATATTCTCCTATATCTCTGGTTGCTGATCTCACATGCCAAGTAAAATACATGGAACTTTTTCTCAAATGTAGTGTCCTATGGGTTTGATTTTTTGCACTCCCAAATATAATCCCTGACCTTTGTTCTTCAATTGAACACCGATTCCAGATTTTCACTTAACTGCAAGCACCTTAAAATCCCACTTAAAATTTCATCAAAAAATGTACACAAAGTCATGTTGTATCGTAGGCATATTACGGTCAGTTCATGGTTGATCCAAAGTCAACTCATGAGCATGGTATCATTACGGTCCAGTAGAAATCCAGTTTTAATGTTCTCAGCAGGCATATCGCTAAGTGATGCATGTTTTTTTAAACTGACCAGAAAAGGAATTTGTTATACAAATATTACAATTAATTTTGAGTTCAAAATTGCAACTGGAGATAGCATTATAATAATCAAAGCTCTGGTATCTAGATGCCATATGCAAGTGGGGCAAATTTACAGAATACGTCTATAGACGCTAGCTGCATCTTAAGGGTTATAAAAACTACAACTAAAGAAGAAACTCGAGGTGACGGGACTGATTTGTAACTGGAATTGGTAAGAAAAAAAATATAAATAAGACGCGAAAAGAGTATATCACATTTTCTTCCGAATTGAAACACTAAATCAAAAACAATCTGTTGACAGTTATTGTAATAAAAGTTTTAACATCTAGTCTATGAATATAATGTTCTTAGAAACAAGTATCAGGTCTGTAAATATAAAACCGGAATTTGCTCATAGATGGCTCTAGTTGTCAATGTAGTGACTGTCAAGCCGCGTCATTGGCGCCTTTTTCTTGCGTTTACATTTGTCAAAGACTTTTAACTCACAACAATCCAAGTTTAATACAACTATATATGTTTTCATAGCGTCGAACATGTCTGTTTTTGTGCTTGAAAACTATGATTCGCCGAAAGGCATTGATTTTCTGTTACCATTTGAAGAAAACTGCTGCAGAATCGCTTCGAATGATTGTCGAAGCTTACGGTGAGCATGCTCTTAGTAAATCACAGTGCTTTGATTGGTTTAAAAAATTCAAAAGTGGCGATTTTGACGTGAGAATTGAAGAACCTGGAAGACCACTGAGAAAGTTTGAAGACGCCGAATTGCAAGCATTGTTGGATGAGGATGACGCTCAAACGCAACAACAACTCGCGGATCTATTAAATGTGACACGAGAAGCCGTCTCCATACGTTTGAAAGCCATGGGAAAGATCCAGAAGGTGGGAAAATGGGTTCCACATGAACTGAATGAAACACAGTAGGAAAACCGAAAAACCATTTGCGAAATGCTGCTCGCCAGGTACAAAAGAAAATCATTTCTCCATCGAATTGTGACTGGCGGTGAAAAATGGATATATTTGGAGAATCATAAGTGTAAAAGATCATGGGTAACTCCAAGCAAACCAGCGACATCAACTGCAAGGCCAAATCGCTATGGATGGAAGACAATGCTCTGTGTTTGGTGGGATCAGAAGGGTGTTATCTAATATGAGCAGCTAAAACCTGGCGAAACCATTAATACTGAACATTACTGACAACAAATGATGGATTTGAACCAAGCATTGCGTGAAAAACGACCAGAATATCAAAAGAGGCAACACAAAGTGATTTTGCTTCTTGATAATGTACCATCGCACACAGCAAAATCGGTCAAGGAAACGATTGAGGCGTTTAGTTGGCAAATACTTTCGCATACGGCGTACTCACCAGACTTGGCTCCATCCGATTACTACTTATTTGCATTGATGGGACACACACTTGCTGAGCAGCGCTTCACTTCTTACGAAAATGGCTCGAGAGATGGGAAAAATGTGTGGCTAGGGATGGGCAATACTTTGAATAAGATATATTTTACCATTTTCATACAATAAATGTGTATTTTCTATAAAAAAAATCCGGTTTCATATTTACAGACCTGATATTTCTTTCTTAATATATTCATATGGAGCTTAGAGAAAATACTTTATTTTATGTAAACTCTAATTTTAACTTACTTCAAGTACATATATTGTTGCACAAAATAGTAGCTTGCTTGAAACCAATATCAATTCGGAAAATCGATTAGACAATAACATTTAGGATTGAAATAACACATTCATGTTCATGAAAGAAAAATAAATAAACAAAACATTTTCCCGATGATTTTCACCGACGTAAACTGTCATATATTTTCGAAGAAAAGTATATCGAGTCTTCTTCTTCTACTTGAATAATGGCTGTGAGCTCTTAAATATTATATAAAGAGTCGTATCGATTTGTATAGAAATATTTCAGAACAGTTTTTGTGTGATAAAATCGTCAATATTTTTTTTCTAAGCATTTTCATTTATCCATAAACAAAATATGCTATCTTTATTATCTCCATAGATATAATATTAATTCCATTAATATCATTTTATAGGATACATTCTGTTGATTTGGTTTAGGCAATTAATTTAATTTACCCTACCGAGTGCCATAATAAAAAAATGCGTATTTATTGCAGATTAAATTTTATTGATAATGTATGGAAATAATATTTTATCGATAATATATGGAAAAAGAGTGGACAAATAGCGACTTGTGAGTCACATGCGGCTTTTGAAATTGTTTGTTTATTATTTGAAATATTTATATTAGACTTTCTCCTAGGATATCCAGCCCACTGGACAATAATTCTGCAAGATGTTCTCACCCTCCGGCCTTGGAGAAATTTGAAAATGCGCTAGAGTTGGAGAGTAGAACAAACAAAGAATATAATTAAAATAAATGCGTTTATTACACCTCATTTCCATCCCTTGCTGTGTAAGGTATATAAATGTTAAAAACAATTAAGATATGGAAAATATAAAACAAATAGGACAGAGATCCTGGAGATGAAACTATTTACATATTACCGCGTAAAAAACGAGAAACAGAATCACAACTAAATGTCCTGAATTATGAGTTGAACGTACGGTGACTAGCTCTTATGATTTCACCCAGAGTCGAAGAGTTTCAGCACCGTCTCTCTTGGCTCCGTGTTTTGTTAAATTTATCCGGGTTACGCTAATTTTGTAATGTCTAAAATTAACTTAACTGTATGTCAATGATAATAAAATTAGTTTCATATAATCGTCGCAAATCTCGCGAGCGTATAGCGCGTAGCGTCAGACTAATCTATCTATCTATCTATCTATCTATCTATCTATCTATCTATATAAATAAAAATGTAAATGTTCGTTAATTATTTGTAGCTAATCTCCGGAAGTTCTCTACCGATCGCTTTGAAATTTTGAGTAAAGTTAATATTCGTCAACGGAAATGTTTTTTGATTTTTATTTTTATATATATATCAGTGTATATAATAAAATTTTTAATTAAGAGATGAATATTTACGCGAACCTGTCGGGGACAAGGATATCAAATATTGAATATCAACTGTCAAATTTGACAGTTGAGCATATTGCATTTTCGAGGTTTAGTAATTAATATTTGATATTCAATGATTTAGTCTATAACCATAAAATATAAAATAATTTTATATAATAAATATTTCCTGTTGAATAATAATTTCGTAATTACAGACGAAAAATAGGTTAGAATCCAAGATACGTCAAAATAAAATTTGTGTTAATAAGGATAAGTTCCATATTAAGGATAAGTTCCATTGTGTCATAGCAGCTTGAGAAAATCTTAATATGGCTGAGTCTAGACTTTATAGCGCAAGCGCAGGAAATATATTTGGCAGAACTAATAGTAAATTTGTAAAAAATATCCAACTATAATTTTATTTGTTTGGAAATATTTTGAGTATCGTTAAAATAAATATAATCGCTAAAACAAATATAGCTTATATGTATAAAGAGATCTAAAATAAATATAACTTACATGTATAAAAAGATCGAGGATCGCTAAAATAAATATAACTTATATGTATAAAAAAACAGATGCGTGATACTCTCGCGTGGTAGAAGTGAAACTTCTTAGCTCCTAGGAAAAGTTGATTTTATGCATTGCTTTTTTTCGATTTGTTAACGATTTTTTTTAGGATTAGGAAATGGTTCTGTGGAATTTAATTCAAGAAAGTCTCTTTTAATTCGATGAAAAAACTATTTTTTTTTATTTTTTATAATAAACAATAATAAATAATAATTTTAATAATAATATAATACACTTAATACAAGAAAATTTATATTTTTTTAATGTTAAATATATTAATATTTTTATATCATTATTAATTATTCAATGAATTATTTTAAAATAATTATTTAATTATTTTAATTATATTATTAAATAATGTATTATTAGAAATGTTATTTTATTAAATAATTTTTTTTGTATAGTACCATCTGCGCTAATTTATCCGCCATTTTCATTTCATAATGTGCGTTGTTAACAAACCTACCTCTAAGATTATCTTTTTCACTTACTTTTTTTAACTTATTTTTTTATTTTTCTGTTCAATTAGCGATAAAATTTAATTGTGTTGATTGATTTTCGTTTAAATTCAAATCATATCGTGAATTGATCTCTTGGAGTGACGCGATTATTTGCTTCACAGAGACAACGTGATGCTGGTATGTACATTTTTGACAAACGTCATATTTATTTTAAACGAACTGACAAATTTTTGCTTATTTGTAACAAGATGTATTAATTTGTCATCATTGTTGTTTTTTGTAATGTATTTACCTAAATAACTTGCTATTTATTAGAATAGATATTTATTGTTCATTAATGACGCGTCCAAACATGTCACATCCAAATTTAATTCGTGCGTAGTTTGCAATGTCTTTCCTTAACATTTAATGAATTCCAATAATCTCTCTCTTTGCTTAACATTTAATTCGTTCCAATTATCTCTGTATTTCCTTAACAATACTCCTATTGGACAAATATTTGACAAATGCGTGTCCAGCTGCAAAACGATCGATCAGCTGAGATATTCTCACATCAATTGCTGGAAATTGGGAACGGAAAGGTGCAGGTTGATATGACCCCAGGATGAATTTCACTGTCTCATAACTTAATGTTTCACAATTTCGAGGAAGCAGCAGAACGACGTGTAGCCGGACTTGAGGATGCACGGTTGCGAGCACGGCGATCGCGTTCTGCAGATTCAGAACTGGTTCGTTCTCAACAGAATGTACGCGACAGGCTGATAGTGGCTGAAATAGGTCATTAGGAATATCAAAAGTATCTTTTTTATATAGAATTTAATTTTATCTCTACGTTTATATTTCAAAATATATCAAATCGTATATAGAAATGGAGATTTTTTAATATGTTTGATATTCATTCGTTTAAATCAGACCACGTCAGTCAGACCACGTCAATCAGACCAGTCCACGTCATATGCATGAGTATGCTCAATATGCAATTGCGTATGTTCGTCACTACGGGTGTCCAGACCTATTCACTACATTCACATGCAATTCAGCTTGGGACGATATACAACAGCTCATGGTAAAACATGAAGTGTTTCGGTCTGTGCGCTGCTGGATATACTCAGTGGAATAGCAAAAGAGAGGATGGCCACATGCACATATATAGTACTAATCTGGCTCTATAACAAAATCACTTCAAACGAAATCGACAATGTAATGTGCGCTGAAATACCCGATGCCGACGTCGATAAGGATTTGCATGAAGTTGTGACGAAATATATGATACATGGACCTTGCGGTACACTGAATCCAAATTCACCATGCATGATAGACGGAAAATGATCTAAGCGATATCCTCGAGCATTAGTATCCAACACGGTTACAGGAAACGATGGATATCCTTTATAAAGAAGAAGATCAACAGAAGATGGCGGGAAATTAGCAACCATACAAATGTGAAATGGTGACATCAAAGTAGACAACCATTGGGTTATTGCATATTCGCTTTTGCTATCAAAAGCATACAAAGCGCACATAAACGTGGAATACTGTAACCCCGTTAAATCGATCAAATACATTTGTAAGTACAATACGTGAATAAAGGCAGCTACATGGTAGTTTTTGGCGTGCAACCAGAATGCGGGATGGGAATGCGGTCATACATATCGATGAAATCGCACAGTATCAGGCTGGAAGATACATAAGCAGCAATGAAGCTGTATGGCGAAATCTTTCATTTCCCATACATGAACGAAGTCCAGCTGTTGTTCACTTAGCAGTACATCTAGAAAATGGACAACGCGTTTATTTCACAGCTGCAAATGTGCAACAAATAGCCCTGAATCCACCGGCTACAACGTTAAATGCTTTCTTCACGTTATGTCAAAATGACGCGTTTGCGAAAATACTGCTGTATCAGTGATTGTGACATCAAAAGAAGAATTGGTTGAAAAAGTATTTACCAATATTCAAATCAATTATAAAAATCACGATTGGCTGAGTGAACGAGCTATTGTTGCCGCCAAGAACAAAGACGTTTACGAACTTAACAATATTATTCAGTTCCTTTTTTAATGTTTCGCAATTTTATATGTTTTTGTTATAACTTTCTTTCTTCTTTTTCAGTGCAATCGATCTTTCATTTGAATTCAAATCATATCGTGAATTGACCTCTTGGAGTGATGCGATCATTTGCGAGCACGGCAATAAACGCGACAGACTGAGAGTGGCTGAAAGACATAAAAAATATTGTATACCCACAAGCATTGTGAAATTAAACATATTAGAAACGTGTGCTTTCTCTTTTCTTTATTTTCCATTTAACCAGACTGAGCCACAGCAACGCGTGGCCGGGTACAGCTAGTATGAAATATAATTAGTTTAATTAAACATCGCAGTCTCAAGTTTTTCCTCTATTTCATGAAGAAATATCAATTACCATAACCATTTCGACTGATTTTATATTGCTCCCATATTACTTTATGAAAAGAAAAGTACATTGGTTTGAAAATTAATAGAAAGGAATATTTTTTGTTTTCATTTGTTTGTTTTATTTTCTTTAAATATCTTGTATTTCCCAATTGAAGAAAATGTTTTTTTTTATTCACGAACAATCTTAGGGTTTACATAAACAGAAATATGGTCACCCGTTGCACGATTGTCATTTAACAATTTCTTACTTTTACGAGTTCTTTTTCTGATGGTCAATTTGTACTTGCGCGTTTTACTGCGCAGTAGATCTTTTTGTCAGTGATTTGAGGAGTACCTTTTCCACTGTTGTATCATAGAAAACCTAGGGCCACAGTACGAAGTGCGCCAGCAGCTGTCAATCTTTGGTCTGGGATATACATACTTCTCTGTTTTTATTTTATATTTCTATGGGCAAATTTTCCAGAGAAAAATAAAATAGTACAAAATTATAGAAATCATCTAAAAATGAGTCTCGGCATCTTTTAAGAGGAAAATTATTGCACGTTGGGTGACTTGAAGGAGATTAAAGGTGCATTCCTCATTACATAAAAATCTCTTTCAGTAATAATCTAAATATCTACCCAAACATCAGAGGCAGTATATTTATTGCTAATAGTCTGGCTAATAGTGGCATTTCGATTTTAAAGTTAATCTCAGAAACCATTTCGACTTAATTAACTTTTAGTTGCGCAGAGCTGCCTTTTATAAATTTACAAATCTTAGGTGATCTTTTATGACTAAAGAGCGCTATATAACTAACACATTTGTTGTTTTTACGAGCATTAAGCATAGCGGGATTTCTGATACATTTTTAGACGAAATTGATCTCAAATGAATCTTTATAGTTTAATTAATTTCTTTTCACTGCTATAAATGTGTGAAAAGTTTCCGATTCAATCAAGCGTGTGTATGGTTGGTTTGTATATTTATTTTTAATACGGGTGATTTTTTTAATACATAAAATTCACATCACTAACTTATGCCAATAATAATGCCAAAACCGGTGTAACAACTTGCTAACGCTATATTAAAGTTTTAAATGATTGACCAAAGATTAATTAATATGCGTTGAGATTCATACGGAAAATTTTATATGACCGGAATGGTGTCCAGAACATTTTTTCATGTGCGTGTGTAAACGCTGAAAAAATTCGTTTTTAACTGTGTTTTGTCATGAATTCTTGTGTGTGATTAATTTGTTTTGAAGTAATTAAATTCGCTCGAATTCCTAGTGAATATACATCATGAAAACGAGTGATTAAATGATTTTTAATAATGTATATTTCGATTAAGCTAACATGTTTTCGTACGCTGTCGCGCTTGTTGAGAAATTTCATTTTGCTAAAATCTATCACAATTTACTAACATCGATAATATTTTTATGACATCACGGTGACGACGTCTGTTTTAGTGTTTGGAAAAAACAATTATGAACATTTTCCAATTCATTATTTACATATTTTTATAGAAATCAACTAGTCTTTGATAAAGAAACTAGATTTTGATAGAGAAACACGCAAAATGAAGTTAAACTTCACACGGTGAAGAGGTACAAAATGATGTTAGCACTTGATTGGTGTTATAATGGTCATTTGCCCTACTGCACCAATAATATTAGTATCGAATCTAATAATTTCTTAATCTTGTCGGATTCAAGTTGCGTGTCTTCAGAGCGGATTATATAGTTACGGTAATGGAAGATTCTGGAGTCTTTCGAAATGTATTCTGACAAGTTCAACAAGTCCCCACAAGTTCAACAGCTCTTTCAAGCTACACTAACAAGACTGCAATTCAGATAAATTTTCTGTACTAATCGGCAATAGTCCTGAAAAATTTTGATCATATTTGTGTTTGTATTACACTTCGGTTGTATATTATACAGTACAGCCTGACGGGCTTATTGCTATGTAGTAATTTCTACTTACCAACCAGAAATATGTTAAATAGAACTTAAGTAGTAAACCAGATTAGGATATTTTTTTTCGAGGAATTGATCCCGACTCCCCCCCACACCCCCGCATTGGTAAATAAATGACTTACCAACAAGGCCACTTAAGTCGTCAGATGATAATTACGAGTATTGCCCTTGATTGTTTCATCATTTTTGTTCCGTCAAGCTAAAAAGTATGAATCTGTATTACACTAATAAAATGTCCATCAACGATTTTTTTTAAATGTTCTGAATTTCTGATTATTATGTGGTCAAACCACTAATTTCCATACCAATATGATTTTAGAGGATTAAAAAAAGTAGTTTTTCTGAGTATTATTGTGTTTGGAATGTAGTTGTAAAATAATTGGTTAAGTTCTATTCTTCTAATTATTTTATTTTGTTATTTGTTTAAAGTAAACCATGTACACTATTATTAATGCCTTACTGTTTATATTATTATTAAAATTTACTCAATTTATAGTTAGTGCTCCAATACAAGGTAAATGTTTTTTATGGTTTATCTTACCCTTGACAATCTTACTCTCACAATATTTTAAGTCATTTTTATTGAAGCCGTTGGTTGGGTGGTATTTATTGATATACAACAACTTCTGTGACTTAGTTGATATTACAATTGATACAATGGAATGCCATCTAGAAATTTTGGTCTGATTCCCAGTGGGCCCCTGACTGGTATATATTAGTATTCTGTCAATATGTACAGGGGTTACAGGAAAAAACCCATGGAACATAAATTAGCGCAGTGCAAAACTTATTTTATATGGAAAAATGAGGATTGGTCTTGATTACACAAAATGTGATAAAAAATTAATACAATGGATTCTTTATTTTATCACAAACAATAAAAAAATTATGTTTCTTCAAAATATCTAATAAAAAAATTATAAATTATATTTTTATTCATCCAAGTCCATGACTTCTTTCTCTTCTTTTTTGCAATCTCCTCAGATATCAATAAAAATGCCATTTAAGGAAAATTTTATCGATTTCAGATTTATAATAGTTGTAACTCTTTCAGTCTTGCCTATTTATTTGGAATATAAATCATTTATTTCTGATGTCATATAGATTTTATTACTTTTATTCATCCTATCAGAATTTTTGGAAAGTACCGGGAAAAATATATTTAAAAATTTAATATAAATACAATAAGAAAATAAATAAAAATTTGATCTTCAAAAAAAACATTTTTAGTGAGATGATCGGAAAATAACGACTGTTAATATTTGAATCTATTCAAGCAGCTAAGTAAAAAGTGATTATGGTACGAGAACGAATTGCACTACTTGTAGTTGTTAATTAACAATATTAACTCTCCCACATAATTAAGTGCAATTCTTTGATGCTAAGAAATTCTTAAATTTTGTGTTTTGTTTTGAAACCAAACAGATACAGCATCTATTATCCGGCGCTCAATTATTCGTGAGTGGGATAAACCAGTGTCCTCTGTAGAACAATTTTTTTAGTAATCATGAAATATATTTTTTTCATTTTTTTAACGAACCTTCATGTTTTGAAAATTTCAAAATGAGGACCGTTTTAAAAACTGTTTTAAAATCTATGGTTTATACTATACCAATTGACTAACATTAGTAAGTTGCCGGTATTTCTATGCGTTTACACCAATACGAAAATATGTGGATTTGGGGCTTCCAATATATTTGCTGCGGTATGATACTAGCGTTTAGTGTTTGTATTTGTCAAATATTTAGAAAGCTTGTTTGTGTACTCATCTTGCATTGGTTTATATTACCCTTGACAATCTTACTCTCACAATATAAAAAGTCATTTTTATTGAAGCCGTTGGGTGGTATTTATTGATATACAACAACTTCTGTGACTTAGTTGATATTACAATTGATACAATGGAATGCCACTTTGCCATCTAGGAATCTTGGTCTGATTCCTAGTGGGCCCCTGACTGGTATAGTATTCTGTCAATATGTACAGGGGTTACAGGAAAAAAACCATGGAACATAAATTAGCGCAGTGCAAAACTTATTTTATATGGAAAAATGAGGATTGGTCTTGATTACACAAAATGTGATAAAAAATTATCACAATGGATTCTTTATTTTATCACAAACAATAAAAAAATTATGTTTCTTCAAAATATCTAATAAAAAAATTATAAATTATATTTTTATTCATCCAAGTCCATGACTTCTTTTTTGCAATCTCCTCAGATATAAATAAAAATGTCATTTAACCCTGAGAGTGCTACGAGAAAAAAATATAATTGTCTATCTAGTGCCGAGATATATTTACGATTCGGACGTTCGTGATAAATATTTATTTTAAACAACAAAAAAACAAAAAAAAAATATTTTTACAACATAAATATATTTTAGAATATGTACCCTTGTATTCTAAATTAATAATATTCATTTAGAATACAAGGGTAGAACAAATTTCTTCCACTGCTATAGCAGTGCGCCGATCTCTCAGGGTTAAGGAAAATTTTATCGATTTCAGATTTATAATAGTTGTAACTCTTTCAGTCTTGCCTATTTATTTGGAATAGAAATCATTTATTTCTGATGTCATATAGATTTTATTACTTTTATTTTTCCTATCAGAATTTTCAGAAAGTACCGGGAAAAATATATTTAAAAAATTGAATATAAATACAATAAGAAAATAAATAAAAATTTGATCTTCAAAAAAAACATTTTTAGTGAGATGATCGGAAAATAACAACTATTAATATTTGAATCTATTCAAGCAGCTAAGTAAAAAGTGATTATGGTACGAGAACGAATTGCACTACTTGTAGGTGTTAATTAACAATATTAACTCTCCCACATAATTAAGTGCAATTCTTTGATTCTAAGAAATTCTTAAATTTTGTGTTTTGTTTTGAAACCAAACAGATACAGCACCTATTATCCGGGGCTCAATTATCCGTGAGTTGGATAAACCAGTGTCCTCTGTAGAACAATGTTTTTTAGTAATCATGAAATATATTTTTTTCATTTTTTTAACGAACCTTCATGTTTTGAAAATTACAAAATGAGGACCGTTTTAAAAACTGTTTTAAAATCTATGGTTTATACTATACCAATTGACTAACATTAGTAAGTTGCCGGTATTTCTATGCGTTTACACCAATACGAAAATATGTGGATTTGGGGCTTCCAATATATTTGCTGCGGTATGATACTAGCGTTTAGTGTTTGTATTTGTCAAATATTTAGAAAGCTTGTTTGTGTACTCATCTTGCATAGCAAAATTTATCTAGCATTTCAACTCTCAAAATGTTTTAACTCAATAAAAACTTAATTTCAATTATGTGGGCTCGAGTCTCTTCTAATTACCACGGATAATCAGCGCCCTACTATTCTTAAAAGATAAAGGATACATATCACACTTGAAGAGTGTAGCTATGAGATAACATTATTATCAGCTCCAATAATTTGTTTTAGAACCATTTGAGTACTCTGCTTGTTATTGTACATGTTGAGATGCATGGTATGAACCTTGCACTGTGCTACTTCCCTCGAATAACATAGGTATTTTTTCCACCTAGTATTTGGGGGTGCAAGGATCCATATGACTTCCGTCATATTTATTCTTTAAAAAGATAGTATAAATAAAACATACCGGCGTGCTTGGATCGTCTTACTTCAGGTGTGTCATCGGATCCAGTACATCGGTGTGGTCGGTGAGTTTGCTGGTGTGCAACGGCTCACTCGCTTAAAGAGGGGAAAAAAGAAGAAAGGAAAAACTCCACGCACAGCTTTGCTTTCCAACTAAATTGACATTGAAATGGCGAGGGGATCCTCAATTACGAGGAGGCCCAGTATGTGGCCTCAAAATGTTGACAATACTATCGCACACTTCTAGCATAATTCTTTCACCAGACTAGGAAACTTTTTATCTATTTTTTTAGGTACCATGAATCAAACCTGAACCCACGGGTAGAAGACAAGCATTTTATCAACTAGGCCAGGGAGGTTGCCACACATTAAAATTGATAAAATACCTAATAAATGGTTATTGTTCCATCATTTTAACATGAATCATCATTTTAATCCATAGGAAATTGGGTTAATTTTCTAAGACCTCGAAGTATTTGAAATTCTTTAATTTGTGGTAATGGTATTCTTTATGCTGGTTTTCATTTTGACTCTGCAAGCTTGCTTGCGCAAACTTCACAATGATAAAAAAATGCAGACCTACAACTTAACAAATAACTTAGCAAAATCATTAAAAAAATGTATGCAAGCCCTGTCATACAGTGGGTGTGCTAGGGTCAACCCAAAGGCAGCTTGCATTGTCTGCGGTCAAGTGGGAATCCAGTGTTTAGGCCAAATTCCAAAGTACAATTCTATGGCGTTTTGGTAAAGAGGTACAAGTCATCAATTACGTTTATGTCAGTTTGAAGTTTTGCAACACTTGTATTCCTGAAATACAGACCTCATGTAAATTTAAAAGGTAAACTTTGAATACATAAATTATTTATGTATTCAAAGTTTACCTTTAAAATTTACCTGAGGTCTGTATTTCAGGAATACAAGTGTTGCAAAACTTCAAACTGACAAATAAGTAATTGATGACTTGTACCTCTTGACCAAAACGCCATAGAATTGTGTGTACACTTAGTAGTGTGCTTCCAAAATTTCTTGGCTATTTTTCAAGGAAGCGACATAACTTCATGAACGCACTAGTGAGTGTATTAAAAATCCATATCTTGAAAACCCGGTCTTATAATAATATTTTTGTAGATGATTTTGAATGCTTACTTCGAGATCAATCAATAGGAGTATGTCGTTCTGTAGAAAACTGTCCACATGCCAAAAAGTAAGTTTTTTTTAACTAATAAATTATCATTATAATTCAGTTGTAAAGCAATTGATCCGTTGAATGAACAGAGTTAACAGGAAAAAAATAAAGTTTAAAGCCCCTCATTGATAACCCAATAGGGTTGGGCTACAAGCATAGACATACTGCACAATGAAAGTGTAAAATTGTTGGGCTATAAGCATATGCAAGGCAATAAACTGTCTCTGGACAAAGTTTATGTCCATAACGATCACTATGGTGTAGTTGGTAAAATGCGTGTTTTATTTATTGAGTATTAAAACCGTGAAGATTTGGTTTTAATACTCAATAAAAAAAATGATCCCAGTCTGGTTAAGAGTTACGTTTGTAAACCTTTGGACAAATCGTGCTCTGAGTATTGTTGTTAGCTTGAGAAATGTATTATTATTACCAATATTGGGCATCCAATTGCTCACAATATGACTTTCTGAGTGATTTGTCATACAAGCATCCTTGTTCAGAAATAATTTATGGCCTTGTCTTTGTTTGTCAGTCAACTCATTTTAACTGTCAGTAGGATCTTTAGTATCACAGTACAATATATCTTCTAGTTATAGTTCGGAAATTCTAGGATGAGCCCTGTGACAGCTCACAAATTTGCCCCAATACAACCTTGTAACGATGTTCAGTAATTTTAATTATTTTATCAACTTTAATATAAGCCTCAATTCTAATAAATAGCAAGTTATTTAGGTAAATACATTACATAAGGTTGTATTGGGGAAAATTTGTGAGCTGTCATAGGACTCATCCTAGAATTTCCAAACTATAAATCATCACAATTACAAAAAAAATTATATAAAATAATTGTAATGCAATAGTTCATTTTTTTCCAGCATATTGAGTAAGAAGTTTGGAACACCATCTACATTAATATCTTGTGGTTATGATGGAACTATTAAATTGGTTTGCTGTCGAGTAGACAAAATATTGGAAGATAATTCGGGCGGATTAGTTCAGAATATGAAAAAATCTCCTTCATTGTCTCGTAGTTCTACTGATACATATTTAGATTTTTCAAAAAAAACAGGTAAAATACACATATCGATGAATATTGAATAATAAAGAAGATTGCTTTATAAGCTTTAAATGGATGAACTTATTTTACAATTGAGTACGCTATGGATGTTAAACAGCTCATGCACTGCAACTATTTCTGATCTATTAAGTGGTCGGATATCTTTGCTTATGACACATAATTATTGACCTTCATGACATAGTTGGAAAGATAGATATCTTCAAACCAGGAGGTTGTGCTTAAATTTTTTTATTGTATGTTCTGATTGATCGAGAAAATTTTAATGTCAACTTACAATTATAGTTTCAATAATCTTTTAGTTATATGAAATAATAAAAAAGAAGGAGAATAAGTTATACTGAAATGTATTTAACACTAAAATAATATGTTCAGAATTATTTTGGGAATGCACGTATTCAACGGTGACCTCTATGGCCTAGTTGGTAAGTCACCTACCTGTCTTTCGTCCCGGAGTTTGTGGGCTCAATCCCTTTGGTATTCAACTTTCTTAAAAAAATTAACAGTGTAATTTTTCTTAACACCTCTTTAATATCTGTCTAATTGGTTAGACAAGATTATCACATGGCAATACCTACTAGATTTTACTGTACACAACAAAAGTGTAATACAGTACAATTTAAAATATCAGAAAATTAGGCAAATTTAGATTGGCAGTTTTTGGAAAGCCCACAAATGTGTTCTGATCCCTCAAGCCACATTGTCTTAAACAAGTATCTTTGAACAATATGTTATGTTATGTCCACAATAACATATGACTGTGAGATACTTGCTTAAAAGTTAACCCACACTTCAAGTAAAATTAAGAGGTTTTTAAAATATTTAATAATAAATTACTTTGTTATTCCACCAATTAAATTAATCCCTGCTACACGTGTTTCTATATCCTATTCCAAGGCTCTCTTCAGGTGGAATGATCCTGGTTTATTATGAGAGCAGTGCTTCAAAAGAAGCAAGAGAATATGTCATTATTAAAGAGTATCTACATTCTCTGCAGTATATGAAATAATACACGGTCGGTTGTCAAAGTTTTGTTCTAATGCAGGCCTGGCCAACTCAAATTGCCTCACGGGCTGCATTGATACTCGTAAATAAGAGTAATTGCAAATTTTGTTCCAATATTTTTTTCGATATCTGACTTTACAAGGAAATTTGTACTATTTTTTTTAAGTGATTGATTTGGGTGCAGCGGTACACAGAACGTGTTCAATCAGTAAAAATCTGAAGAAAAAATAAATAAACTTAATTCGTCATATATGACCGCGGGCCGCACATAAGGGGGCCATGGGTTGGCCAGTCCTTTTTTAATGTATATTCCAAGATGTATTAAGATATAGAATATAAGTTGTTTTTCTTTTATAGATAGCAATGTGTTTAAATAAATAATATTTTAATTTAGTTTACTTATTTCAGATTTCTTAACACCAAAAGATCTTATGGAGCCATCAGGAATATCAAAAGCTTTAATAGGTAACATATCTATTGAAATGCTAATTATTCCTATATGTCTCACTTGTTTTTTTAACCATCAATTTATCATTCTAAATAATAGTAATTTATAGTTTATCATTATAAATAAACATGGTTTATAATTTATCATTATAAACCATGATAATTTTAAGTTTTGGAGTCAAATACTTTTAATCAAAACAATATTTTTTTGAAAAAGTAAAGAAAAATAAAGTATCATAGATAAAGGAAAATTGTTTCTTTCATGTTCATTATAATATATCATAAGTGCATATGTAGTTATCATACCAATGTTTGTATGGGGCAGTCAGTTTGACACCTATGCTGAAATATTCTGTTCAGAAAAGATTTAATGAATATTTTCAAATAATATATACGCCTATGGAAGGATATTAGGCAAAAATTTAGAAATCTAATTTTGACATTTCATAGACTAGCTTAGAAGTATAGGTATCACAATTATTTTTAATGCAATCATTAACAATGTCCAATATCCAGATTCCCATTAGTACCTGATTTTTTTAAAAAGTTTTCTAGTTGGTTTTCATTTTAAGTTTCTATAACATCTTTATGGTTCGCTAGAAGAGATTTCCATATGGCAATAAACCCATTAGGTTGTACTGTATACAACGAAAGTAATACGATACAGGTATCCCTTACTTTACACAATTAATTAGGTCTAGAAAAAATCGCAGAGCTAGAAAAATGTGCAAAGTGAATTGATTTCAATCAAGGTTAGATAGGCATTGGGTCCAAATGAAAATAAAGTAATCTAAAAATGTTAAAAAACAATAATTATTTTCATTTTCAATTTTAAGGCCTACATACTGGGTCTGGCAGATCTGCCTCATAATTCTCCTACTCTGACTTTTTATTTTCTTACAATGCATGGTCTTTTATCCACTTTTAAAAAAAGTTATAAAAGTAATATTTAAATTAGAATTTTGAGTATATTTCTTTTGTTAATTTTATTTAATTGCATAAAGCAATCCCAATAAGAGATACCTGTATTACAAATATATTTTTATAAATTTAAAGGGTTGAATAAATAATTTGATGGTACTCAAGCCTGCGAGAAAACTATGGGATAATATTAATGTGATTGAAAAATTTAAATTTTTTTAAAATGATTTAATATTTCAGCATGTAATGAATATAAGCAACAAAGAAAAAGGGCAGTATCTACACATATTATCTATGGCAGGATGGCTGATGATGGACAATTTCCACATATGGTAAAAACTTTTCTTTTTGGTATACATTGCACCTTTAAACTCTTTGCATATTATTAAATAGGAACAGTTCCAAGACAAACATCACATAGATATGCAGAAATTAATGTGGTAATGATAACTAATTTCTTATTGGAGATACCTAATTAGGAAGAGTGGTTGATATAAATAAAATTTGAGTTTTCAAACAAACATTCCAAATATATTTACAGAGGTGCATGACCGCGCTGTAACACACTGGACTACTGTGCGGAAGGTCGTCAGTTCGAACCCCGCGCTGTGCTACTCCCCTCAAATGACACAGGCATTTTTCCGCCTAGTATTCGGGGGTATAAGGATACACCTATGACTTCGATCGTATCTATTCTTTCTTCTTCTTCCTAGTGTCATGTTAGGCCCCCCAACGTTATCACCTGAGAGTAGGCATCTTTGTCCCCGGCAGCCCGAAAAAGATCCCCAACGCTCCTTATACCAGTCCAATCACGTATATTGCGGAGCCAGGAGATTTGCCTCCTGCCAGCACCTCTTTGACCCTCTATTTTGCCTTGGATGATCAGCAGTGATTTGTATTTTTCTCCTCTTAGTACATGACCCAAATAGGACACCTTTCGGATTTTAATATTAGTCAGCAACTTTCTATCAACTTTGGTGCTTTGAAGAACCCTTGTGTTGCTGACCATATCCGTCCAGGGTATCCGTAGCATTCTCCGGTGTATCCGCATTTCGAATGCTTCCAGTCAGTTCATACTACCAACTTTGAGGGCCCATGATTCCCCTCCATATAATAATACTGACCAAACGTAGCACTTGACTAACCGTTGTCGAAGTTTCAAGTTTAGATTATCATTGCGGAATATGCTTCTCATTTTATTAAAAGCCACACGAGATGTTTCAATTCTGCACTTGACTTCGGTTTCTGGGTCAAGGTCTTCCACTAGGATACTTCCGAGGTATTTAAATTAATCTATTCTTTAAAAAAAAAATTGGGTAAAGTTAATGAAGAAACTCTGTGACAAGGGTGAGGCAACCGGGGCACTTGTTCTAGGGGCAATATCTGAGGGACACCAGAATCTGCTGATAAAAAGGAAAATATCATCAAATAATTAAAAATCATACTCCAATATTGATATTGGACACCGTATATATTTTTGTCCATACTCTTAACCATAGTATAATGTGGAAGAAATTTTAGTAAATCAAAAACATACAAAATTTATTTGAGATCTAGTCTTCGATATTTTATTATTACCCTATTGTGCAAAATATCTCATCCCGGATCTGCAGCACAGGGTCAGTGCAGACTGTTCTAGGATAAGATAAATAAATTGTTTGTAAATCATTATTTCACAATCTTAAAAAAAGAAATGTGTTCAACTTTTGTTATAGGCCGCACTTGGGTATTTATTAGGTGACGAGCTATTTTTCCGATGCGGGAGTACCTTGATTTCGGATAGATTTCTTATTACTGCTGCGCATTGTGTGAGAAATGAGAAAAGGTAAGAAGAATATTGAATAAGAAATTCTAATGTAGAATTTTGTTATTTGTTTCATGAAATTTATTTAATTTTTAGGAAACTTTCAGTAGCACGATTGGGAACATATAACTTAAGAGACACACGAGTATTAGACACAGATTACAACATTGAGGATATCATTTTACACAAATATAATGCAAGAACAAGAGAAAATGACATTGCATTGATGAAGTGAGTTAATGTTGTTTCATTATATACGAGTATTGTTCATTGCCTCCATTACCCACCTTCATAAAATAAACACTCTCTTCATAAAATAAAATTTGGAGTTGAAGGAAAGAGAATTCGACACTGTTGAAGAAATTCATAAAAACTGCAGGAGGCTCTAGACACAGTGACAAAATATGATTACAGAAAATGTTTCAAGGAATGGGAGAAGCACTAGAGTAATTTCATGAGGCCTTAAATCAAATACCATTTTTATAATATTTCCCTTTTTTTTAAAACATTTCTATTTATTTAAGTCCCCTCTTGTTCATTAGAGAATCAATGATTCGATACATAACCTCAGTGGTCTGGTGGTAGAATGCTGATCTTTGATTTCCCATGGTGATCAAACAAAAGTGACCTGGTTTGGTTATTTCAAATGCATGCTTCTTGATTTTTTTAGTTGATTAAACGACGTTACCAAATGGTATTACAATATAATATCATACCTAAGATTATAATCTTAAGTTGATTTTTGTGTCCTTAAAAGTTTGAATACCTTCTCATATTTAGCATACTTCAACTAGCCCCTATTTTGATGCTTTTTATCAGCTCCAAGTCTAGTTAAATTTGTCATGAAGATATAAATTCACAAAATGGATAATCTAGTTTTCACAATTTATGAAACAAAGTAGCTTATTATTCATATCTATAAAAGCAAACACACTTGCTTTTACTCAAAAATAGAACTAAAACCCCGAGTTGTTAGACTATTTGAGTAAATTTTGCCAATATTTTATCTGAATACACCACTATTAAAGTAAATACTATCACATTTTTCTCATTTCTTTTAGGTTACATAGGCCTGTGCAATTTTCTAAACATATCTATCCAGCGTGCCTATATCAGAAAGAATCTGTTCCATCAAAAGTGATTGTGACTGGTTGGGGAAAAACTGAAAATAAAAGTAAGTTTCCATTTGAGATACTTGTATGAATTTTGAAATATATTAGGTCCTTACATATGAAATTGGCGTTTTGCCGTACTGGCAACTTTGATCTCAAATATCTTCTCTTTGGTTAGGAATTCCAAATTCAAATTTATACAGCTATTTACTCAAGTATTTGTGTTTCGAAAATTATAATTCATTTGTTTTTTCCTCAATTGTTTTTTTCTTTGCGTCACTCAGTTTACAAAATGGAAAACTTGAAATATCGCGTTATTTACGAGTACGAGTTCCACCGTGGCACCAGTGCTGCAGAAACGGCTCGAAGGATTAATGATGTGTATGGCGACGGTACCGCAAAAGAAAACACAGTGCGTTTTTGGTTCCAACGTTTTCGTTCTGGAAATTTCGACCTGCAGAACAAGCCCCGTGGACGGCCGGAGACCAAAGTTGATAATGAAGAATTGAAGGCTATTGTGGAAGCGGATCCATCGCAAACCACGTCCGAGTAAGCTGCAGGCTGCGGTGTTAGTGATAAAACTGTTTTAATCCACTTGAAGCAAATTGGGAAGGTGAAAAAGCTTGAAAGGTGGGTACCTCACGAATTGAGTGAAGCAAATCAACAAACGCGCGTTGACTGCTGCGTTGCATTACTCAACCGGCACAATAATGAAGGGATTTTGAATCGAATCATTACCTGTGATGAAAAGTGGATCCTGTATGATAATCGGAAGCGCTCATCGCAATGGCTGAACCCTGCCGAACCAGCCAAACCATGCCCCAAGCGAAAATTGACTCCAAAAAAGTTACTTGTGAGCGTTTGGTGGACTAGTGCTGGTGTCGTTCACTACAGCTTTCTTAAATCTGGCCAGACGATTACGGCAGATGTCTATTGTCAGCAACTGCAAACCATGATGGAAAAGCTAGCTGCTAAACAACCGAGGCTGGTTAATCGCTCTAGGCCACTGCTGCTTCATGATAACGCTAGACCACACACTGCACAACAGACGGCTACCAAATTAGAAGAGCTTCAATTGGAATGTCTAAGACATCCACCGTACTCTCCGGACCTTGCCCCGACAGATTACTATTTTTTTCGAAATTTGGATAACTTCTTGCAAGGGAAAAAATTCAACTCCGATGGGGCAGTCCAAACCGACTTCAAAGATTTTATTGATTCCCGTCCGAATGGTTTTTTTAGTAAAGGGATCGATGAACTACCTATGAGATGGCAAAAGTGCATAGATAGCAATGGTACATACTTTGATTAAATAAATATATTATATTAAAAAAAAATCAACTTTATGTTCCTCCCAAACAAAACGCCAATTTCATATGTAAGGACCTAATATATTCCAAACAAAATTTCAATTTATTCCACCTGGGAGCCCGGAGACCAGATAAAATCTGTGTTTTTTCTATTACTTAAAATCAAGTATTACATTATTTTCTTCTCCTTACAACTGGATATGTTATTTACACCTAATAATAAAATACAAACAAATACAATTACTTGCAAAGAATAAAATAAAATTACTCGTAGATGACATTCATTGTATAGTAAAAAAAAAAAACAAGTAGGTAAAAAAAGAAAGCTACACAAAAATATCAGTTATAAATAAATACAGCAAATACCAAGAAACAATACAGCACTTGCTTTTAATTCTGCTGAGAAGTAGCTTATTGAGGGATTTCTTTTAGCGTCACAGAGTTT
>OX463847.1:26794406-26908963 GCA_949825065.1 Odontocerum albicorne | reverse complement strand
TATAAAAACAAAAAAAATTAAGAAAATATAATTGAGGAATGAATTGAAAGTGCTGTATATACTCGTATTATTACTTAGATTTTAAAAAATCTTAGAGAAAAGCGTAAAAAAACTTATTTGTAAAAGTAATTTAGGTAAAGTATATTTCACCTGGTTTTTGACAAAAAGTAAAAAAAATACTGTAAAATCTATATCTATGTGAAAATGAATCAATTTCATCAAGAAATGATCCTTTTTTACATTTAATGAGATAATATTTACATATATTTGTCAAATGAACTGTAGTTTCAAAGTAAAACTATAATTTATATGGGTACAAATTAATATTGTAAGTTAAATTGAGTGATTTGGTCTACCACACCCATGAAGGCTTTACTATATCAAATGACCACAAATCAGGTTGGCCAATATGTGGAATTGATTTAAAATCACTTTTAGACCACTGAAAAGGTGGGACAGAATATGGTTTTGGAGGGTCTATCTGAATATTTGTATTAACAACGTGTTCTAGTGCTTCTTCAAAATCTTTTGGTTCTTCCTCTTCTTCACTAGAACTATCATCATCTTCTTTAACAAAGCGCAAATTACTTTTTCTTATTTTATCTAACAAGGCTGCAAAACCAAATTTAGCTTTCTTCCTAGTAGCAGGTTTCAAAAGAGATTCAAGAGAGGCTTCCAATGCTCTGGAGTATGCAGGACCAGAAATTGCTTCAAATTCTTGTATTCCATCAGAAGTTGCTAAAAGTAAAATGACCTTTTTAAGTAATTTAATGTTAAAATTAAACTGTTATGTTTTCTGACAGTATAAAACTTCGATAAACAAATTTAAAGAATTAAAAATCATCCTGTCATGTTTCTTAGGGGGGTAAATAGAGATTTAATTTCAATTTATTTATATTCAAACACTGCTTACACTTTCTCTATATACACGTACATATATTTCATCACGCACAATCTTCTATTATTCATGCTTCGAACTCTTTACTCTAAGTCAGGCCAGATTAATTGAACATACATTTATTTGGAAAATCAACATTCTTTCAGGCTTTACAGTAATGGTATTGAATACGACTTTGAGTTTTTTTTTTAGATTTAAGCAATATTTACAATGTACGAGGGTTGCTACTTAAGTTTTGAGACAGATAAGTGAAAACAAATATTTATCATCGAAAATGGCTTTATTATTTTTCAATATACTCTCCATGAAGATCAATACACTTTTGCATGCGTTTGAACCAATTTTCGAAGCACTTTTTCCACTCCGAATGAGGTAACTTCAAAACATGCGTTTTGAACGCATCAACCGCTTCTTCAGGCGTCGAAAAACGTTGACTTCGCAATTTATTTTTGATGTTCGGGAATAAAAAGAAGTCATTGGGTGCCAAATCAGGGCTGTACGGTGGATGATATATCAATTCGATGTTTTGAGTGCTCAAAAAGTCACTTGTTTGAGCCGATGTGTGAGAGCTCACATTGTCGTGGTGGAGAATGATCAGTCTTCGGCGGTTGGTTTTCTTCATTTCTCCGACCACTTCTGGCAAACAAATGGTGGTGTACTTTCAGAATTGACCGTACGACGTTCCACTAAAGGCACTGTTGCGACATGACCATTTAAACCGAAGAAACAAGCCCCCATTTGCTTCGAAGTGCTTCCTGCGCGAACAACTTTTATTGGATTTGTCTCGTTTAGAAAGACCCATATAGTCGACTGCTGTTTAGTTTCCGGGTCATATGCATAGATCCATGATTCGTCGCCTGTCACGATCTTATAGACGTCTTTTGAAGCACCGCGATCGAATTTTTTCAACATTTCTTTGGACCAATCGACACGAGCCTTTTTTGAGCGATTTTCAAATTATGGAGTATCCAATACGAACAAATATTTTTGACAGCCAAATGTTCATGCAATATTGAATATATGCGAGTGGAACTAATTCCCAAACATGCCTCAATCTCACGATAAGTCACATGACGATCTTGCAATATCAGTTCGCACACAGCATCGATGTTTTCTGGCACAACAACCAATTTTGGACGACCTTCACGAAATTCGTCCTGGAGCGAACTACGACCACGATTGAATTAGGAAAATCAGCGAAACACAGTGGCCCGGGATGGAGCTTCATCACCAAAAGTCGAAGCGAGTTGATCGGCACACTGTTGTTGAGTTAGTCCACGTCGAAAATCATAAAAAATCATCGCACGAAAATGTTCACGATTTAATTCCATTTTTGGTCGAGAAGAATTTTTCAAGTCACTGTAAACAACACAAATAGCACTCGTATGACAAAACTTTCTGAGCACGTATACCATTAAAAACATCAAACTTTACGATGCTGATGTCAAATTTGACGTATCTACATTGGTGTTGCCATATCTAAAAACTTAAGTAGCAACCCTCGTAAGACAATTTATCAACATTTTCAGTTCTATTAAATATTATTAGTGGTTCTTAACCAATTAACTGATTGCTGTATTAATGTATTACACTTTCACTAATACTATATGACCTGGCGGGTTTTTTTCCACGTGGCAATCTCATCAATTAAGTATTATATTTAATCTATTAATTTCAACTTACCACTTAATGCTTTTGTATCTATTACTCCCATTGGAACCAGTCCATATCGTTCCTCTCCTAGCCAACCGTGCAGATCTCCCCGAGCACCCAATCCATGCCATGAACCTTCGTCAACTAATCTATCTTCGATTTCTTCCACACTGTCCGAATTCAAATTAAGATGTTCAGCTGATGCACTTTCAGAATTTTGACCTTCCTTTGTTTCTCCTGAATCGGTTAAGAAGAGCTGTTCCAATATTTCATCAACTTGAGCTGTAATATCTTTTAGTTCTTGTAATGTTAAAATGGAGCTAACACCATCTGAATCTGTTGATTCAATATGACTTTTAACCGTTTCTAAAGATTGAATTATTTGCTTTACTTCCCCTGAGTCTGAAACAATGTCTTCAGGTTCGATTACTTCTAAGCCTTCTTTAGGTTTTGGAATGGCTAATTTATCATTGCTGATAACTTCTTTATCATAATGATTGCTACGCATCAAAAGCATTACAGTGTCAATGTCAGTTGCAGTTTCGAATCCGTTTTTGAATAGAATTGCTCTGGCTGATGTGAGAAGGGAATAAGTGTTACCATATTTTGCTTCCATATGTTTGATACCAGAAATGTCTCTTATATCCTGAAATGATAATAATAAAATTGTGTTAATATTATATAATTATTGAAAATCAGCAGAAAAAGAAAATTTTCAAGTGATCCATGTCAAATTTATTATGTAAATATAAACATTATAATATACTTGTTTCATAAATTTAGTAGAAATGTATGAATTTGGAAAGATACACAAAATATGGAATAAAGCTTTTATTAGTGTAAGTATCCTTCAATATGTCGAAACTGAAAAACCATTGGTGGAGACATGGAACTCGTGGTTTGTCACTGCATTTGTTGGTAATACTACCCCACACGAGAAGATGTGTTAAGTCTAGTGTGTGCGAGTATTGTTATCAGATGACCCCTTTTACCAGACTGGGGCTCTTTTTTACTAAGATGTAATATATATGAGATGTATGGAAATTTGGTGCTCTGTCTTCTGCCTATTTGAAAGTAAAATTGCAAATTTGCAATATATATATATATACTCGTATATATAAATATGTGTATGTGTGTGTGTATACAGGGTGTATATATATACAGGCTGTCCCGTATTGAGTGAATCATATTTAAGGTGGTGATAGATTGGGTCAAGACCTACCAGAATATCAAAACTTGACCTCAGTAAAAACCTTACCGTTTGGCCTTCTGTGGTAAAAAAAATTATACTGGGCATTTCCAGAATACTACTTTAAAAAGTTGCTCATTTAATGGAAATTTCAGAATAGTGCAACACTACGAGTATTAGATTTTTTTACGAAAAACGAAATAATACTATTTTTTATTCAAAAGGGGCTGATTCTGACCAAAGTTCAAGTTAAATGTATTAATGCAAAATATACTTCATATGGTTTCTCGTAGCGCGCCTATTGTAGCATTAATGTGCAAGTTTGTGTGATTTAATTTCATGATGAATGAAACACAAACTAAAATATTAAAAAATTGTTTTATTCAATGAATTTTACAGGAGATGCTCGAATTGTCGCTCTCCTGTCCTGATGCAAGCTCGGCATCTCCTAAAAAATTATCACTTCAGCAATCTCAAACTGTTCGTCGAAATTCACTCGTTGGCGCAGTTCAACCTCGTTGCGAATGGCTTTATGGAAAACTTTATCTTTTAGACAGCCCCAGTAAAAATAATCCAAAGGATTAAGGTCAGGTGACCGAGGAGGCCACAGAATTGCCCCAAGACGACCAATTATCGCCCACGGTACGCATTGTCCAAGTGGACTCCTACTTGTCAACCATAATGCGCAGGGCACCTATCATTCTGCAGCCACATTGTACGCCGTAGTTCTAGAGGAACATCTTCGAGGAGGAGTGGCAGTTGTTCTTCCAAAAACTCCGTATGGGTTTTCAAGCTGCCAGCTATGAATATTGTGTAGGTTTATGTAGCCATCCCTCTTGCAGGCAGATTCATCACTCCATAAAACTTTATTTAAAAAGTCAGCTTCTTGGTGTTTTTGCAACATTCGGCGGCAAAATTGGATTCTTTGTGCGTAGTCTCTTGGTAACAGGGTATGTACGTGTTGAATGTGGTAGGGATGAAATGCATATCTTTTTAAAACTCTGTGCAAGGTAGTTTTGGTATACCCGTACGCTGTTGGATCATCCGCATGGAAATTGACGGGTCTTTTTCCCTTTCCTGCAAAATTGTATCATCATGTACAGTTTGAGACCGTCCTTCACAACCACGTCGGCCAGGGATTCTGCCTTCCATGTATGTGTTGTGAGTTCTGATGAATCCCCCATAGTTAGGATGCCTGCGATTAGGGAAATACTGTGATCAGCGTAAAGTGCTGCAGCTGCTCTGACACTACGACCCGCTTCGCCATAAATTAAATGCATTTCGGCATACTCACGTGGAGTATACTCAAAATTCTGGTTCGCCATGATAATAATAGTTGCTTGTCACCACAGGATGCAAAAAGTCAAAGAGGAAGCCAAGTCGTTATGATCACAAAAAAAGTAGATAAAAGCAACAAAATCCAGGGGAACGCCAAAATATTAAGTTCACACAACTCCAAATCGATAGGCAAAACAAAGTCCGGGTCCAAAGCAAAAACAGTAGGTATGAAAACAAATACTTGCAAGAAAGGAGATGCGACGCGCACAGTGTAAGGTATCATACTGATAGTCAAGGCTTACACGTTTTGACACGAAAAAGAGCGAGAGAGCAAATGGACGCCATTTGCTATCTATCTCACCTTTTGTTCAGTTTAAACCAATCGGTGGTAGGAAGTGGAATCTTGCGCTATAATAAGACATTGCTAACACGAATTACAAAAGTTAATAGGTGACAGAAACAAAATGAAGTAGATTTTGCATTAATACCTTTCACTTGAACTTTGGTCAGAATCAGCCCCTTTTGAACAAAAAATAGTATTATTTCGTTTTTCGTGAAAACAATCTAATAGTATTGCACTATTCTGGAATATCCATTAACTCAGCAACTTTTTAAAGTAGTATTCTGGAAATGCCCAGTATAATTTTTTTACCACAGAAGGCCAAAGTTTAGCGTAAAAATGTTAAGATTTTTTTTATTTTTCAAGTAATTTTATTGTACACCCCTAATAATTTTGGAAATCATTTTGTATGCGATAGATAAGGCTGCTATTCAAAAGTATTTCACGATAAAAAAAAAATACGAAAATGGTGATTTGTACACAACACAGCAAAAAATCTGGTGCAAGGTTGGGATTTTACGAAATTTTACAAAAGTCCAAATAACTTAAAAACGGCAAGGTTTTTACTGAGGTCAAGTTTTGATATTCTGATAGGTCTTGACCCAATCTATCACCACCCTAAATATGATTCACTCCATACGGGACAGCCCTGTATATCAGTAAATAAATATAAATTTGAATTTATGATTTCGATCAACAGTTAGATAACGAGTTGATTCAAATCATAAATTCAGAGTTGGAAAATTGTAGGTGTTACATGTTTATCAGTTAATGAATATAAATCTGAATTTATGATTTCAATTAACAGTTAGATAAATTGGACGAAATATACGAGTATGTTCTGATTTTCGCAGTCAATTATTAGATTAATGGTCAAACTCCTGTCAGAATGTATCGATATGATGAATATAATGTATGTAATATAATATATGAATATAATATAATATAACCTGTACCTGATAATGAGGTATGCCATAATTAGCCCAATATCCTTTGGCTCTCAAGACGTTAGTCTGGTCTGCAGCATGAGTATGTCCTGGTAGCTGCTCAATGACCCACAGCAAACCTGGTCCATCACTGCGCCAGGCTTGCCGGCGTATGGTGTTCCACAAGGCTGATTGGCTGGTAAGAAATATTAGTAGGAAAATTAGTATTATTTAATTCAATGTAGCTAAAACAGTTAATTTTAAAAATATGTATTTTAATAACTTAATGAAAATAATATGAGGAATGTTAAGGTTTCATGGGGAGATTTCATAAAAAGTTTCTTTACTGAAAAATTTCTTGAGGATGGCAAAAGCTGAAAGAAGTTCATCCACAGAAGTAAAAATGTCTTACCAAGATTATATCTACTGCCATGAGATGTGAACAAAAATTAAAACGTTAGTAAAAGGAGTACAGTAATCCCTCCATTTACCCGGGAAATTGATTAAAAAAAAATAGGGTGAAAATTAAATCCGTATAGATGGAGCTATTAAATGCTATGTAAAAAGGTGATCTTTAGGCATTTTCAGATATTCTATTTTTACTTTTTATTTAGCTAAACAAATTAGGTTTTTATTTAGTTAAACATTTCAAGAGTAAAAAAGCAAGATAAAATTTGCTTCACACGAACAAGTTTTCTCAATGTTTGACAGATACAACTGATAAACGCTGGTATCACACAGCGGCAATACATTGGGAAGCCAGATTCACATATTTTCGTGTTGGTATGGACGCGGGGAAACACCGCCTTCTTATAAGTGTTAGTCAAGTGGTATAATGTAAAACATAGATTTTATGACAGTTTACGCACTTGCTTTGTAATTTTCCAAACGTGGGCGTTCATTAAAAATTTGGAAAAAAACATTTTCCAGAATATCTACAAAAAATTAACACTACAGACTACAACGGTTTATCCAACTCACAGATAATTGAGCGGCATATATTCAGCGCTCAACTGTACTTCAAAAACACATCTCGTATTTGCATTTGTCCAATACATTAAATTATAATGTGAATTTGTTGTTGAAGAAAGATTAAATTAAATTGAACATAAATCTAACACCCGATTATTTTCTTCGAGTTTTCATTTTTTGTTTATAAGGTTAGATAGTAGTGATTTGTAATATTGGGGTGAAGTTAGCTATTAAAAACTTAAGTTTATTCTCACCTGACTTCCAAATCTATGAGGGAATGGATGTATCTGTAAAGAGAATGATCAGGACTAGCGGTGGAGGTGCCGGGGGAGGGAGAAGGAGCAGGAGCTGCACTGGCATTAAGTGTTGTCAGGTTGGCCATATTCAGAACTGTCCACTGTTTCAGGGTTGTGCCAGAGTTGACTCTGCTTATAAGCTTAGACCATTCAAGCCCACTGTTAGCCAGACGGTTGGCAGCCATTACACGTGGACCGATGAGAACCTAAAAGTCATAAAAAACAGACTTATTATAATTATATATACTATCACTACTATTTTTACAACTATTTACACTCCCAATATGTATGCAAAAACCACAAATTTTACCCACCTTCTTTCGTATCTATTACACAAAAAAGTAAGCTGGTGTTCATGGTGATAAGGGTAGAATTTTAAGGAAACAAGGGTAGCCTTGCACTTCCAAGGCCAGAAAGTGTTAAAAAGTCTCACGTGAAAAAAGAAACATGTAAAATTGTGAAATGGGCCCAAAGCACTGTGTTTTAAAGATTTTCTATAAATTTAAGTAATCATAACAAAAAGTATTGATAAAAAAAATTCATACATTAACAAGTTATTTTTTCTGAAGTATATTGAGTTCATAAAGTTTTTGATCTCTTTAATATGAACCCCTTAAGTAAATGATTGAAATTACCCAAATGATGAAAATATAGGAGGATGTTAAAATTATGGTTCACAATGCACAATGCACCATATACTACGATAAAATAGGTCAGACACGCGTGGATGGAAGATGTCTGTGCGTCTTGGTTTATTGTGTGAAAGATGTTGCACTTGAACAAGAAAACAGTCTTGACAAATCAAACTTAAACTAGGTCAGACACGCGTGGATGGAAGATGTCTGTGCGTCTTGGTTTATTGTGTGAAAGATGTTGCACTTGAACAAGAAAACAGTCTTGACAAATCAAACTTAAACTAGGTCAGACACGCGTGGATGGAAGATGTCTGTGCATCTTGGTTTATTGTGTGAAAGATGTTGCACTTGAACAAGAAAACAGTCTTGACAAATCAAACTTGATGGCAGGATATCAAAGTTCCAGGACTGCTTTCTTTCGTTAGACAGTTTTTATAGTATTCGCATCGCATTTCTTAAAAGTGTCAAAAGAATTTTTAATAAAGAGACTTTTAACCCTTTTAATCCCAGCATATTTTGCATAAAATGTGCGAAAAATCCCAAGCATTTTTTGGCAAAAAAACAGTAGTTTATATTAAATTTTTTATGTCAGTTAATATTTTGTTTTAAAACCTTATTTTTTTTGTGGAGACCTCCCTGTAGAGTGTAAAATAATAAGTATTTTTTCATATTTCATAAAAAAAAAATTTTTTTTCATTCAACATAAAAACTTGTATGAAAACTTTGAGGCTGATAATCGACCCCCTGGGATTTTTCGCATAAACCAGTTGGGGCCGATAATCGACCCCGTGGGATTAGAAAGGTCAAGTTAAAACCTGAATGGAATCCTTTTAAAAAATCTGGGTTGCAATGGGAATCTAGGATGCAATGGGAATCGAACCCACAACTTTCCAACTAGGCCAGGGTCGTCAATGTGGCATTGCCTATATTACGATGAGAAAGTGCATTACTTACATGATCAACCAAATTAACTTTGGTCCAAAGTTTCTCATTGAAATTATTGATGGCAGTTCCAGTTACGGCTTTATGGTGCTTGGTACCAGCAGTCTCTCCTGTCACAGTGTAGAGGTCATCCTGGGAAGAGATGGCTGCCGGGTAGCCAGTGAAAGTTATGCTGGTGCCAGGCACTTTGGGTGAAGAGGGGAGGGGTTTCTCATGGTAGTTGAGTTTGTAGTGTTTCATGAGACGCAGCATTATGTTATAACTGAAAAAGAAACACAACATTCTTTGAAATTAAATATTATGTCATATTTACTTTCAATAATTAATCATCACTATTTGCCACTTTTGGTTTTTTTCCAATAATATTTGAACTGATCATATTTTTTTTTCAGTTTATAACGTTCCATGAAGTATCTCCTTCTGGGGTCAGATTCAAGGCACTCAATTCTTGTTCTTGAGGTGCTGTCTCTTATCGATCATTATGAAAATCCTTATCATATTTACTGCAACCCGGAACAACTCAGTAAAACTGCATCAAAACCATTTCCACAAGTTCTTAAGCCAAGAAATGTGGCGTCATCCTCTGCTTTGCGTGTCATTTATTTTATGCCCCTCATTATGTGACAGAGATACCACAACTTGTGAATATTTATAGTTCTGTGCAGTTATCGTTATTTATACATATAAGTAAGCATTTTCATATTTGTAACATGATTTGACTGACCAGGGAATCTTCAGGATACGTTTGTAGATTATTTGGGTCAATGTCCACACCTTCATACTATAAAGGAGAGTTGAAAAGATGTAGCAGATAGCCATGAATGCATTCTTAATTCCAAGATCAGGTCTTAATTGCAAAGAGAGGCTTCATTTTAATGAAAGCACTTTTCACTATCTCTATCCTCTCTTTTATTTCCTGAGAGGGATCCCACGTTTCATTTATCTATATTCATAAATATTAGTATTAATTCACACATTGTACATGTTTGTTGTAAATTAAAAAGTTTGGACATGGTGTAGGGTTTTTTGATACAATTAATAAATTAGTTTTTTTGATGTTCATTTTAAGTCTATACAGTGATAACATTTATTTTTTCATCTTTGTTACTCGTCTATATTTTCAGTAAGAATTACTGTATCGTCAGTAATTGCTCAATGCTGAGGTCAAAATGAAATGACGTGTTTGATAACTCTCGCAGAGGCAAGCCATCACTTCAAATGATAAAACTGATTGGGACTTACCATAGAACACCATGAGTACAAATAAAACTCATAAGAGGAGACTCAGCAGTAAAATTAAGTATAGTATGTTAAAAAATAATTTGTGTTTATGTGACTGGCAATGCAATGCAAACCATATTTAGTATGATATAGAATATATAGATCATTGCTCAAATAAAAAATATGCCTATTAAGGACATTTATTGACTTATGGCCGGAGAAAAAAAAATCTGCTTTGAGCCTTTGATAGGACACTAACTATTTTAATTATTGTAAATTTTTTGATTTTTCCAAAATATTTATAACACAAAATTAATCAAACTTTCTGATTGTTAAGGTAAAATAAAAACCACTAGATGAAAGGAAAACAAAAGTTCTCCATTAGGACACACATGTGTATACAAGTATGTTAGCTAGAGTTTCATAGCTTTAATCAAAAGTGATTGATTACCTTCCAGCAGAATTGTGTCCGACGATAACTTTTTCTCGGTTGGTATTTTCCTTTTCTTCCTTCTCGGTCACAAGTCTGACAAAAGCAGCTGAAAGGCCAGGTAAATCTTCCCCTGCCTTGGTTCTTGATGTCAAATTCAACATTCTCTCAATGACAGGAATATCAGATAGGGAATTGAGCCAGATAAAATCCACAAGAGGTAATTCAATTTCATTCCGACTTCTTTTAATGGCAAAGTTCCAGCCTGTTGATAGGCCATCCACTTGGTGGTAGAAAAGATTTATCTGAAAAATAATATTAGAAAATGTCTTTTTATGAATATTTGATATATTAATTGAAAACTTCTAGCTTAGATCAAGTGTGATTTTTTATTCTTATCTAGTTTCCTCCGTGAGAATGGTCCCTGATTGATGCATCGAAACTAGTCAAGCATAAAAAAAGAACAATACGCAATAAAAACTGTAAGTTTTCAATTAATGTTGAATATTTAAAAAAAACATAAATATTATCAAATATAGCCTTAAAAGTAGCATAACTTATTAGAAAGTTTTTTTGTATCAGCATTTCACCTCAAATTTGTCTTGCTAAGAATATTTTATATTAAACAATGCTTTGAATAGCTTTGAATTATTCTAGTAATAGTCTTATTTGATTTATATAATATTTGAAAAACAAATCGAAAACCTATTCAAGTCGTTTAACTTCTAAAATCAGATTAATTCTAAGGGTAGAAAAATGTAAAATGTAATTTGTATTACAAACCTGATGCCATAAAACTTCTTCATGGTTCCTATGCCCTCGGTTTCTGACTCCAGCCATGTTTTCTTCAAGTTTTTGTTTAATCTTGGTACAATCAGCCGGATTAATTTCACAACGAGATTCTGAAATTTTTTAAATCAGAAATACTCCTATTATATAAAAAGCTAACATAAAATCAGATAACCTAGAAGTTGTGACATAATAAAAATTTAAAAAACTTAATACTACAGTAAATTAATTTTTTACACTCAAGGGCACCAAAGTGGCACAATTTCGATGTTATCACAAAACTTGCAGGCACCACACCCTAGTGGCGACACACAACATTCAGTTTGCGGCTAACTTCCATTGCAGATGGTGTGTCGTAGGTGTCTTCATATTTTTATTCGTGATCATAATCATTGTGTGTTGGCTGGTATTTTGACAGTATGTATTTATTTATTTAAAAAAGAAATTTACGATTATTATTTTGAGTAACTAATAACACATAAAAAAATTCAAGTGCAAAGAGTTTATTTCAAAATAACCACAAACATAATTTTAGCTGTAGTATGATATCTTTAAGTTTCTAAGCTAGACAGATTATTTGAAGATTTTTTAAATAAAAATATTTTGGAAGAGTAGAAGAATATCTTCAAGAGACTCCAAATTGTCTTCTGCCACATTTTGCATAACTAGGTCATGAAGAGACTCATAGGCACTGGCAATGTGAAGGGTCACAGGAGCAGAGGTAGAACACTTATGCACCGGAGCAACCAGGTAAAGAGTGCTACGGGTCTACTTTTGTCACAGGCTCTTCGGGCATCGGAATGCCGAGAGCACTGGAGAAGAATGTGCACAAACTACAGCAGTATCAAATGTGGGTCACATTCCTCAGCATTGAGGTCATGACGAAGAAGAAATTTGCAAATATTCTTTATGGCCTTTAGTTTCTAACAAATGATAATAATACACTTACATTTGTTTTATTTCCATAGAAAATATAGCAGGAAAAAATAATTTAACAGATAAAATTTATTGTGATACAGAAAAAAAAATGTTTAACCAAAATAAATACGGGTTCCAGTATAGTTTGAGATTTCCTTTGGATTTCCAACACATATGATGATCATGAATTTCATGAGTTTCATGCCTACTACAGTGGTTCTTAACCAGGGGGCCGAAGACAATATTGTCTCCCGATCACGCTCTTTATGATATCCATATCACCCTTTTAAAAAAGAGTTCCTGTCTGGTTTTCACTTAAACACCTTTTTGGTTGGCTGTTATAGATTGCCACATGGCAATAAATCCGCCAGGTTGCGCTGTATACAACAAAAGTGTAATAGAATATTTATATGCTAATTAGCAGATATATCACTTCTATTTTGAAAATATTCTTCCTCTTTCATATGGAACCTTCGTATTTGTGTGGCTCATCAATTAATCCACTATGATATATCCAGAAATGTCGGCTGAGCTATTTTATGATCTGTGCAGATTGAGTATTGCTTAATGATAATGATGATGTCAATGAAATCTATCATTTCATTGACATATAAATATATTATTCCATTTTACTTCAAAATAAAAATTTATTGTAAAGAACATTTTAATTTTGTAAAAACTCGAATATTCGCAACATTAACAATTTGAAGGCAGCTATCCTGAACTATTAGAGGAGAAACACTCAAAAGGCCAATGCTTGATTTAAGCTAAAGTGCCACCAGAGAGGAAGAAAGCGAGAGAAATACAGTATTTTATGGATGGATTTATTTAATGGATACTGAACAAAAACTTTTCTCCCAGAGTTTGTCAAGGTTTTTCTATATCAACTTGATTTAAGTTAAACAGAATTTAAGTTAGGTGGTTTAGGTTTAATTCAGTGGCGTAGTTAGTAAAATGCTTGTTCTCCACTTAAGAGTTTGGTATTGATTAGCAATGATAACAGAAAACATAAAAAAGGGTCTAAGTTTAGTTGAAGAGATTTTCTAGAAACAATACTTCCACACACCAGGAATGTGTGTGTTGTTGCCTATTTATACACAGCAATATTGCAAGCATTTATGCTGATAAACTACAAGTTACTTGTTTATTATATTGGTTCTTAACCTAAAGATTTTATAAATTGGGTCGAATATTTTATCTCTCGACACCTTCGCATCGCTATTTCGGACAACAGCACCATACAAATGAAAAGTTAGGTTTTCAATAAATGCTTTGTTGATGTTTAAAGATAAATGTTCCTCATTACCAATGATATTCTGCCACTGCCAGTGTATGAGCTGCCACGTGAGAGCTCCCTCCAATAGTCCAGCAGCATATGCCTGCACCCAATCAGGATAACTTCCATCTGATTCTATTTCTAGTAAAGACCACCTGGTAAAAAAAACGATTAATTTATTCTTTATCATTTGGAAATAATAAATTTTTGTCCATATAGTGTTGCTGGTAAGTATTAGGTATAAATGAAATTTAAGTATATTTATACCTAATACTTACCAGCAACACTTATTTATGGTAAAATTGTTGTAATACTTTCTCCTCATTTGAAATGACGATTTTTTGCCATCTAAAAAAGTCACCCTAAATTGGGGATGTACGAGTATGTCCACTTTCTGCCTTAATATAAACCAATGTAATAACATTTTCAATGGCAAACATTTGCACTTTATTTTTCGAACTTTCAGGGCTACAAAATCATCAATAATGTTGTCAAAATTGATTTTATTTAAAATAAATTTTGACATCCTTGATTTTGATTGATTTTGACATCCTTCAGATCACCCCTGGGGCCAGTAACAATTTTGACATCTTTCTTACACTGAAAGTTTTTTCATACTCAGATTTTTTATTTTCTGACCAACAAAATATGCAACAATGGCAGACGGCAATCACTACAAATTAATTATGTAGCTGAATTATGCATAAATCTACACAAAAGCGATATATTCATTAGGCCGGTCATCAGTCTGTGTTCTTCACTAACATTTAAAATATTAACGAGGTTAAAGATTTAAATGTGCCGAACAATACGAAATTTGTGTCTTTTGATGTGGTTAACTATTCCCAAGTAAGCTGGTAAAACAATGTAAAAAAATTTAAAGAGACTAATATGAAAACAAAAAACCCACAAGAAATTTATGAACTTTTTGATTCATGTTAAAAATACCATTATTTTAAGTTTCAGGATAAGGTTGATATGCAAACAGGTGGTCTTCTTATGGGCCTATATTTATATCTGATATGCTCATGAACTATTTAGAGGCATGTTCATGAACTATGAAGTATGTCATGGGATTGTACAGGCATATGGATGATATTTTTTTAGGTACTGATAGATGAAAATGTTTTTATTACATAAAAACACCTTAAATAACAATATTAATTTTGTAAAAGAAATAGGATATCCTAACTCGTTTAATTTCTTTGACATGGCAATTAATAAAATCATGCAAAACGGACTTAATTTTAACATTTATAAGAAATATTAATTTCCTGAGTTTGTGACTATAAATAATGAGAATGAAGACAAAATAATATGCAACATATTTAAGAATAAATTGGAGAAGAATTTAAAAAGTTTAAGGAATAATTTCAAGTGTTTCATGTTTACTTCCAGAAAAAATAAGACCTGCATATTAAATCAACAATAGTATAATAACCATATATATCATATAATAATATATACCTCACACACTTCCAATGAAACATGATACCAGTCAGACCTAAGCATTGCTCTCATAACAAATCGGGATCATTCCACCTGAAGAGAGCCTTGAGATGGGAGATAGAAACATGTGTAGTAGGGATTAATTAAATTAGTGGAATAACAAAGTAATTTATTGTTAAATATTGATACACATGTTTTCATAAAAATAAATATCTTCATTTGTAAATATAATTACAAATTTAAAATGCCTTTATGTATTTACTTTTGTATTTCCTCACCTTTAACACAAGACTGTTATAAGTTGAAATGACATAGTTTTCAAGTTTGAAGGTATGCACATATTAAAGAGCTTTTAAATTATGTTAGTAACATTAATGCATATTTTGGAAACTAGTTCTGACATTGAATAATGTTAGCAGATAAAAATAAAATAGTGAAAAATATCTTTCACTTATATGACAGCTTGACATTGAATTACGAGTTATGTTCAAGATGTCTAGTTAAAAAGTCATTTATGAAACATTCAAATTACGACAGTTTTGCATTAAAGGTGTGATATTTTTACGAATTCTTCTATACTATTGTAATAATGTGGAAATTTTCATTAAATGTGTTGCTCAATAAGAAAAGGTAACGTACCCATTACTCGATAAATCAGGTCGATAGTAAGCTCTGGCTACTCCTTTAGGTACCTCAGCTAATTCATTCCCTTGTCCCCAAAATTCAATTCGAAAGTCAGCTTTAGGAGACCAATAAACTGTAGCAGCATAGTTCCCATCATCTTCAATTCTATAATTAAAAACATAATGTATTATTATTTAAAGACACTATCAAATATAGTATGTGTCTGTATGAGACTAGATTCACACTTGACTGCGGTCATACCGTGTTCTGGGCACTAGCTACCTTTGGGTCAATTAAAAACATAATGTATTATTATTTAAAGATACTCTATCAAATATAGTATGTGTCTAGATTCACACTTGACTGCAGTCATACCGTGTTCTGGGCACTAACTACCTTTGGGTCAATTAAAAACATAATGTATTATTATTTATAGATACTCTATCAAATATAGTATGTGTCTGTATGAGACTAGATTCACACTTGACTGCGGTCATACCGTGTTCTGGGCACTAGCTACCTTTGGGTCGATTTAAGCTGACTAGCATACCAGCAGTATGGCAGGGTTTGTAGAATTTTTTGAGGGGTGTCAATTCAAATTGTTAAGGTACTTATCTGCAGGGCTTTGAACATTGTCGAAGATTCCCACTTAACCAAGCTATGATCGTAGTCAAGTTGGATTCTGGCCTAAAACTTAATGGTATCTGTATCAGTGGTATGCGTTAATCTCAATGGTATAAGTAATTACATTTATAAATTTACTACTAGTACTAATATAATATATTACTTACTAGTACTAGTATTAATATAATATTATAATAAAGCCTTATTATTATTATTATAATCGTGAATAAGCTAAAAATATCAATATTTTAAAAATAATTGTCATAATTATATCGCATTTAACACAAAACTTCCTATGGAGATATACTCGTACAAAGTGGAAGATTCAAACCTTACACTATTTAAATTTTCATTGATCACATTTGGATTTTTTTTCTACTTTTCAAGCTCATATTTCAACTGATTTTGGCAATGCGTACTATGTAAAATATTTTGACACATTTGACTCGAAAATTCTATAAGGGTAAAATTACAAAAGGGTAGTATTATTCGAAAACTGTAAAAAAGACAAACTTAAGTATGCTAAGTATGATCCGAAAATAGTATGCAATTTTTCAAATAATTTAAACATTTTGAAGAGCATGTGTTAAATATTTACTAAATTATTTCAACCACGACAACCTCAAAATAATTTACAATTGTTTATGCAATTAACCTATGAAATTGAAGCATTCAAAAATATAAATGATGTTGTATATAGCTTGGTGTCTATAGGGTTTTACTGAAAAAGGATGGTGTAGGGTCCGATTTATATATAGAGTATTAGTTAAATACAAAATTGGATCTTTCAAAAGCTTTAACTTTGTGGGACTTCACATTAGAATATTTAATAATAAAATTTCTTTGTTATTTCATTAATAACATTAATCCTTGCTACACAGGTTTGCACCTCCTATCCCGAGGCTTTCTTTAGGCTTAGTATCTGCCTGAAGAGAGCCTCAGGACAGGAGTTAAAAACATGAGTAGCGGGTATTAATGGAATTAATGAAATAACGAAGTAATTTATTGTTAAATATTCTAAAAAGTGGATCATTCAAGAAGGTAAACTTTAGTGAACAAAAAAAGAAGTTTCTTTTTGAGAATTTGTAGTTGTGAATTAGCAATTTAAAAAAAAATTGGTCTTACCTTTCAACTTCTCCAATAAACAGCATGACAATACATAAAATTCCCATTCCAGCCAAAATATACGAACTAATTTTGGTCTGCAACCAGGAAGCTCCCACTACTTTCAACATTTTGATTTATGTTTATATTACAAGTAAAAAAGAAAATAGATAAATAAATAGTTATTTTGTTATTTTTATGCTCCTTAAGATTTTTTTTAATGTCACAATAATTTAATATTTTTTGATTATTTGATATTTTAATATGTATTCTAATCTTGTTCCAAAATAAGTGTTATTTATAATGGATAGAAAAGTGAAATCTTTATAAGATGAAGAAAAATATAAGAAATTTGATTGCCCTATAATGGCAAGCGGAGTATTTGATATTTTCAAAAATATAGGTGACCATCGAAGTACCTTTTTCTGATCTATTTGAGATAAATAAAAAATCTTCGAGTTTGATGAGATTAGATGAGATATTTATTAAGTTGTTTTTCTTCAAGATGACAATATTAGCCCCCTGTCATCTGAGTGCCGTTGCAGCTGTCTGCTGGTGTCATCCGGAACTAGAAGTGACTGATCCAGGAGGCTAGTTGTAGAAGGTATTCTACCTGAGGTGTTGTGGATGATTTTGTGTTTCTCTTCTAATACGAACCTGCAACAATAAAAGATCACAATAGATTAGCATATGATCATATTAATTTGGAGTAGTGACAATATTTACCCGGTGAATTTGTTTGTTTGTTAACAAATCATCACCATCAAGCCATTCCCTATTGGTGTAGTCAGTGAGAACAGATCTCCCACTTCATTTTATCTTGATACTTTTTTTTTGTTTCTGCTACATCCATACACTTAGTCATGCATACTCTTTTATTATAAAAGTTTTTAACTCTGCCTTCTCTCAGAATTTGATTAATTTGGTCATGCTTTATTTTTCTAGGTCTTCCCAATTGTCTTGTACTTTTTATACCACTTGCACAGCTTATTCTTGAAAATCTTTCATAATTCATTCTTTCTATGTGGTCAAACAAATCTCAATAATGCTCAACTTTACATTTTCAGCACTGCATCTTCTTTCAATCCGCATTCTTTCCTAATGTATTCTTTCCCTATTCTGTCACATTTGTTTTTCCACGTATTCAACCCAACATTCTCATTTCTATAGTATTTACCTTACTGTCATCTCTTCTTTGCATCAAAGTTCCGCTTGCATACACTCATGTTGGGATTAAGATTTTACTGAGTAGTCAGCTTTGATTCTCTTTAAATGCTCCAGCAAGTAAACACATTGTATAATCCACTCTGTTGCTTGCTACTCTTCTTTAAACATTGCATTTGCACCTATCTTATATTCACCAATCAAAGACCAGATAGGGCTACCTACAGCTGTTTGTTTTTAGCCAAGCTCACAGACCTTACACCTCTGATAATATGAGTTTTATAAAATATATACCTAAAATTTTAGCCAAGTTATTCATAGAACTGGGGAAAAAGGCTAAATAAAAATTCTCTGGTTCGTACTTGGCATTTTTCAGGTACACCTTAAAGAGGTAGGATTAAATGTTCTGGGTTTGATTATCTGTAAGCTCTGGGATGGTTACTAGTTCTTAGTAACTGACAATATATATTCTATAGAACAGGCATGACCAAACTTTTACCAAGACGGTCCATATTCTGCCGTTGTGGGCCAGAGGAAAAAAAAATCAAAATACTGCAGTTAAATGAAACCATTGATATATTTATTAAAAATCAATAATTACTCTTTAAATTATAATTATGTAAATTAATAGGAATCACTTAAAAAATCAGCTGCTTTGATTCATCCATCAATTTTTAGGTTAGGTTAGGTTAGGTTGCATGCTTGTTGTTGACATCCTTATTTATTTAACTCTTCGTTGTAATTAAAATCTTGCGGGTTAATTGCCAAGCGGCAACCTTATCCAACCAACCACACAAAATAAATAAAAGAAGTTACATGGTCGCAAAATATGTTCAAAAGATTATTCATATTTATGAAATGTGTGGACATAAACATATTAGAGTAAAATAGACATATCATCAATCAAAGGAAAAGGTGGTGGAGAGGAAAGAAAAATCAGGAATGAAACATGGTATATTACTGACTAGAAATTAAGAGTTTTTTCAGTCACTTCTTAAAGTATACCAATGACGGAGCGAGTCTAATATTGGTTTGTTACTGGTTCCAGAGTCTCACTGCATGGATAGTCTGTTCATTGTGTTCTTTACGAGCCATGCGAAGCATTTCGTTCTAAGTTGAAAACAAAAAACGATATTGACCATCGAGTCTAAACCCAGCAGTGTGATTTCCTCATATTAAGCCGGAAATTCGGTATCCGCTATTGTTCGCCAGCTGTATTATTTTAATGTGAACAAAGAATTTGCACATTGCACCATCGATCGTTACAATGTTACTGGCACCATCGCAAAAAACAACAACAACGGCGGCCCGAAACTAACAGCAACTTCCCAGGAAATGGTTCGGAAGGTGAAAGTCTGAATTGAGCGAAATCCTAAGCAGAGAAAATTGGCAAGAGCTTTGAATGTGTCAGACTGGTGGAGTTTTAGCCGAATATTGAAAAATAAACTTCAACTTAAGCCTTACAAGATACAATAAGTAAGTATGAGACAAAAAAATGATAAAAATACTGGAAAAAAGCACAAGTACTGAAACACTTGCACGTGAGTGAGGCTTTGTCGAACTTCATCTTAACGGATCAGCACATGAACAAAAAAAACGACCGTGTTTGGTATGATAGTTCGGCCATACTTCTTTTGAGCCATAATAAGTATATTGATAATTTTAAACCTTTTAAGTATTCAAATCAAATCTTAATTTTAAGTATTCAAATCTGTTTTTCAAATTTCAACAACGTACAGTGGAACCTCTCATAACGAGCACCTCTCATAACGAGTAATTCGCATAACGAGCTAAACAGATTGTGAAAAAAATGCTCCCTTAACGAGTGACATTTCGCATAACGAGTGACGCAGAAAAGGGAAGTCCCATCTTCACGTCACTCACTTGTGAGCCGGGACTTCCGCACCAGTCTCTGATTAGCACTCGTTGCGCTAGCACGTTAGTGTCATCACACATTTTTCCAAACTTGTGTTCAGACATTATTTGTAATTTTTTTGTGCAAAGTTTAATAACCCTTGCAAAAATGTCCCTGAAGAAAAAGCCACAAGAAGACAGCCATAAGAGAATAAAAGTAACTGTAGAAATGAAACGTAAAATCATTGAAAAGCGAGAACGAGGTGTGAGCGTGGCTGATCTAGAGCGCACATACAATCGGTCTACATCAACGATTTGCACTATCCTCAAGAACAAGGACAAAATTAAGAAGATAGATGCTTCAAAGGGAGTGTCAAGAATGTCTACGAAACGGTTACCTATTCTTGACGATGTTGAAAGGTTGCTTCTCATATGGATAAACGAAAAGTAATTGCAAGGCGATACTATTAACGATAACATCATTTGTGAGAAGTCGAAAGTTATTTTCGCCGACCTCGTTAAGAAGACGCCAGGATCATCAACTGCCGAAAAAGAAGTACAATTTAAGGGAGGTCATGGATGGTTCGAGAAATTTAAGAGAATAACCGGCATCCACAGCGTTGTGGGGCACGGTGAAGCAGCAAGCTCTGACACAAAGGCAGCAGAGAACTTCATCAGCGACTATAAGAAGCTCGTAGATTCTGAGGGTTACCGGATTTTACTTCTAGTAAAACAGAATTAATTATTTGTCATAAATTCATAAATAAAAAACTAGTTATTTCGATTTTTTTATTGTTTTTTGCAAATCGAAATCGCATTCCGGGTTGTTACGCCCCTTAACAATTTATAAGTTTGTAATTTTATTTGATAAACGTTAAAAATAAAAAAAATTGAGTATTTTTTTCGGCATGGAACGCATTATCGTATTTTACATAGATTTATATGGGAAAAATTGTTTCGCTTAACGAGTGTTTCACATTACGAGTAAGATTCTGGAACGAATTATTCTCGTTATGAGAGGTTCCACTGTATTTATTTCACCAGTGATCACATATCATACTTCACTAAAATTGTTGAGCGTATTAAACGCGTTTCGTAACATATTGTACTATCGTATTACATTTTTGTTGTCTACAGTTCAATCTAGCGGATTTATTACAATTTGGTAACCTCTTCCAGCTAGCCAGAAAGCTTTCAGTGAAAGCAAGACGGAAATCTATTTTATACAATTGTGTTCTAAAGGAATCTTGAGATGGTTTGGCCATATTGAGAGAATATTAAATTTGATAATAATTACAATGTGATGTGCTTTAAATTGAAAAAATATAATATACATTGCAGGTTACGACTTAAAAAATGATACAGTAAACAATTAATATTGCCTTTTTCTATCAATCCTGGGTTTAAAATTCTGGGTGTTACTAAGCGCAGTATAAATTTTACATTTTCAAAATTATTCACGTAATACAAGAATGACAAGTATTATTAAAAAAAGCGTGGATCGTATTTGCAAAATAAAAGTTTGTCCGCTCCTGGAATGTGAGGAATGCGCGGTGTGAGAAAATGTGGGGAGTATTGTCAGGCCAGAAAGTAGGGTTCTCAAAACAGGTTGCAGGATTTCGCGTAACGTTGAGGGCAAGATGCTGATAACTTTGATGAGACATTAGGGGATGGTTTTTCAGATTATGTACCGAGGATTGATGATTTCGAAGATGAGATATAACATTTGAGAACGATTTGTCTGACTATATACCGAGGGTTCTCAAAATAAGTTCAGGAATTTTGCGTAATGTTGATAATATGATTGCTGATAATGAAGCTGGCAAATAAACCAAAACACTTATTTTGGGTTTGGTTATTTTTGCACATCCGTAGCCTAGTTGGTAAGACGACTATTTTTGAATTTAGGGGTTACGGGTTCGATTCCCGCTTATATTTTTTTAAGGGTTCTAGTCCGGATTTTATATACGACCTCTTTAACAACTTTCTGGTACGAGGTTGGAATAGACTTCCATATTTCAATGAACCTGTCAGGTTGTATTTTATACAACAAAAGTATAATAATATGCACGTTCACACACATCAACCAAACGTGTTAAGATCTGCCTAAAAAAATGTTTATAAATTCCAAGATTATGGGAGTGAAACGAAAACATTAGCAGAGAATACGTTGTGTGTTGATGTACTACAGAATACAGATTGTATTAATTAAGATGAATGTGAACTGACGACTAGTGTACGAGTATAGGGTAGGATAATGAAGAGGACTCTGTTAGTGCAAGTCGTAATACTGTGCGTGTGAAGCGTGGTACAGTACATACCGATAAAATTGTGTTTGAATCAAGTGAATGATTTTTTTAAAGATTGAAATGTCAGATAAGGTGAAAGAGCTGTATTAGAAGGTGCATGAGTGCAGAGGAGGTGAAAGGTATTAATTTATATTTCATTATATAAAATATTTGTACTTTGTTCTCTCTACCTGCTTCCAAGGCGAAATGGTTAAATACAATAGTATGTGTTACTCTTGAAAAGTACTGTTAGTTACTTTCACATATATTGTAAATATAGCATGCTACTCAAGTATTGTAAGTAAAAAGTAGCAGCTGCGGTACTTCACAGGTTAAATCTATTATGAACATAGCATGCTACTCAAGTATTCTAAGTAAAAAAAGTAGCATCTGCGGTACTTCACAGGTTAAATCTATTGTAAATATAGCATGCTACTCAAGTATTTTAAGTAAAAAGTAGTAACTGCGGTACTTCACAGCTACTCTTTAATCAAAATTCGTGGCTTTCATGCAATACTTAAAAACATTGTGTATTATAAGGTTAAATACATGATGTTTTTATGCAAAAAGGATCCTAAACAAATTTGTTTTAGTGAAGTTGAAATATCGAATGAGCAAATAACCTAAATCATTTGTATACAAAAATATCAAGCCATTAAAATGTGCATATCCAGTTTTGTTACAGCAACTTCTACAAAAGTAACGCTATTATCTATTTTTCAATCTAAAGTACCATGCAAGTGTGCTAAACATTGATGAGGGCTACTTTTCAGTTAATCTTTGAAGGAAGTCCGCTACTTTTTCCACACACTATTACAGATTCAATGCTTATTTTACAAGTAAGGTATTTTGTAATGGAGGCAAATGGTTGATATACCGTCTCCCAAACTTTGAGAACATTTGTAAAATATATTTCCCCTTTTTTATTCAGGATAATATAACCAAAGACCTGACCATAGACAACACCTGGGTTCCTGAGAGTTCACTGCACTTGGGAGACAGGTAGTTTGTTAACCGAGGCAGGGTTCTGCAGAATGCAACCTCTTGCATGGGATCTGGGCTTTGCCTTTATTCCCACATTAAGAACTCATGCGAAACATTCTCGTGCCCAATATTATATGAATAAATATTTTAAGATCTAAGTAGACATAAGTCTTGTATGTATACATTTAGTTAATGAAATACATATGTATATTATATGAAATAATTCATGCTTTCTTAAAATCTTCTCATACATTTAGGAAACACAGGTTCGATTGCAGGTGTATCTTAAAAAACGGGAATGAATTACTTTGGTTTTTACAAGATCTTTTAACATCTTTTTGACTGGTTGGAATAAATTGCCTCATGGCAATACATGTTTGTACATTATTTAATTATAATGATTTGTATGTTACTCTTCAATTTACCGAGGCTTCGGGTTTAGAGTTACTAGAGTAGGCACGGAACTCGTTGTCTTAACCGCATGTGTTAGCAATACTTCCACATGTGAAGAGGCAACAACGCGTGCGCACATTCAGTGCGTATGAGTATTGCTACTAGACGAACTTTTATCAGACTGGGAACATTTTAAATTTTTTTCCGGTAACTATCGGGAATCGAACCCAAAACCCTCGGGTGGAAGTCAAGCGTCTTAACAACTAGGCCATAGAGGTTGTCGATTTGTACTGTATACTTATGGTTGACACACGATAAAAAAATTCATGCAATTTTTTAAAATAATATATTTATTTTGCAGAGCACGTACTCATAATATTTATTTCATCTACGGTAGATGCTGACCTCAAAATAATATTCAAATACTTCTAATGCAATCAACTAAATCTATCATAAATATACTCGTAAATTGTACGAAATATAGCATCGTGTGTAGTTTGATAAATTCAAATTGATGTGTGTTTATTGAAGTATGTTAATATCAAATATATGTTTATAGTGCCCTCTAAAGATATTGGGATTGCTGTAAGGTCTGTCTATCGTCTATTTGGTTACAATATTGATTGCCAGGGATCTAACATCTTAATAAAATTAACCTTAGAATTGCAAGTTTTTATTTCCAAACAAATGTAACAAAATAAAACCAATTTATTTTAGATTTTTTTAGCATTCTTTTGATTTTTTCATTCATTTTTTCATTACTAACTGATATACGAGTACACTAAGGGCTTTTGGTTTTTGGGCTGAATAAGATAGCTCGTTTATGAAGGGATACAACGCCGGCCACGCCCATTGCATGGTCAGGCGATGTCACAGATATATATTTATATCTTTACTAACACTAGTATGTGCTCTAGAACCGATAGAAGGCGTGCTGTTTCGTTATTTTTTTGAAATGTTAAAAAATGAATATCGCATAGTTATTAAGTTTCTTTCAAAAGAAGGGCAATCCTTGGTAGAAATTAAACGACGTTTAGAAGCTTTCTATGGAGAATCTTCTTCGTCATATTCCACAGATAAATATTTAACTAAACAGTTTCATTTAGGCAGATAATCGATTGAAGATGACTCTCGTTAAGGCAGACCAGCAGAAGCACTCACTCCAGACACAGTTGTTACAAGATAGAAGACTAAAATAAAAAGAAATAGCAGTAAGGTAGTGCTTCTAATTCTGCGAGATTATCTTAGCATTAATGAGGTGAGCGCAAGATGAGTATCACGGGTGCCAAAACTCTTGAGTGCTGTCCAAAGGCAACGACCTGCTGAATGTTGAGATGCTTTTTTAATGTTCTGCGATGGAAAAAAAAGAAATAATTGAGTCAATCATCACGGGCGATGAAACTATGGGTTTGTATCATGATCCCCTGTCGAAAAGTAACTCGATTGAGTGGCGCCGCCTGAGATCACCACGGCTCAAAAAAGTGACGGAGACATGACACAAGCCCAAAAAAATATTACGGCATCATATTTTTGGGATTGCCAGGGAATTCTACCAATTGGCTTTAAAGAGAAAAAAACACTATGGTTAATGGTAAGTATTATGCATCATTAATGCATATATTAAAGGAATACCGAAAAAAGTTGTCACAAGGTGTGAGCTTATTGCACGACAATGTCAGTGCACAATTCTGTTGCTGTAAAGGCTGCCATTCAATAAAGTGCTATCCAAGAATTGAACCACCTATTCCATAGTCTCAACTTAGCCTCCAGTGATTATTTTTTATTTTCAAAACTATAGTCGGATTTTCGTGGAAAACAATTAGAAAAGACGAGAAGCACTAAGTTTATATGTACCCAATAAATATAGCCGTGCAAGGAATCACTATGTGATTCTGAAATGAAAAAAATGTACGTTGATTCGTATGAATAATAAATGGTTTAGTACTTACTGTATTTTTTTAATTATCTGTAAAAAACGTCATATTATACTTAATATACAAAAATAAAAAAAAAACAATTGAAATTTATTGGACTTCCCCATAAGCTCTACAGAAAAATATTTGCAAGCAAATATACAAAAATGATAGAATCTACTAGCATTTTCTGTTAATTTGATATCGTAAAAGCGTATCAAAATTTTTATTAAAAAACATTAAGTTCTGTGTATTTCATAGTTAAATTCTGTCTTATAAACATTCTATACAAGTCCATTAAACGTGTAGTTATAATTTCATGACTATCTCAAAAAAAGGTTGAATGCGCGTTGGATCATTGTTGCATAAACTGTCTAAAAACATTTCAAACAAGTCCATTAAACGTGTAGTTATGTATCTACAATTATCTCCAAAAAAATGAATGCGCGTTGGATCCTTGTTGCATAAACTGTCTAAAAACGTTTCAAACAAGCCCATTAAACGTGTAGTTATGATTCCACAATTATCTCAAAAAAAATTGAATGCGCGTTGGATCCTTGTTGCACAAACTGTCTAAAAACATTTCAAACAAGTCCATTAAACGTGTAGTTATAATTCCATGACTATCTCAAAAAAGGTTGAATGCGCGTTGGGTTATTGTTGCATAAACTGTCTAAAAACATTCCAAACAAGTCCATTAAACGTGTAGTTATGTATCCACAATTATCTCCAAAAAATGAATGCGCGTTGGATCCTTGTTGCATGAACTGTCTAAAAACATTTCAAACAAGTCCATTAAACGTGTAGTTATGATTCCACAATTATCTCCAAAAAAATGAATGCGCGTTGGATCCTTGTTGCATGAACTGTCTAAAAACATTTCAAACAAGTCCATTAAACGTGTAGTTCTAATTCCATGACTATCTCAAAAAAGGTTGAATGCGCGTTGGGTTATTGTTGCATAAACTGTCTAAAAACATTCCAAACAAGTCCATTAAACGTGTAGTTATGTATCCACAATTATCTCCAAAAAAATGAATGCGCGTTGGATCCTTGTTGCATGAACTGTCTAAAAACATTTCAAACAAGTCCATTAAACGTGTAGTTATAATTCCATGACTATCTCAAAAAAGGTTGAATGCGCGTTGGGTTATTGTTGCATAAACTGTCTAAAAACATTCCAAACAAGTCCATTAAACGTGTAGTTATGTATCCACAATTATCTCCAAAAAAATGAATGCGCGTTGGATCCTTGTTGCATGAACTGTCTAAAAACATTTCAAACAAGTCCATTAAACGTGTAGTTATGATTCCACAATTATCTCAAAAAAAAATTGAATGCGCGTTGGATCCTTGTTGCACAAACTGTCTAAAAACATTTCAAACAAGTCCATTAAACGTGTACTTATGATTCCACAATTATCTCAAAAAAAGTTTGAATGCGCGTTGGATCCTTATCGCATATACAAGTCCTTTTACGATAGTCTGAAATAGAATCAATAACCCCAGAATAATTGTACACCTGCCCAGTCAAGGAATGCGGATATTAAGATGGTATTCTTCATACTCAAATCAATTTTGAAATATTTTCCTTATTGTCGGCCTAACATCCAAAGCCTTTAAACCTGAAAAATATAATCTAACAGGACAATATCAAAATCTGCTAAAATGATAGTCCACAACAGTATTTTAGTACTAGTTTTGATGTATAGGAGTGAAACGTGGTCGAAGAAAAATACTGAAAGGAAATTTATAAATACTGTAGTAATGTGCGCACTGAGAGGAATACACAGGGTGACAATGTATGATGTAATACGGAATAAGTTATTAGGAATTAATGATAACTAAAACACAATCTATATAAACATTCCATAAGGCAGGCTGATGTGTTGAGTACGATTAAGAAGAACACTCTGAGATGGTTTGACCATGTAGAACGAATGAATGAGGAGATACTAACAAAACAAGTAATCATATATAATGTAAATATGAGTGAAAAGCGGGGTAGAAGAAGATCAAGGAAAGTATGGTTGGATCAAGTAAATTATATTTTAAAAGACGGAAATGTAAAAAAGTCAGAGATAACGAGATAGGGAAGTCTGGCGTTGTCCTTTTTGCCAACCCGACAAGGAGATGGTATATATGTTAAAACAAACAAATAAATAAGATAACTATCGTTTTATAGAATTTATTTCTCTATTGGGTCCCTGATAACTACGAGTAGTAACAGTTGAACGCCATTTGACTCCAACCGTCGCTATTTGCTTCCATTTATGCAGGTACTTTGAGGTGCATGACCGCGTGGTAACGCACTGGCATTTTGTGCAGAAGGTCGTCGGTTCGAACCCCGCGCTGTGCTACTCCCCTCGAATGACACAGGCACTTTTTCCTCCTAGTATTTGGGGGTATAAGGATACTTATGACCTCGGTCATATCTATTCTTTCGAAAAGAGAAAAAAATATGCCGATGTGCTCAGATTGTCTCATTTCGGTGTATCATCGGATCCAGTACAGCGGTGTGGCCGGTGAGTTTGTTGGTGTGCACCTATTCACTCACTTAAAAAGAAAACTCCATGGCACAGTTTTGCTTTACAACTGAATTAGTGTTGCAATGGTGAGGAGATCCTCGATTACGAGGCCCACCAACGAACGAAAAGTAGATATTGGGTACTCGTATTACTCACTCGTTTATTTTGGTACGGAAACATTTCTCGCATCCCCTTTACCAGAATCCCAATAATATCCTCTTTGACGAGCGAATTAATAGCCGAAGTAAAACGGTGGACAACGCAAAGGATATAAACATAAAAAATCAAACAATCGATTGCGACATGAAAATCTTTAGTCAAGAAATCAAATATTTAACAATCTCAAAATATAGTATTTGATGAATACACTAACAGTACTTACAAGCTTTGCAAAGTTTAGTGTTGTAATAAGCTAGTTATGTTGATTGTTATTATCGAAACAGGGTTGCCGAAGATTTCAAATTTTGTAGCAATATGTGCAACAATCAATATTTGATAGTAAATAAATTAACCAGATCCTTCTAAAACAATGTAAGTAATATTGTCGGCGGCCGTGGTCTTAGGCCTCGGCCACACAGGTAGGAGCCTCGCTTGATGCTTAGAGCTACGCTGGGAGTTAGGCGACATATCCTAGCGAACCAACGTACCGCATACTATCGCAATGGCTACACTGCACGCTTCGCGCCACACTACATGACGATTAGTCACCGAGTGAATCTCCTAGCGAACAGACGTGTTGGTTAATTTTATTGTGTCACCGTGATTTTACAAGATGGCGAAAGTTTAAATAACAGCTGTGTATAAAAGGGAGCCTTTGTGGAACCCATCGAGCAAATTATATGATACAAAAATGTACCTGTAATAAAATAACTTTGGAGTGAAGTTGCACAGGAAGCTAATAAAGATATTAAGTTGTAATGAAATTGGTTAGTTTTGAGAGTGGCGTCGTTTGTTGACTCAACCGCTCCCAAATGTCAAATAAATTTGTGCGAAGCACTTTGGTGTGACCAAGCATGAAGTCATCTAGTATATGAGTCACGTAAAACCTAGCTTAGCACCTAACGAAGCACTTTGGTGTGACCTCGGCCTAACAGTTACCATGCACGCTATGTAAGCAGGCGCCCCATTCTTAGACTATTTTACACCAGAATTTGTGTTTTTCTATAGCTTATATGCTGCGTATCATAAAATCGTATATTGCTATTAAATAGTACAAAAATAGCGCTATATAAAACTGCCTAACGAAAGGTTGCAGCTGATTTAAACCTATCGTTCGTCTTGGAAGTTTAATTTCTTTGCCATCGGAACTCTGGGTTTAATTTGCCAAGACTGTGTGCTTACTGAAGTGCAACAGCTCGCACACAATAAACTAATACACGCACGTGCGTCGTATGTCCACAGGATGGCTAACAATCATACTCAAACACGAGGGATAGCCTATCGCGGTAATATATTTTTTTATAAATTTAGTAAATATTACATTTTAATGTATTAATTAACATAAGATAACAAAAAAGGTAAAATACTGTAATGATTTAACTAAACTAACCTTGGTCCTAAGTTATCACATAATATAACTGGTTGACAATAACTAGTTATCACCTGCTCTAGCCATCACACGAGATTAACGACCGGCCGTCACGTAAATTGGTCTTAATTATGGCAGAAGTTCTGTACAATGGGCCACGATAAGCATTTTATAACATCTTATTGTATCGAAAAAATATTGCAATATTGATCCTTAGGGATCTGTAAGATTTTGAATCTTTAACTGTATGACCAAGCCTGTGGTATATTGTATTGATGCAAGGAGCACTACATTGCACTGGAAAAGGAGAGATCTCTAAAGGTATCCGAAAATTTTATATTTTGGAGTTTTTAGGATCAGTGAAGAGTATTCGTACAAACGCTGAAAATCAAATTCCTAAAAACCCAAATATTGAGAGTCAAAAATATTGATTGATATGGGTGTATATCTCCCTGTATTTTCATGGATATTATCATACTGTGTCTCTTGCAGAGTAAGCAGAGAGAACAGATCTCTCAGCTTTTCAAACACAAAACCTTCGCTACCTCCATATTCACACATCTACTAGTATCATTTTGTATTATTTATACTTCTTACTATACGTTGTTTTAAAATCTGGTCCATTTGATATAGCTTTGTTTTTTCGGTCTACATATTACGCGAACACCTTGCACTTTTGACTGGAGTACTCAGTTAGCAATTATTTCGTCATTCATTCTCTCCTCATGCCCTAACCGTCTTAAAGTTCCTTTCTTCATATTACTTAACACATCCATTTTATCCATGCATTCATTTTTGATGTCTTTTTTCATAAATTGGCTCTCCACAATTTCTTCTCAGTGAACACATATTTCACAACATTTATCTTACTTTTATCTATCTGCCAAATCCGAGTTTCACTTCCATACGTCAAGTTTGGCATCAACACACTATTATGCTTTGTCATATTGCTATTTTTGATATAGCGCTGTTGTTGTACATTCCATTGAGTGCTCCTTTTACGTTGTTCTCTGTCGCTACCCTTCATTCAGTGTCCCTTTCAATTTGCCAATCACACGTAAACATACTGCCCAGATGACATAACTCATCAACGTGCTCCAGCATTTTCATATGTTACTATAATAATTAATGTATGTGGGTACACGCATATTTTGCAGGTATGCACATATCTGGATATGAATGGATGTCTGTGTTTGTATGTTTATGCTATGAATATATTTGTGTATGAATATGTTGCGACATTTCATAAGTAGCCCATAAAAATATTTTTAAGGAGCTTTTTATGCCTTGGATGTTATTTGAATAAATATTGTATAGTTATGTTTCTTCTGTTTTTTGTACTCATACTGCGTAGATGTTGACTGAAAAACACCTGTAATGCCACCAGTCGGGTTTCTTCTTTTTACACTGCGGTAACGCTTTATTGAGGGAGGGGGGGGGGAGTGGTTGGAGAGTCATACAATATGAGCCCAGTGTCGCTTTGTTTTTGCTGTCAATAAACGTAATTATTATTTTATTATTAAACGGTCATAAACTGAACATTGGGCTTTTCCTACGAATTTTTAATACTGATTGTGGAAATATATACAAATAAGGTAAAAAAAAATAGTTATTTACCTTCTATAAACTATTATATTATTGAGGTCTACTTTTGCATTAGTTAATATCGAAGTTCCTTAGGCAGGTTGTTAATAATAAGTTCATCAGATGGTGAACATACTCGTACATAAATGATTTTCCGTTTCGATTATGTGTTCAAGTTTTGATGTTTTTTTCTTATTTGTTGTCGATTTTTTATTTTTGCTATGCGAAATGTTTTCAAGTTTTCGATTGTTGTTTTCATTTGTTTTTTTTTTGTGAAATTATTCTTGAATTTTGTTTGTTTGTAAAGTTTACGACCGTTAACAAATAATAAATAAACACTGGAAATCGAAACTGGCAGAGAAACGTATTTTTTTTGGTTTTATAAATAAAATAACGTATCAAAAATAGACAAAATAACGTATCGTAGAAAATATTAAAAGAGATGTCAAAAAAATGTTCGAATTCCATGATTCTTGAAACACGTTCGGGTTTATTGAACTTAAATAATTAATACTTAATACATTAATGATAATATTATGATACCATTACAGCAATTCAAGCTAATGTGCTCAGTAATCGTCGATTGTTTGACTAATTTATGGATATTTATTCATAATTTACTTTATTTCTCCTCCCAATTGATTTATGTAATGGATTCAATTTGAAGTTATATACCTAATTGATAACATGCATTTTCTTTTCTCCAATTTTTTACCCATTATCATCATCATAATCTGACTATACACAATCGTTTGTAATTACGTCCGTAAGAATAAGTGATGTTATAGTTACGGTTTAATATTAACGTTTTGATTATTGATAGCATAGTTAAGATTTGGTGTATTCTTGTCTTCAAATACGTAAATTATTGTCATTTTGAATATGTGTGCAACCGGAGGCAACAGCATGAGACGCAAACAGCACTGGAAGCCCATGAGTATCGCGCTGCACATGCTCAGCAAATGCGAAATTTTCGACAAGAGGAAGCTAACGGACGTTACCTGAAAAAATATCAAATGTTGCTGTCATAAAGGAACTATTCTTCTTGAAGATAAAAATGAACCACGACGTCAGTTATCTCAACTTTTGATAGTTTTTAAGAAATCTATCCGCGTTACCAAAACTTTAAACAAACATTTATTTAAAACTAATCAGAAGTTTTTATTTTTCAACCTTTTAGCTTAGCAAGTCAATTTATATCTCGTGATTTTTCACGGGTTACAGCTAGTAAAAACATAATTATTGTTAACTGTCACTTTGGTTCTCCTATAGAATGAAAGATCAACGATTTGTTACATTGAAAGATAGTTTGGAATTACACCATCATCTTACAATATTTGTGTTTTGCGCAATTGCTTTATGTGAAATTTGTCAATACTTCAAGTGTGAAGTTATAATATAAAATATGTATGGCAAGTGAGTTTGTTCATTTTATACTTTTTGCTGGGCCGCGGCTCGGGAACTGGATTTTAAAATGAAATGGTATCGCTATATATATACTTTTTTTGTCCGAGTTGTCAAATTTCAGAAACGGCTGCAGCTTAGACTTGTATTTTTATGTGAGTTTGAATGTTAATCTCGCTGGTGTAAATCAGCTGTTTCAGAACTGGCAATGAGCATAGTGAAACAGCTACCTTGCGTAGATTATAAATATGTAAAAAAATATTCATCACAAATACACCATGCTCCAATTCGGGAAGACAGATAGAACAGAGCTCAATATCATTCTATCCTGTTATACATATTTCGTCTATACCACGTCCATACATTTAGTCATGTATACCTATTATAAAGATTTTTCATTCTTCCTTCTTTCAGAATTTTATAAATTTTTTATGCCATGTTTTTTAGGTATTCGCAAACTTTTCATATCTTGTATACTATTTGTATAGATTATTTTTGTAAATCTTTCATTACTAATTTTTTCTACGTGGCCGAAACATCTCAATGTTTCTTGCTTCTTTTTAAGCATCGCATTTTTTTTAATTCACATTATTTCCTAATGCTCTTCTTGATCATTCTATCATACACTGTTTTTTCACACATTCTACAGAACGGTCTCATTTCTACCGCATTTGATTGTATTTTACTTTCATCACGTTATTTGTCACGTTCAAGTTTCGCTGGCATATCCTCATGCTGGGAACAAAATTCCATTGTGTACAGCCAGCTTTGCTTCTCTTGAAATACCTCGCACGGTAAACACATTGTATAATCCACAATTTATTATATTGCCTGCTACTTCTCTTCTTTCAATATCGCACCTCGCGCGGCCATCCGATGTCAACATGCTTCCAAAAAAAGTCATAACTTTTTTTTACGTATTACTCAAATGAATATTTTTATGTAAAATATATACGCGTAAGTGATATATAAATTACAAATACTAGAATTGATTATTTCATTTCAAATGAGTTTTTAAAAAATAACAATTTTACTTACGTTAACATTTTTTATTGGAGTATTACATATAATAAACTTTTATAATTAACATAGGTTGTTTTTTTGTTTCTACGGTGGCGTGTTTTTTATCTCCTAAATAGATGGTAATATTATCAGGATAAGAAGAAGCTATATTTTGCAACACATGAGGATTTTTTAAGGTGTGGCGTGGTTCAACTTCTCGTCGGAGGGGCACGTCACCATTAAAAGAAAGAAGGTTCCCATGTTAACTTTGTCTGTCATTCCAAATTTATATTCTGTGGTTTTATTCCGATATTATTTAAATTAGCCTTAAAAGCTGCCCAACACAAAAATAAAAAGTCTCCGTAGCCCAGTTGGTAAGATGCTTGTCTTCCAGTCAGGGGGTTACGGATTTGATTCCTTTCATTTTTTAAAAAAAGCATTCCTGTCTGGTTTTCACCTAAGATATTGTCCTGGAAGATATTGTCATATGGTAATAATTCCGCCAGGTTTATATAATGTATTCAACGAAAGTGCCATACAATACAAAAAGCGTAAAACATTTTTAGTCTCAAAAGAAAATAAACACTGTCTATTTTTTGCTTGTACAAAACGGAACGGACGTCAGAAAAAAGTCAACAGATCGGTATGTGGTGCTACCAAAATAATACTATACTCTAAAGCCTACAATTAAGATACGTTGAAATATTATTTGCACAAGATCACGCGACCAAATCTGGTGGCAATCAACAAAGCAAAAATAAATTCTAAATGATCTGATTATTTTACCTATATTTTCTTTGTTTCCAAGATATTTTCTATTTACGTGTATATAAAATTTTCTTTTTCATTTAATTTTCTTTAAATATCGTTATACACGAAACGCATTGAAGCGAAATAAACTAATACATTTTCTAATCAAAATAAAACTTCTATGTTCTAGACTCAATGAATTTCTTTTAGAAAGTAGAAAGCCTGTCCTCTTGTTCTTGAATAATGGCCGTGACCTCCTATATATGAAGGAGTATACGCCAGAGTCAAGTGATGGGAAAGCCTGTCTATTGTATCATCGTGAAGTGTAAATTAGATAATCTGAGTTCAAATGACTTTCCTGGAGAATGTTTTTAAAGTTTCATATAAATTAACATTACTTTAACCCTTCACGCACGCATGACGTGCACCGCACACGCATCAAAACTCCTCACAGGGACGTATGACGTGCACCGCACGCGCACCAAAAATCCCACACAAGGATGGACGAAAACAGTGCCCTGTTTTATCATCTATTTATAAGAGCAATAGTTTAACGATTTCGTTCAAATAACTCAATTACTATAAAAAATTGATTCAAGCTTTAGTTGTAACATAAATACTTTTTTTTTTATTCGAAGAAATCGTCAAATGTTCAATTTATCGTTTTTTTTTAACAACTACTTGTCGGCATATGCCTTTGTGTATGCCGGACAGTGACACCTAACTGTCGGCATACACAAAGGATTTTAATTTTTCATACATTCAAGTCCCATAAATAATGATGTTTATGGTATTAGGGTATATTTCCAATTTTTTTTTTCGGAGTTTTATATTTATGTTCGTCAGTGCGTTACTGACAACTGCTCGAGTAGGAGCTTCTTTGGCGTTCTAATTTGCGATCTTCTTTTACATTTACGTGGAAGTAGTTTACCTGATTACTTTGCGTTATTTATTACATTATTTGCATTACAATATATATTTTTTTATTTATGAGGCCCAATCAACATGGCATCTTCTTCGAAAAGACCAATACTATTAGTCAAAACCTTATGTAAAATATTAATATCAATTTTACCTCTATCTCCATAAAAAAAAAGTAAACGTCCCTGGGACTGAAAATATGTTTTAGGCATACGAGCCTGAAGGGTTAACCATACGTTTCTCCAACTTTTTTTCTCACGTTCCCCAATCACGTTCGCATTGTAATATGTGGTCCGTAAATTAGTTTCATATTTCTCAGATATATTGTATTGTATTACACTTTCGGTGTACAGTACCACCTGGTGGGCTTAGTACCATGTGGCAATATCTTGCAATCAACCAGAAATATGTTAAATAGACCTGAAGTGAAAACCAGACAGGTATCATATTTAAATAAATCTGGGTTCCAACGGGAATCGAACCCGCCACCTCCGGGTTGGGAGACAAGCGTCTTATCAACTAGGCTACGAGGTCGTATATGTCGAAAGAAAATTTATTTCGTTACTCACTTTATTCCAAACGTGCAGAATGTATATTGTTACGAAAGGATTTTTTCGGCTATTTTAACCCAAATAGCTTGAGCGATTTTTTGGTGTCATTTTGAAGATGGATTATATTTTTTATCGGTATTGAATGCTTTTTTACTACCGCAAAGGGAACAATAGAAAAAATATGTAGTTTATATCGACGATGCAGTAAGCGATCGTGTGTCAAATGTGGTTTAAAAAAATTGTAATGATGATACGACACTCGAAGATGGCGTTCGCTCTGGAATGTCGATTACCACTGATAACGATTCAATCAAGGCGTTGATCGAGAATAACCAGCGTTCTACGATAAGAGAGATTGCTGAGATACTGAAAATATTGAAAACCACTGTCCACGAGCGTTTGGTACAATTTTGCTTTTGAATTTGACCTTAAAATACACAATTACTTTCCGGACAACCCAATATAGTAGGTATATTTATTTTATCTGCATTTAAATACTTATCCGTTCCACAAACCACACATATCTCGGAGTATATAGATTTATTATTTTCAAGCAAAAGATTTCTTCAACATACACTGTTTACTTTAGTGAAGACGTATTATACGAGTACATTCACTTGTAATGGTTTACATTGACTGTACAATCCAGTTCCACTGTTACATATATAATATGTAAAAATCTTATAATTTTGTCCTCTCAAAGAAAATATCAAAAATCGATTTAGAAGATTTTCTTATCCCCCACAAATATCTAAAATTCATATTTTTTTTCAAAATACATGTGCACTTTCGTAGGGTATGCGATAATATTTATTTGTTTCATTTCACGCTCGAACTTGTTTCAAAATAATAATAATTCATTTTTAAAGACGTCAAAAAAACTGTTTGAAGAAATAAAATAAAATGATATGTAGGAAAATAAGATTAAGTAAGTTCATAAATTATAACATATAATTAAGATTAGTTAAGTAATAAATTTGTATATAGGTTTAGCCTTGACAAATGTTTGTACAATAATTTACTTTGTTTAATAAAAAAAAAAAACACAACAAGCGGGTATTTAAGTTATTAGTAGAGGAAATTAATCTGTATTTATGGATATTACACCTTTCTTTGGATGAAATATTGAGGCAATTTAAGCTTACCAATCAATGAATTTAAGGAAGTCAAAAATATAAATTATACGGAACACATCAAGCGTGCATCTGAGTTATATTTTAAGAACATTAAATGCATTTATAGATAACACAATTTGGTTTGGGTGAAATATTTTTTTAAGCTTACCAATTATTGCGAACATAATTAAAAGTTTCAAATAATTTCAGGTATAAAAATTAACTGTACTTAGCATATATAAGAAAAGGCTTGCAAGTTTTTGAAATCTTAAATGATTCTTTAAGCAAACGTATGTACGAGTATCCACATATGGATATAATTAGCAGTCAGGAACTAAATACAATTTTGGCGCTAAATCAACATTTTTATTACGTTTATGTCCGTATTCGTGACAGTTACAGAATTGAAAAATATATATATCACAAAATGCACGTGAGTGTTCGTTTATGACACGTGAAGTAAATAAAGTACGTCATTTGTTTTTTTTTCATTTTTTTTGTCAAATTGATGTGAGAGAAATCAAACTAGAAATCTCTAGTATCTCCAGAGAGATAATATAATTGTACAAGTACAAAATATAATTCATCAAACGTTTCGAATTTAACGGATTAAATATTAAATAAAGGATTAAATATTAAAATCCATAAAGGATTAAATATTAAATAAAAGGTTTTATGTGATTATTTATTTTACCAGACTTCAAAGCATTTTTGAAGATTTGCTGTAGGTATAAAATACTGTTATGAAATATATATTAATTGAAAAATATGTTGTATCATAGATAGCAAAATTTTATCCATCGCAAATAATCAATTGCCCTTATCAGTTACCATCACTTTTCATTAATCCTAAAATACTTTTAATAAAACTAAAAAAAATAAAGTGCCTTTACTTTTGATTGGAAAGAAAAAACAATGAATATCTTTTTAAACATGTTTATTAGGTTTTCAATTTTTTTATTTAGTAATTTCAAAATAGAACATAACCTATTGCCGTTGTACAAAGCATGGATCTTTTTATGACATTTTTAACATTTTAACAGGTTTATTCTCAAATTTTTGGTGAATGTTGTCATTAAGTTGTTTCTGAGTATATGGTTAATTGATGTGCACTTTATCTTTCAAATAAATAAGTCTGAGGCGTTAAATGGTGATTATGGTGGTCAATAAATGTTACCGAAACGAGAGATTAAAAATCGATTTGTAAAAAATAATCACAATTTTCGCACGTTATTGTTGTGTGTGCTTATTTATAGTTTCAGTTTCAGTACTTGGCTATACGATTGTTAACGAATAATATGACATAAAAACATAGCGGCATTTTCCAATGAGGCAACGATACTCGTATTAAAAATTGGTGGTGATATTGAAAATTGAATGATGATATTAAAAATGGACGAAAGTATTAAAAATTGAACGACGGGGATATTAAAAAAAATGTTTTGTGTATATGTTTAATATCATATTTTCTATTTGTAATTTTTGTCCTGACTTTTACGTGTAACCCAAAAACTTTGTAACATCTCTCAAGCAATAGGCATATGTGTAACGCCAGTCTAGTTGGTTGGAATATATAGCCGTAGGGCATTAAACCCGTCGACTGTACCTTTATGTATTGAAGTACCAAATAAATTATTTATGTTTGCCCAACTAAAAATAAAATATTTATGATTAACATTATTGAACTTAAGAAAGGAGATTTCACAAGATGAGTACACGTGTACTCAAAATAAATTAAAGTCAGGTAAATTATTTTAATGTCAAGGAAACCAGAAAGAAAAGATAAATTTAATGAGTAACGTTAAATCTATTTTGGTATACTCGTAAATCAATGTAAGAAAGACTTGGCGAAGTTGGTCTGATACAATAATTATAAGCCGAGGTTTGAGTGCCATTTTATTCTATGTCCAGAACAAATATTCTTATGACTTTTCAAGTTACCAAAACAAGAAAAATCAATGTTTTATTGAAACCCAATTGAATGCTTTAGCGATACCTTGTGAAAACATATCCAAGTAAACATAGCGTTGAACACACAGTCTGGACAGATTGAATCCAAAGATACAGGACTATTAGCAGGTTTAATCTGCTGCAGCCTTTTGCTAGTCGGAATTTTATAGAACGCTACTTTTGAGTTGCTTAATAATGGTATAAGAATTTATGATGCGCAGCATACAAGTTAAAAGATAAACATAAGTTTAGATTCAAAACGGTCTAAAAGAAAAACCAGTCCATAAGTGATTCCGCCAGGAACTAAACCTGGGACGTCTGTTTAGCGTAGCGTGAACGCTGACTGTTTAAGACTGAAACTAATTTAGAAAAACGTTAAAGCAATTATATTAAACTGTAGAAAGAAATACTCGTAGAAGAAGAATCATTTGGTAATTAAAACAAATGTTGAAAAATGAAAATAAAATAAGATGTATGTCAGCCCGCGTACGAAGCGTAACCACACTGGCAAGGCAAGGCAAGGCAAGCTGAGTCCGTAGAGACTTCAGTTAATATTTGCGAGCGGATTTAGGACCGACCTTCTGATTTACGTGCGGTACGAGTATATCACTTTATTCTGATTTGAGCTAAAAAAAATGTTTATGATGCATTCTTATTGAACATTTTCGTTTCAAAATAAATATTTTTTCAATCATTCAATAAATATCTACTCATTACTCGTCATTATGATCTTAATTAAATATTCCAGCTTGTAAGCTTAATTATACGAGTAAACTTCATTCGTCTCCCGACTGCAAAAAGTGTCTACGTAAAGTTAAAAATATGGAATCTATGGCATCGTATATGTATAGAAAGAAAATAAGTTTACGAAAAACTAGAAATAAAATTTATGGTTTTATAAGACAACCAAAATTTTAGGTATTGTACTCGTTTTTTTACCCTTTTTACGTTACAATAACTAAAAATATCTAAGCTATACAAGGGGAGCATTGATTTATCCTAAGATGTTTCAAGGAGGCGTTGTTCCAAAAAGGTTGGGAAACCCTGCTCTAAGGAACGATCAGGATAATAATTTGTTTATTAAAATTCAATTAACGTAATCGATACGTTTTGACGTCCGAAATTAAATATATTAATTTTACTTACGTATTACAAATGTACGTCTCAGGCAAAACACTGGATTGACAATTGTTTATAATTTGTGACGAGCCATTTTATTTATTTTTATTATTAATGATTAACACAATATATCATAAGTAACACACTATCATAAAATTTGGTTTGGTTTATTGAACACTTTCTTTATAGTTCTTTTTAACAAATTAGGTTCCAAATGTAGAAAAATATTTAAATACACTGCAAATATCATTGTCAGATTTCTGTTATATTTGGCGTCAATTTATTTAACAGTTCAACACATTCATTTGATTTGACTTAAGAAAGAAATTTTAAAAAGTCACTTATTTTATTAAAATCAATTAATTTTTATTAAAAAAAGTTTTATTAAACCAAGATCTAGTTTTTTTTAAATCACAATATGTGTAAATTTTCAGCGTTGTGATTAATTCAATATTACGTTAAGAATTTCAGTCAAGTTTTTTCCATAGTTTTTACAAAATTTTGAACGAGTTTATAAAGAAACGTTTATTTTCTATAATTTTTTTTCGAGGTATAAATTATTTTTTTCCAACAAACGCACGATCAAAATTTAGATTTTAGTCAAATTAATTTATAAATCCCAGAATTATTCCAATTTTTTTTTGTATTTAAACAAAGTTAAAAAGAATTATTGCCTACATTTTAATTGATACGTGCACACATAAGAAATTATGATAAACTTATATAAAATTTCCACTCATAAAAGCTTATGCAAATATGTTCTTCCGAACAATAAACGATATCGATAAAAAAACTAATCACATATCCATATTCTTTGGTATTAATAGACTAGAATTAATATATCTGATTTAAAAATTTCGAGTTGTTTAATAAATAAGGAAAAAATATATAAAAAATACGAAACGACTTTCCTCTTATACAACTAAAGTAGCTCTGAAAACGATGATTTTATTTGGCGCCGTTTTCATTAAAGATAAAGTATTTCTTATCTATTTGCATTAGAAAAGCCTCGAGTGTTTGAAATATTCTCCTGCTCTACATGCACAGTAGTTAATGACATCACGACCATTTATGATGTTTTAGCTTAGACATTGTTTATATATTGTATATGGGCACTAAGTTTGCGTAAGAAAAATAAAATACATAAATATTGTATACACCTGAACTTCAATTTCTATGAGATATCACTGTACTGTCAATGATTTTACTAAAAATATTTAACAAATTTTATGTAATTAATAACCAAAACAGTCAAAGTTAGATTTACATAAATGTGTTGTGCACGCTCAAGAAGGGCTCGCGCTGTGAAGTCCTTAAGACAGCAAATCATCTAATTGCTTGAATGTAAGTTCAACTGCAATCTCCAAAAGTAAGAATTGTTTCAATAAGATGTTAATTAAAATTGTGCTAATTTGTAAAATTAGCACAAATAACCCCTCCAATAAAGCTTTGTTCCCATAGTGGTTCGGTCTATACTCATTCATTGGGCACTCATCCCCAGATTTTTTATAAGTGTTAATTTGATTTTAAGTTGTTACATTACACATTTATAGCGACAGTTTAGATAATTCGAGAAATGTTTTATATTATTTGTACAAAGTTTGCTAAGTATGTATTATTTAATTATTAATTAAAAAGCATATCGTTTAAAAAAACATAAAACCCCCCAAAATATAACTTCATTCAGGATCAGTGAAACACAAATCCGCCACTACAATAATCTCTTTTAACTTTTTGCACCCTGAACTAAGAAAATCGAAACGGGGATCAAAATGGGTTACAAAAAATGCCTCAATAGAATGGTGTCCATTCACAACACAATTGTGAAAAAGCATGTGATTTTTTTAATGAAATAAATAAGTTTTCTTAATTTTTCATTCAAACATATAAAACATATTATTTTTTTATAAAATACTCACAATTCTCCGGTGGTTCTCCCACAGATGATCGTGGCGCGTCTCAACCCATCAGGATAATGCGGCGGAGGCTTGCCTCAACTTTGTGAGTCTGCACTCAGTAGAAACACTCCTGAAACAAGCAAGTATGTTATATACCATATATTTATGATGGATTCTACGCTGGGGTGCTAAAATGGCTGAATACACTATTCTTTTTTCCATACATAATCTTAACTTATGGGTTTAACCTCACAGCGCGATTGTGAGTGAGCTTAGATTTATCTCTCTCTTGGCTATTTTTCAATAGAGAGAGAGAACTTCGTTAGTGCACTAACAACCCGAATATGGATGACGCGAAATTCAATAGTCAAAAAACCAAGAAAAACACATTTAAGGCCTCTGTTTTGTTTCTGCACTCGTATAGTCATTTGTCATTATGAAAGTATTGTTTTTCTGTTCATCAAAGCCTATATATGACATATTTAAAAATATATATAAACATGTCGAAAAATGCACAAAACGTAAATAAGCTCATAATTATCATTGACTTTATATCGTTGAATTTCGTGACTAATCCAGTGGTTCTAGATCCAAAGGCTCGATTAATGGAGCCGAAGACAACGGTGTCTCCCGGTCACGATCTTCATTATGTCCGAATTACCAATTCAGATATGTTGAAGGGATACCATACAAATGAATGAATTAATGAATCATTGACTAAACACATGAGGCTAGAACTAAATGAGTGCCAGTATATCTTGAAAGCTTAAAGTTTATTGATTAATCGTATACTAAATATACAATTAAAAATATTTTGATCAATTCTAGAATTCTGCATCCTTTTTATTACGGTGTATTAGCAGCATAAGAAAGTTGGAATAAAGAAATTTGAAAAAGCTTTGTTTGTTCTGTTACACAGACGACTTCCGTGAGATAGTTGGTAAGACGCCTGTCTCCCATCCCGGAGTATGCGGGTTTAAATCACGTTGGAACCTAGATTAAAAAAAAGGATTCCAGTTTGGTTTTCACTTAAGGCCTCTTAAATATATTTCTGGTTGGTTGGAAGAGATTTCCACATGGCAATACGTTCGCCAGGTTGTACTGTATAAAACGAAAGTGTAATACTACACAATATAATTCAATACAATAATGAAGCATCTGCTTTTGAATTATCTGTGTGAAGTCTATGTTGTACTGTTTAAATATAGGTGCATGGTCGTGCGGTTACGCACTGGACTTCGGTGCGGAAGGTCGCCAGTTCAAACCCCGCGCTTTGCTACTCCTCTCGAATGACACATATTTTTTTAAAACCTAGTATTCGAAGCATAAGGATACCCATGACTTCGCTCATATTTATTCTTTAAAAAAAAAAGAAGAAACACGCCGGTGTGCTCCGTTCATCTTACTTTGGTGTGCCATCGGATCTAGTACAGCGGTATGGCCGGTGAGTTTTCTGGTGTGCAATAGCCCAGTTGTTTAAAATTGACGTTGAAATTGCCAGGGGATCCTCGGCTACGATGCCCAGCAATGACGACGACTGTAACGAGGGAAACTAATATATCCCTTTGTTAACTGTACCTAACGGTCTCATTGATGTAAAATGGACTTAAATGAAGATTGTGATAATATCGAAACCTCCAGATGGAGCACAAACGTCTTACATTTCAAAATGCATTGAAAAAAAAACGTGTCCGAGTTTCGAAACAGATTTCAATGACTTAAAATCAGATAGCGAAGACACCTTGTCATTATATAGACATTACTTTACGTGCTTAACAATCCCAATTATCCTTTATACCTTCGCTAAATATTTCGCTATCTTTTAGAACATCGACGTTTTCTTTGCTCGGGCGATGAGAGACTCCTTTGCATAGCATACCAACACAAAATACCTCATTTTCTACGTCTCCATTTGCGTTTGTGGAACGAATTTTTACGAATTATTAGATGTGTACCATCCTTATTCACGTTCAAGAGATAATTGGAAAAATATAACATCACTCAGAATATCCTTTCATCGTAATTTTCCTTTGTTTCCCTTCCTTATGCTTGAACGAAGTACTTTCCTCTAGTTTTATCATTAATGTTTCGAGATTAGCCTTTTTTATTTGAATTTTAATAAACATTTTTTTGTAAAATCTGTTATGGACTCATCAAAGATAAGCTTGCTTGTTGGAATAAATTACAGTACAGCAGTAATATCTAACAATATAATAAATAAATATTCTAACTGGCTCACTTAAGACAACTTGGATAGGACATTTCGCTTATTAAGCGAATAATTCGCCACGTATCGAATTCTTTGAGGTTATATGGCGTTACCAAACGATAGTTAGATATAAATGTCGCCATTTCTGACATTTAAGTCTTACCCTCAAGAAATGTGATGTAGCAAATGTTACGTATAAGTATTCAATATATGTGTTTATTATAATTAATTGCAAATAATATCTACCACACAATTATACATTCCACCATACCGTGTCTCTTGCAGGACAGACAAAGAACTAATTATAAGATTTTTTATCCAACCACATAATTTTCGCATCACTCACCTTCATAAACCCGTCATGCATAAATTCTCAAGATTATAAACATTGAAAAAAACATTCACTGGTGTTCATTTTGACGTGTGGAAATTATGCTTAGACTTGGCAAAAGAAGGATAAAAGTAAGATTAATACTGTGAAGATGCATATGCGTGCACTGAGGATAATTTATGGAGTACCAATGTATAATAGAAGGCGGAATGAATAAATCAGAAATTAATGCATGGATAAAATATATGTTTTTAGTAAGATTAAGATAAGAGCTTTAAGATGGTTTGGACAAATATAGAGAATGCATGAGGAAAATATGATTAAGCGAGTATACAAGTCAGAAGTGCAAGGTGTGCGTGTAAGAGGTAGACCGAGGAAAATGTGGCTGGATCAAGTGGACCAGATTTTAAGAGAAGCTTCAGTGAGAAATATAAATAATAGAAGGTTGTGCATGACGATATGTATATGGTAATTGTAGAAGAGGCGAAATATGTGTGCTTGGATAGAAAAGTTTGGAGATCTGATATCTATCTCTGTCTACTCCGCAAGGGACACGGCGTGAGGATTTGTATGTATGTAATTTAGGATACTCAATTTCAGCCTATAAGTTTATTATTGTTTCTACTGTCTTCAGGTCTCTTGCTATCTTTTGTCATGAATTCTTAGAAACTTTGCTTACTTCTCAAACTCCTTTGTAACGAATTTTAATTTATTATAATATAACATACCAGTTCAATTTTATACAGTTATAAAAAGTAAAATATTATACTTAGCAACTTTTTTCTACTTGTTCACTAAGAATAATGCATCCAACAAGTTATTACCTGTAAAACCTGCTTACATTAGTCTTTAGCAAAAATATATTTAAATGTGATAGATACATGTTGAACGTTTGTCCTTCTTTTCATATGGTTACAATTTATAAACTGTGTTCTAAGAAAATGAAGTCCTTTTAACTGAGAACCGGTCTATCTGCTAGTGTGAATGGTTAATGCAAATAAACTGTAGATTTTCCCACGTTGTGGATATAATAGCTCAAGGATATCTTTCATTGTGGGCGATAAAAGTGGTTTTTCAACTTTCTACCCTTTAATTAAAACATTAAATTAAAGATGCCATCTTCATTTTAATTATAGCACGTGGCGACCCCTCAATTAATAAGAGTAAATTTTATTTATGGCTTATTAGAAAACAAACTATCTTAAGTACATATATACAAATTATACATAATTAAGTGTTGTTTATAGTTAAGGCATTAACGTTGTGGAGGTTTATAGACATTGTCATTTATTTTTATCAAACACTGTTTATTCCACTTTTTTGTAACGGTATAACCCGACCGGTTTCAAGGCTTTCACCTCATCTTCAGGGGAGCACAAACAAAAATAAATTATGTACGAACTGGTACCGATATACACGCTAGCAACTTCCAACCATCCTAATAACCATAAATTCGCCGCTTTAACTGTATGCTTCATAGATTGCTCAGTGTCCCATTAACCGACGACAATTTTAAAAAGGAATTAATAACCATAAAAAAAATTGCTACAAATAATGGCTATCCTGGAAGCCTCATTGATTCACTTTGAAAAAACAAAACAAAAAATAAACGTATAAAAGATTATATATTTAACGCCACATATAAGCATACCTATAAATGGAGCTAAGTCATATTTATAAAAAACATATCATACCAAATAACCAAAAATATTCCAAGTCACATAAAGCCAGCTTTTTACACTAATTTTAGAAATTTCTAAGTCAGTACATCGGTCCGAACATCTGGTAAACAGTTATACCCCAAAAATATCTCCGCTCTTGGCCGAAATCGTCCCATGCCTCCCTTACCCTTCAGCCCCCAACTGTTGAAGCGTGTATATCAGTACCAGTTCGAACAGAATTTAGTCTTGTTTGTGCTCCCCTGAAGATGAGGTGAAAGCCTTGAAACCGGTAGGGTTATACCGTTACAAAAAGTGGAATAAACAGTGTTTGATAAAAATAAATTACAAAAAAAAATATACATAACTTAATCCAGACCAGTAAAACTTTCATAGAAAATGTCATATAAAAATCAATATCAGACGTGAAGAGAAACATTTAGAGTAAAGAGAGAGAGAGAGCGAGAGAAGAAGTCAAATTAAAAAGAAAAATATCATATATAAGTGCAAATAGGGTATGTCGTTTGCGAACAGGTTAATACAAGTGTATTAACCTGTTGGCAAATGTAAAATAATAAGCAAACACTCCTTTAATCCTCTTTTAAATGAAGAAATGGAAATCCCAAATATGTTCCACTAAAAGGACTTTTTATTAAACGCAAAACAACTTATATTGATAGACAAATACACCCTGTGTACAGAACTCGTTCGATGTAGTTGAACGACTGAGGCAACGGAAACATTTTTTTTTTCAAGTATAACTTAAGTATGAATAATTTTGAACAAAAAACAAATATCGATTATGAATTTAGGTGAAAAAGACGCGAAAGCAGATTATGTTCTAATGATAAGTTATTATCCTATGATTTGTTCTTACTTCGGCGATTAAGGAATTTTCTTTGTATACTTTCTACTCTATTCATTTGATTATTAAGACAGGAGTTACAAATTACCGAACCGAATTTCAAGTTAAAAAGCAACAGCGAAGAGCTATAAAGGAAATATATAAAATATATCAGTTATCACACATTCATAAAAGCGACAGAACAACGGCTCTTTTAATAATTGTTACTAAATGCTTGTCTAATTTAGGAGACCGCGCCGTGATGAATTTCAAAATGAGGTAGAAATTCTGTTATTTTGTGTGTTCAAATCATTAACGTCATGGGATGCAAAATAGAAAAAGAGCAGGTATCACTAGTATAGTAGTGAAATAAATAAAATTATATTTATTTAATGCTTAATCTTTTAATTGGACCAAATTAAATCCAATAAAAAATCCCTTACATAACTAAGTTTTTTTCATTATTATTTTCGTAAATTAAAATTTGAGCACATGAAAATACTTTAACATAAAATCAATTATATTCGAATCCACCAAAAATTTGTGTGATATAGTTAATGCACTATCATAATTTAGTTTATCACTTGAATAATATAATTAGAACATTAAATGTTACAAAATAAGTTATCACGAGTATTGTTTAATGATATTTAATAAAATTTCATAATTTGTTGTGGTTGACAATATGCCTAGAAAATAAATAATGTGTTATTATTAAAAACCACAATTTCAGATAGAAACACAATAAATACAATATGATATTATTTAGATCAGGGTTTCCTAATCTTTTTTAACCAACTCCCCCTTGGAGTGTCTGAGGATAAGTTAAATTTCCCCTAGTTTAAAATCGTGACAAATTTAAGAAAACTCGTTTAATTATACTTAATTTTAATTACTACTATTTTTGTTGAAACAACAATTGTGTTAAAAAACGATTACACTATAAAACGATTATAAACATTTAAATAAACATAAAAAAATATTATTACATTTATGTGACTTATATATAATGTTTAATGATTTTTCACGGGTTCTTCTATATTTGGTTGCAGTTTTGTAATAAAAAATCTCGAATTCCCACGACTTTCAATTTATAGCCGATTTAAATTTCTATAAGTACCTAACATACTGCGCTGAAATCTGTTTCAACGCGGTACGACAGTGGAAAAGCTACGAATAAAAGCAGTTGTGAGACGAATTACGTTTAAAGTGAGTTTTTCGGTTAGGTTTAAACTTTTTTATTATTGGAATGTTTAATTAATATCACAATGCCCCCCATAAGTGTACCCTTATATTTCTATACACTTCTTCCCGCTTTAATAATTCCATACACCCCAACGCCCCCAAAATAATAAAATATCCCACCAGGGGACGATATTGTTACCGTTGGGAATCACTGATTTAATTTAACTAACAAAAAATGAGGCAATCGAAATGTATACTGAAGGATTTTTTATTGTATTATACTTTCGTTGTACTCATATACGTGTATATTCAACCCCGCGGGTTTCTGGCACCAATAAGAATCGAATCTGCAACCTCCTGTTTGGAAGATATAGATAATAAAAAAAAGACCTTTTTATAAAATAGTTTCAAATTGCGATATTAAACGCGTTTCATAACATATTGTAATACACTTTCGTTGTTCACACAACAACCTTGTGGATTTATTGGCATGTGTAAATCTCTTCCAACCAATCAGAAACACGTTAAAGAGGTATTTAGTTAAAACTAGACTTAACACTTTTTTTTAAACAATGGGTGCCAACGTTAAGGATTAGATAAGCTCATTAAAGTAGTTCAGCTTTATAAGAAATAATACCGTTCAAGGTTCCTAATAATAGCATTATACTGTACCAACTGGAACTATTTTCGAGTACACATTCAAGAACAGGCCAGGCCTCCCAGCCGCTTTACAGTCTGGTAGAGCTCAAAACATCTTCTGGACAAAGTTGACTAAATTGATAAAAAGATGGGTTGCTTTTTGCTACGTAAGCTTCATACGATTTGATAGTATTATAGACAAAAATATTGTATGGAAATTCGTCTAGTGATTATTATATGGAAGGAGCGTGTCTGGCGGCTTTTCAAACGTTTAATATAATTGTACGAAACCCATTGAATTAAATTGAATGTAATATCGTATCATATGTACTTGAACCTTGGTTAAGACTGATGTTGTGTAGATATTGACAATAAATGAATATATATATATATATATATATATATATATATATATATATATATATATATATATATATATATATATATATATATATATATATATATATATATATATATATATATATATATATATATATATATATATATATATATATATATATATATATATATATATATATATTAATATCTAACTGACAGCAAGTGCACGTGCATATTATAGCCATATAAAATGAAAGTAGAAAGTCGGGTTAACTGGATAGAGCTGGTAGTGGTACTCATTGAATACCTAATTCAATGGCTGGTTTCCATCAAAATTTTAAAAAAATCTCGCATTTGTGTTGAGGCAAATAGTTTTTGACTTTTATTTAAATTTTATCGTGGACGTCAGTATTTGTCACGCCTTTATGCAAAGCAATTGTAAAACACAACCTCCGTGGTCTCGTTGGTAAGACGCTTGACTTCCACCCGGGGTTTTGGGTTTGATTCCAGATGGCATAAAAAAAGGGGTTCCAGTTTGATAAGAGTTCGCCCGGAAACAATATCCACATGCGCCGAGTGCGTGTGCTGGTGTTGTTACCTCTTCATGTGTAGTAATATTGCTAAAACGTGGAATGACGAACTGCGAGTTCCGTGCCTGCTCCTGTGGTTCTAAACACGAAGGATCGATAATCGAAATTACATATGTTGAAAGGGTATGGTACGAAAAAAAATTGTAAAACAAAGTACAATACATTGTAACTATAGCAAACCTTGGCGTCGTTCAACTCGCAGCAAAGTTATCGCAATGTGGTTAAACAATGAACAATTTGAAATATTGCACTGCATGTGTATTATTCGAGTCGAGGAATTATCTTTCATTGTTTTCGCTTTTTCGAATTTATGGTCCATACAACCCTCAAGCGCCGTCTCACTCTTAAATGCGATAAAACTGTGTTAACAATTTGACCCAAATACATAACTCAACATGAATTGTCCAAATCCAAGCATTCTACAAGAGTAATATCGAGCCCCTGTGGGTTGATTTTGTTCGTAGAGGCATTACTATCTGGTTTTGAAAAGTCCTGGAGTACCTTGAATTTTTAAACTTGTTCCAAACGCAGAACCAAGGGCAAAAATATCAAAATGGAACTTTTGCGTGATAGATCGATTCTCTGTATCTGCCGAGGAGCAGTCCATACGACACTTGTTACAGTGCCAGAAGTGTCCGATGCCTAGAATCGAAGATAACTTGATTCGTGAGACGCCCAGTTCTGTCCAGGTGGCATAATTTTGGATGGAAATCAAGTACAGGGTAGGACATGAATCTTGCTACAAAAATAAATTTAAATAATAATGACATGATTTTTTATGTAGTTGTTCAGACTGTAATGTGGCTATATGTGGCAGACTGTAATGTGGCTATGTTCAGACTGTAATGTGGGTATAATTCCAGCCACATTATAGTCTGAACAACTACATAAAAATCATGTCATTATTATTTAAATTTATTTTTGTAGCAAGATTCATGCCCCACCCTACCTTTGGTACGATAAGAGGAATCAGCACGAAAATATTAAGGAATATTGTTATTTCTGATTATTTCGCTCATTACCGAGTATCATGATACCCTTGAAAGTTTTTGACGATTCTTATGTATCCATTTCGATACTGTGTACATCGGAAAGCAGCGGTAAAGGGTAATAATGTTGATCAATCATTTGGTCGGTCCAGCGCATTGACCGTTTTCCTCTTGTGTTTTTTTTATTTTCATGCGTCCAGTAACCACAAGTCTCCAGAGAATTGGACGATTCGTATAAGACAAATAAAAAAGCAGCGATTTCAGCTCATCCATAAAAAAAACAAACGTCTTGCCGTCCATGGAATTCGTAGTATCCATTTCCAGCGCCACATTTTAAATCCATAAATTCTGCCTCATTTATTCGCTGAGTCCCGAGTCTCCATCGTCGAATATAAAAATTGCGAAGGCGGGATACTTCACCAGAATTTTTTTGTAGTGACGAGTTTAGCTGGACACGATACGACCATACATAAATTCGTATGACATTCCTCAACGAAATACATCCACATTGATGATGTGCAGATGTTGAAGAGTGTGGCTGGAAGACATTTTCTTCGACCCTAGTAATTGAGCCTTCGGATTTTCTTAAATCACTAGAGCAGGCACGAAATTTGTTGTTCGTTATATTGGCAACACTACCCCGTACATTATTAGCGCGTGCTTATAATACCAGATACACTATTTCACCAGACTAGGATTCATTTTTTAGCGTAACATCGAAAATCGAACCAAAAACCACCGGGTGGATAAGTGTCTAACTCCTAGCTACAGAGATAATCAAACCACGACCATGAATATATGGAAAGTAAAAAGTAAGGTTCAATGATGACCATTACAGGATTTTTCAATTAGTGATGCTACCAATGATTTTTTTGTCTATTAGATAACAGTCTTCCAGCTTGAAGGTTGCGGGTTCGATTTCCTTTGGTGCCCAGATTTTAAAAAGTTTGGTTTTCACTTAATAACTCTTTAATATTTTTCTGGTTGGTTGGAAGAGATTGCCACATTGCAATAAACCCGCCTCGTTTACCGTACATAACGAAAGTGTAATACATTCAGGCAAATTAAATTATATGAATTTATTGTTATACTGGCGTGTAATATGTTCTCTCTGCCTACCCCAAAAGGAATATGGCGAAATTGTTATGACACTAAATAATCAATGATGCAATAATGTTTCAGAATTTCTTAGTCGGCGTAAGAAAACTACAAGAATTCGAAGGTTTATATGTGAGTTAAAAATATAGTTTTCAACAAATAAAACTGAATATCAAGCAATAGTTCATATTTATTGCTTTGGTTGTGGTCCCGTCTTGTGGTTCCTGTGAATCACCATTTTTTTATTACACAATATTGCGAAATTCCACACTGATACATGCGATATGCCTAAGTGTCGAATTCAATAGCAAACATATTAAATACATATTTTATTTATTTATTTATTATTTATTTATTATTACACATGACAAGAAATATACACAATTTGAGAAAAAACAACAGGTAATTTGATTTGGACATATAATTTTAATGGATCTGGGTTTGTTGCCTTTCATTTGTCGTATCCCCAGTAAACTAGGCTTTTGCCTGTATCTCACTGAGGATATTTAGCATGAAAAAATAAATCGATACTTCTTTCCGATTTTTGATAACACAAAAAACCCCGTTGCACGCTCTCATCAACCTGACAAACAGTGACACTCAACTACAACTGGAAACATCTTGCGAAACTCAACTCCTCACACATTATCACTCCAGAAAGACCAAAAATATTCATGCCACAATATACCGCACACAAAAACGAAATAATACATATATATTATTTCGTTTTTGCCGATGTTTGAATTGATTGTTGCAAGCAATGCACCTAGATCTCAATTAATTCCCAAATCAATGAAGCCGACCTAAAAATATATGAATTAAAACTGAATATCAATCAATAGTTCATTTTTATTGCTTCGGTTATCGTCTTGTGGTTGCTGTGAATCACTATTTTTTTCATTACACAATATCGCGAAATTCCACACTGACACATGCGATGTGCCGAAGTGTCGAATTCAATAGCAAACAAGTTGGTAAACATATTGAATACAGATATACGAGTATTATTTCGGTTTTGCCGAGGTTTGATTTGATTGTTGCAAGCTATGAATGAACCTGGACCTCCATTAACTCCCAAATCAATGAAGACGACCTAAAAATACATGGATGTAACTAAGGCGTAAAAATGATAGCCAAAAAATAAACATATGACGAATATTTATTACTACTGTCTAATGACAAATCTATTTTTTCCGCCTAGTATCGGGATATACTCGTAAGAATAAGACATAGGCTATTGCATTTTTGTTGGATTCTGAACTCAGAACATCTAATTAGTAATACCATGTTTCACGTTATTATGTTTTCTTATATATTTATAACTATATCTAGTAAAATACAAAAGAAAACTATGACTCCGGTCATATTCATTTTATAAAAAAATCTATATAACATATTTCTCCAAAGATAAGTCAGTATTTCTGACGCTAATGGCCGGATGGGTACAAAAAACTTGTGATTTATAATTATTGATCTAGTTTTTTATGTCTTATGTCAAGGCCTGATTTTATTTGAATTTATTATGATTTGCCTTGTATAAATTCAAATATATAGCACTCTATTGATGTTTCTTTTATTACCAGACTAAGCTATAAAGTCATATTTATTACGAGACTATGTTATAAAGTTTTTAAAGAGTTTTGTTGACTGTCTTCCAACCCGGGTAATAAGTTCAATAACTTTATTTTAAAAAAAGCTTCTAGTATAAATTTTATTTAAGGCACCATTATGTATACAGTGCAAGTGTAATATATTATAATATATTTGAGATAACTTTATCAATTTTTGAAAGAACAAAACAAGTCCTGGACCTAAGACCCATCTTAAATGGTCTCCAGACAGCAATATCGAGATTGAAATCTAGGAATAGTTTGACGATTATTTCGGAGGAAGCGCATTTTCTGGAGTAGAAAGAAGAAAAACACCATCTGATTACCGGATAGAGCTCTCAAAAATATGTCACCTGGATACCAAATTCCTTAGTCTACTTGAAAAGCCTTTAATATACTCCGAATAGGGGTGACTAGATGATGCAAGGTGAAAATGCAGATATGAGGTTTCTTGAACGAAAGCAGCATTGCATGTGATCGTGTGGCTGTAAAAAAATCACAATATATGCTAGCTTATCCGCCGAACATCAGGACTACATGCTCGGAGCAAAACTGCTAGAAACGATCTCCAAATATTATGTCACACGCATTCTGCAGTACGTTAAATGTTCAAACAATGAAGGAATCTGATCATTATATGAAAACATTGTATTATCTCTCGCGGTTTTTTCAGTTTTTTTAGAGAACATAATTCATAATAAATTGATCAATGGCTAGATTACGAGATTTCATTTATTTATTCAAGAAAGTGTGCCTTGGGTGTGCTACAAAATCATATAAAATACAGGGTTACGTATATAAGTAATAATAATAATAATAAAACAAGAAAACTAAAAAGCAGTTAGTTAAAAAACACTTGAAAATTCAGAATAATATAAATGTTCCATTCGGACTATTTCAGCATAATTGTTAACTTGCAATAACTTTAATTAATGAGTTTTTAGTTCGCAGTATAAATTCATCTATTCTCCATTCGTATTCAAGCCTTTGATTTCTAGTTCAAAATATGTGTCATTTAAAAAAAAAGTTTAATTTTTTTGCAAAATGTGTCCAATAATCGAAGATTTCATTCGCCTATGGTAACACCTTGTTGAAGGTTCATCGTCTTTTGAAAGTTCAATAAAGCCGCCATCGCTACCGCGACAGTCAGCATCGCCAGCGGCCGCCGAACAGGCTATGCTTTTATTGTCAAGGAGGCAGGAATTCTTTTGTATTAAGGACGAGACACATGGAGCTTCAGAGCTCAATTTTTCAAACAGCATTGTGGGGAAGCAGAAAAACTAAGATAACATCACAAAGCGCAATCTAGATTATCAAAATTTTGGAGAAAATTAATTATTACTATTTTCCAAATTAACGTAATCCAGTTAATATAACCAAAAAATGTTACTTATTTATTTACGTACAAAATAAATGATAACAATTTCTTTATAATTTAGGATAGGAAAGTAAAAAAAATCAAACACAATAAATTAGAGCTAATTAACAATACAAGACTTATGAAATGTAACTTAAAAAATAATATTCTCAGGGGGATATTATAGGGCAAATTACATAATCAGATAATACCTAAGATTGAGGAAACGCTGGATAAGGACTATGCTGAATTCAACATAATCAGATAATACCTAAGATTGAGGAAACACTGGATAAGGACTATGCTGAATTCAACATAATCAGATAATACCTAAGATTGAGGAAACACTGGATAAGGACTATGCTGAATTCAACATAATCAGATACCTAAGATTGAGGAAACGCTGGATAAGGACTATGCTGAATTAAACATCTATGTTCATGAGAAAAATCCATCAAACCAGACATGGAGTGTCTCAGTAGTTGTATTCTCACCATTGATGAATTACAACATGCAACTGTCGTTAGCAAATTGTTATTGACACATTCGAATTGTAAAAGGTTCCGAGTGTTTCTAGCCGGCGGTGTAAAAACCTATTTGTGTCAGTATATCGGGATATCAATTATATGAATAACCTTACACAAAAACGTAAAATAAAAAATAATCCTTAAATCAAATTAAATATATAGGATATCTCTTAAAAAATATTCCCCCATATTAAACTAAATTAATTTACCCTTACTGGAGGGTTAAATGTAAAAGGGTTAAAAAATACTCATATTTTTATGGCGGTTATTAAAATTTAATAAAACATTGTCGTGTCATGTCGCTTAACTGACAATTAATTACAGGTCGGTTTTAAGTAAGCGCTTTCTTAAAAAAACCTCAATAAATAGCAGGTATAAATAATAAATATGCAAATGAATAATTATATATTATAATTAAGATAAAAACAATATAAGATATTTATTACCCTACTTTCATTTTTCAAGCGTGTTTGACATATCCTTTATTAATTATATTATTTAGTCCTTCAAGCTTAAATGTCGTTCGAATTAAATTCAAGAATAATTAGTTTTGCATGTGAACAGTTCTTTGTTCCTGACCCGGACAACAGTCTGTGCGCTACACAGGTCGTGTTGCCAGGAGGCGAATTATATTTTATTGCCATTTAAAAATCGCGGTGACCCCTTATAGTTTTGACCTCAGACATAAATGGGTTCTCACGCACACACTCTAGACGTACGAGTATCGGATATGTAAGATGATAATACGATCGCGGCAACTGGAGCAGACATTAGTTATTCGAGTCTCGATTTAAGTTTAACTCTCTCCAACTAATAGTTTTTCATATGTAGAAATATAAAATATTTCTTTATCGAGCAAACATCGACAATGCAATCGATAAATAATAAACAATTTTCATCGTGCAAACATCGACTATATGGTACAATCGATAATTATATTAATATACACTTTTTATCGTGCAAACATCGACAAAGCAATCGATAAATAATCAACAATTTTCATCGTGCAAACATCGACTATATGGTACAATCGATAATTATATTAATATACACTTTTTATCGTGCAAACATCGCCTATACTATACAATCGATAACTATAGTAAATATTGCGTTTCATTGCCAATCCACCTCAGAGAATTTATATTATAAAAGTCAGCTAATAGAGTCAAGATTTAATGAACAGGGGCTAGGGAGAGAAATGAAAACCATGACATCAAACGTAGATAACATTTTAACTAGACACCGACTAATTGATGGTGCTGTAGATTTTCTTAGGATAAGAAATAAGATAAGTCTATGTTGGTCGAAAAGTAAGTTTCCGCACTAAGTTGTTTTTAATACCCATAGTTTCTGGTAGGTTTGTTTTAGGGAAACTAAAACTTGTCATTACTTTCTTCAATTTAAATTATTGTGTACATTTGAGTTGGTACAATAGAATTGATTAATGAGTTAAACCTTGAACAACATTTCTAGGAATATAATATATTCTGATGCCAAATTTTGTGAAAGACAATTATTTTCAGCTATAAATATAATATGTACTTATCAAATATTTATAGTTGCTAGACAAAATTCTAATAGAACTTGTATATTTTCAACTAATATACGAGTACATTAATAATAATACAATATTACATAGCACGCGATAATGATTATATATTTCATTATTTTGTGTAGATTGTTATAAATTATAAATAAATAATGATCGCCCTCTTAATAGTGGGGGTGTGTCTCGGCTGGGAGGGTGTTGTGGGATGAGCCCGGACCTTTTGGTGGCTTCTCTCTTGATTTGTTTTCTTTCCTTTGCCTTAGAATGTGTGTGTGATGGCGGGATGTACGTGTATGTATATGTATACGAGTATATGTATGTATATTTTGCATGTTATTTTTTTTTCGCTGAACCCATTTTGGTTTTAACTGAATTGATTTTATTGACTGCTAATTTATTGTCATTTTTTTATTTGTTTTTTTATTTACACGTACAAGAGTGTGGGTTGAAAAACATCCGATATCCTCGCGGCCGGGCTCGCCCTCTACTGGTGGGAGTGTATCTTGACTGGGAGATGTTATGAGATCAACCCAGACCTTTTAATAGCTTCTTTCTTAAATGTATCTCGACCTGAGATATATGTATATGTAATTTCAGGCTATATGTGTACATGTGCGTACTATACTATGTTGTTATCAATAAACCTATCTTTATATTATTTACTTATAAATGCTGTACAGCATATTCTTACAATCCACTAGTTTATATTGGATATATAAAACTGTTTTAATCTACGACAGATTAAAAAAATATATATTTAAAAAAAAGGGAAATTAGGGATAGGAATAGAGTGAGGGGTGGTAAATAAAATAAGGATGAGAGGGTATTCCGAGTAGTAAAAATGTTTTCAATTCCCTCTTGAACGTGAATAAGGATGATGCACATCTTATAGCTATTGGAAGTACGTTCACGGTCGATGCTGACCTCAATGTAATACCCTAAAAAAGATTATGCAATTATTTTATGAATTTGAAGTTATCAAAAGAATAACTGTGTGGAATGAAGTGTCTTGTCGAGCGGATATTAATTAGTCACTAGTTGCAACCCGTGAAATATTCACGGAAGTAAAACAAATTCTACATTTATGAAAATATATATTCATAAATGTAGAATTTGTTTATATATATCATTTATACATCGCCCCCTTTTATACCGGTTCAAAAATTGTTAGCTAGGTATTTAAAATTCGTTCAGTATAGTTTCAATCTTTTCATTTACCACGGACTCACCGAGATTCAAATTTCGAATTACTTTCGGAGAGAATCCAAGTTTTCCTCTCTCGCTCTCTTGTATTCAAAATTCAATTCTCGTATTCTTTCTTTGGCGACAACCGTCGTATGGGTTGAGGCCTATTTATACTATGATTATTGCAAACTGATAACTAAAGAAATACTATTATATTTAAATTTGGCATTTGGAACCTATAAGCATATAGTATGTTTAAAAGGCATACCTGTACTCGTCTTATCTTTTTTATCGTTATGAAAAGAAAAGTATAATATTTTGAGCACATATGTTAATGCGTTATCAATACTACCACATAATATGCAGAGATATTGAACACATAATGCGTTATTAATACTACCATATAATATGCAGAGATATTGAAAGATTTACTTAACATTATTATTTATTCATGTATGTAATTCTTTTTTAAAATATTTTAAACCATTTAATCAAAGTCAGCCGGAAGCACTGGTTATAAGTTTAGATCAATGACGGGAGTTATATGTGATCCGAAAATGCCAGTAAAATAAAAAGGAAAAGTATACCAAACGATTGTCAGACCCGCACTCCTCTATGGCTCCGAATGCTGGACGATGTATAACTCTTACTCTAGGCAACTAGAAACTGCTGAAATGCGCGTGCTAAGATGGTCAGCAGGTGTGTCCCTAAGATACAAAATAAGAAGCTCACGCATTCGTGGAAGCCTAGGTGTTACAGACATCAACAGCAAGATGGAGGGAGGCGATTGAGATGGTATGGGCACGTTGGACGCAGAGCACCCGATCACATTGTGAACCAAGCAATCTCCATGGATCTTTCTCGAATAACAACCAGAGGAAGGCCAAATAACTCATGTATGGTGCAAAAAGATACCCTGATGCAGAGGCACGGCCTGGGGGACGTAGTCCGGGACAGAAGAGCATACAACCTGAGGACGAGGAGAGCTGACCCCAACAGTCTTCGCAGACAATGAGTTGGGATGGAGCCAGGGAGAAGTTTCAGCCGGAAGCACTGGTAAATGTGAGCGAATTGGGAATCTGTTTTGGAATACCTATTCCGGCTTCAAATTACTGATTTATAAAAACATACCATCACGCCATTTTCCTATCGGGGTAGGCTGAGGACAGAGCGCTAGACTTTCGTATCTTTATACGCCTTTTCCACATCCATGCACTTTCTTATACATCACCTACGATTTCTCTGACTTTCCTCGTTTCTTTCTTTCTATATATCATTCACTTGATCCAATCATACTTTTCTTGGTCTTCGTCGACCACGTCTTTCACTCACATTCGTATTATATATTTGTTTTGTTAGTATTTCTTCATTCATTCGTTTTACGTGTCCAAACCATCTCAAAGTGTTCTTCTTCATCTTATTTAATACATCAGCTCATATTTATTCTTAATCACTTCATTCCGTATTTCAGCATACATTGACACACAATGTATTATTTTTAGTGACACACTTTCACTTATATGGCACAGTTTTGTAAATTCAGATAGTTTTATACTTTGGTCATTTTTAGAATGATTATTTTTCGGAAATTCAAAGCTACGAGTATTTGGGAGGAATCTTTTTCGTTTATTTTACGATTCATTTATCTTCAATAAGCAAAATAAAATAATGTATTATGAAGCAGTCTAAATAGATTCTGCATCCATGTATTGAAATAAATTGTATATACGTATATCTTTTCCGTTGCATACATAAGGTAACACTGGTTCGCTTATTGCCAAGTGGCGATATCTTCAAACCATGCAGATGATGAAAGATGTGAAGAAAATTTAAGATTGTTTTTTTTTGGTATCAACGGGAATCGGAATTCCTACTTAAGGTACTCTCTGAGAAAGATATAGCCTTGTATACTTCAGTGTTCCATTCAGGCTCACTTTATGTCTTCTTCGTTATTTATGTCTTAGAATGCACATTGTTCAATGATTGAGATATAATGCAGAATGTTCAATGATTGAGATATAATGCAGAAAGTTCAACGATTGAGATATAATGCATAGTGTTGAATGATTGAGATGTAATGCAGAAAGTTCAATGATTGAGATATAATGCATAGTGTTGAATGATTGAGATGTAATGCAGAAAGTTCAATGACTAAGATATAATGCAGAATGTTCAATGATTCAGATATAATGCACAATGTTCAATGAATGAGAATGATCAATGATTCAATCCAAAATAGAAAATGTCATCGTGAATAAAAACGAAATATTGTATAATATATTTGTCCTTCGTGTATTTCTACGTATATCTATAAAAATATCTTATGTAAATCGGTCAAACGATTCTGGCAAAGCAGAAACTTGGTAAAAGACAATGTTTTATTCTGTATCATGAAAATGCTTGCAAATACAGCAAACATTATTCGGTTCAAAGTTTTTCAGAAGCCTCTTTTGTGCTTTTGAGATATGAGTGTATCGAATCGGTTCTAGGGTGCACTGCTACACACAGAAGCATAAAAATGGATAAAACGTTAAATCAGAGATTTTAAAAGCAACCAATAAGGTAACCTTAAAAACTTTGGAACATACATCAAAGCTTTATATTATAATGGGTTTTAAGTGGGGGTGAATATACGAACATTGTTTAAAAGCCTACGAAATGCCGGACAATTCAGCTAGTTCTCAATTAAACGGGATATTCAAATATCTTGGCAAACTACTATTACTTATATGATATCAGAAATAAGGCCGTGACATGTGCATGAAATTATCACTTCCACGCAGATACACACTGGACAGCCGAAAATCCCCTCGAGTTAATTAGTAAGCGCTGTTCACACTGAAGAAGTATGTGAACTTTCTTAGTTTGCGACATTGCTACAAAAGCTAATTTAATAGTCACAACGTGCCTTTATGATTAAAACTTAACTTTATTGTCTCTGATCATAATATCATATTTCGAATTTGGTACATCATTGAATTTCGTAATATCATAGAATTTCGCATACGACTAAAGATGGTATACATTAAAACAAACAAAAAAAATCACACTATTTTGTTGTAATATTGCGAATTCTATCAGAGTTATAAAGGACAAACATGTTAGGGAAAAAATACTTTGCAATATTTTAGTGTGAAGAGTAGCTTTCCGAAAAGAAGACCGTCGTGGAGTCGGTTTCTATTTACAGAAATCTTCCGTTGGTTAGTTAAGGCGCCCATCTTCCGACCAAGGGTTGCAAGTTTGATTCCTGCTAGGACCCATTTTTTTAAAAGGGTTCCAGTCCAGTTTACACTTAAAGGCTTATTAAAAAAATCTAGTTGGTTGCAGAGATTTATACATGATTACAAACTCGCCAGGTTGTACTCTATACAACGAAAACTAAATATAAAACATTTAATTTCATCGTCTATTCGTGGCAAAGCATTTGGCATAACGTTTGGTCTATAAAACTTTCATTGTAGGCAATACATTTTGGCTAAAACTTAAATCCAACTAGAAAAAAACTAAAAGTCGACATTTAGACTAGCAGATATTTAAATTAATATTACTTTTTTAATACATGCCTGTGTTTTAGGGGAAAAACCAATAATATATAAAACGTTGCGTTAAATACCTCGACACTACGATGAAATAAACGATATTTCTGAAATCAGGATTCGAACCTACGACGTTCATTTGTTTAACCATGGGCTCAAATTCAACTCCGGAGAAATACTGTTTTAATTCATCGTCTTTTCGTGGCGAATCAAGCTTATTTTATTTCTGTTTTTGAAAATAAGTATTTTTGTTTTTCAAAATCGGTAATAGAACATAAAACTTTCGGTTTGAATAATAACGTTTTATTTTCAAATCATAGAGATAATATGTATACATTGTTATACTCGTATATTAGAATTTATTCATAATGAGGTCAATGTTTCAATACGTAGTAAAACTGTATTTTCTCTCAAGGCACGTGATTGTCAGAGTATATCGACAGTAGCGTGATAGCGATTTTAGGCCGAAATGTGATAAGTTATATAAAAAATGTGTAATCATCAAATAATATAGAATCGGCTGTAGTTAGATCCGTATGCAACATTAGGTGTTGTCATATTGACAGCTTAATAGTTCATTTATTTAATGTCATAAAAAAAGTTATTTTTCAAATATTATTTGAAAGCTATTTTGATATGATTATAAGTCATAAAATAACAAATAATATATTTACTATATACCATTATTTTTCAGTTATCCTTAGCGAAACAGATTTGATTTACTAAAAGCCATATCTTTACCGCGTCCAATGAATGTTGCGTTTCTTCTTTCTTCGTGGAACTTTTCCACTTATAGATCGCTTGTTAAAATTTCTGGTAGGTTGGAAGATATTGTCACATGGCAATAATCCCACCAGGCTGTACTGTATATAACGAAAGTATAATACAATATATACTCTGATTTCTTTTCATTCAAAAAGTTTTCTAGATTCATCCCGGAAACGGATTTGACTCGTCATTTTGTTAAAAATAACCTTAAAATGTAAGTTTTTTACTGTTTCTGTGATATAAAATTTTAATTAGTAATATAAACATATTATTACGAATCGAAATGATAAGATGGCTGCAAAAAGAGCTGCAGATGCTAAAAGGAAGAGACGATCGCGTCAATTACAATGAGCAAGCGAGAGTCTAGAGCAAGAGTTCCCAAACTTTTTTTGGCCGTAGACCTCTTTACCTAAAACTTTTAAAACCGTCGACCACCTAGTCATTTCACAAGTTTGGCATGTAATGTGTTTCTATCAAAAAAATATTTTTTAATTATTTTACTTTTTAATTAGGTGCCTATTGGAATCATAGATATTTTGAAGTAACAAACAAATAGCAGTCGTAATGGGGTCTACTTTTGCTGTCGTTGACCCCCTATTTTTTTTATTGAAACTATCGACCCCTAGAAAAATCAAATCGACCACTTTGGGAACTCTTGGTCTAGAGAAACAGCAACACAACGACAACATTAAGCAGCACAGAGAAAAACACAGCGTCATATTGAAAAAAAAAATACTTCCGTCATCATTGACGGGTTAATACTTGTTGAATATATACTTCGATCATTAACATTAAATAAAATAAATGAAACATAATTTTTCTTTGTAACTGTATTATTAATTGAGTTCATTATCGTTTTCAAAGACCTCTGTGTACTGCGTCAAGAGATAAGAAAATGTGTTTATTTTGTTGTTTTCAAATCATAACACCACAAAATTAACAAAATATCTTTTTGCAGATTCAAGGAGAAATGTAAGATATTTATTTATTAAGAAACGGTACAGCACATTGAAAAAGAACTGAAAGTAAAACTAGTCTGGGACTCGCCAGAAACCCAACGTAGGACGACTGGGTGCTGAGGAAGTGTACTAACAACGAGGCATCGATAATGGATAGGTAGTTAACATTAATTAATGAATAGAAAATATTTTATTTCACACAAAGAAATCTTATAAAAAATATTTTAGAATTTCTAGAAAAGTCTACGGTTATCGATTCATTGGGTTAGCAACGGCGACTATGCGTCCAGTGGCATTTCTATGTCAAATCAATTTGTTATCGGTACTTACCATACGAGTGCACGTGTTTGAATAAACAACATTCAAAATAAAGTCAGCAAAAGACTCGACGAGACTAAGTAGTAGGACAAGTTGTCTATACAAATCGATTCTATTCACGTTTTATAAAGGCGTAATAACATCTAATTATGAATGAAAAAAATTGAAAAAGATTTCATATATGGTACACATACATACCATCACACCATTTCCCTTGATGGGATATGTGAAGAGAATAGTGTGCCTAGTTTTTCTTTTACGACATACTTCCTTAGCCTCCTCTTCATCGCTACACCTCTTGTGTCTCTCACTCCTCACCTTCACTTCTTTCTAAATTTCATTTACTTGATCCAACTACTTTTCTTGGTCGTCCTCTACCACGACTTCCACTTATTTGTTTATTTTATTTATTAATACTTCATTCTAAAAACAATATGGCGGGATAATTGCGACGAGGCAATTTTTTCCAATCAAATAGACAAAAGTAAAAAAAAAAAAGCATGTTACATGATTATTCATCTTAAGGAAATTTATGAACATATACATAATAAAGTAAAAGTGCGATATCATCAATCAAAAGAAAAGGAAGGGATGGTGGAGAGGAAAGAAAAATCAGGAATGAAACACGTTATACGAGTATTAACGACTAGAAGTTAAGAGTTTTTTCAGTCGCTTCTTATACGAGAAGCATGCCAAGGACGGAGTGAGTCTAACATTGGTTTGTAACTGGTTCCAGAGTTTCACTACATGGACACTTATGCATGCATTATAATTTTGTTTAGTCAGTCTTTCGTCATCCACCCGTTTTGCTAGTGAACTGCTCGTGAAAGCTACATCATTTTTATATTAAGAACGTTCGTTCGTAATGCATCCAAACCCAGGTAAGTCAATCATCCAATAATGACTAACATAGTGTTGCCTGATATGTATTGTAACATATCTCCGAAATACTGAAGGACTCTCTATCTCTAATATGATATAGTAGTTATTTTGTTTCTTTATACTGTGTTTTTAAACCTTCATATATTTTCATTTAATGACACATTTCGTTGTTTTTATCGGCAGATTTGATCTCAGACAATAATCACAGTTCATATTATATGTGATAATATAAATTATGAAATTTTTTGAACCATATGTCATTATTCTCGTTTTATCATAATGTTAAAAATAAGTGCATTATTGTGCAAGTATGAAATAAATTGATCGAATTTGGTTAAATCCGAGTAAACATGCATGCCATTATGCTTTTCCCATATCGAGATGAAAGCAAAGCCTTACTTTTCTATCATGGCATACTCAGTTAATTAATTATTTTTTATTTCAACAATTTCATATAAATATATTTGGCGAATTTTTTGCTTTCAAGTCACTTCTTTCGATCAACCACCTTATGTTTCATAGTTATTAACAATATGACGCCCTCCGTGGCCTAGTTGGCAAGATGCCTGTCTTCCACCCAGGAGGTTGCGGGTTCAAATCCTGCTGGAGCCCAGATTTTGTAAAAAAGTATTTCAGTCTGGTTTTCACTTAAGGCCTTTTCAACATCTTTCTGGTTAGTTGGAAGAGATTGTCACATGGCAAAAAGCCCGTCAGGTTTTACTGTATACAACGAAAGTGTAATACAACACAATATGTGTGTTATGTAACAAAAATTAAAATAAAACACATATCTCAAAGAAAATAAGACTAACGCTTAGAAATATTCAGAAATATTTAGAGAAAATAAAACATCCTTTTTTGATAAGTATGAAGCACATCTCATTGAGCTAGACAGACCGTTCTAAAGTCGAGCCAAGTGAACCGCTAAAATGATTAGTAAAATTATGTATGATGTGTTGGAATATAAATGATATTGTCGTTACCAGATCGGAGATACAGTTCATGCTAAATGATATTGTCGTTACCAGATCGGAGATACAGTTCATGCTAAATGATATTGTCGTTACCAGATCGGAGATACAGTTCATGCTAAGAAAGCAAATTGAATTTGTCACGCAGATACTGAGGTCAATTTGGATTGTTCAATACTCCAAAGAGGGCTGATAGAACATGTCATTCGCTTCTTCAGCACTCGTATATATTTAGTTCTTCTCATATAACTTCTGTTTCTTAAATTATTTTTTGCATTACCTTCTTTCAAGATTTAATGATCGTTAAAAATCTTATATTATATTACACTTTCGTTATATACAGTACAACATGGCGGATTTATTGCCAAGCGGCAACATCTTTCAACCAACCAGAAATATGTTACAGAGGCCTTAAGTGAAAACCTAAAATCCATTTTTTTTAAATATGTGCTCCAGCGGGAATCCGTGACTATCTTTTTTAATGAAGCTATGACAAATTTGTACGAAATTCAGAAAAAATAGTAAAGATTTAGTGTAAGATCGAACTATGAATTCAGACCTATTTGTATTTTATTCATTTTCAATTATATTATTTTGAAATTAAATTAATTTGTTTTTATTTAATAATGTTAATTTTATTACCAAATTTTATTCCTTTTATTTACGATTACAGTATCGAAAAACACCTTAAATAGGCAAACGGCGAAATAACAAGAAAAAATACACAATTTGTGCATAATATTTAGAGACAGGCTGCTTTTCCTTTCATATAATTGACAACTTTTGAATGAGTACATCGCATTTTACATCGGACTTTCTATTATACGTCAGGTGTGAAAGTACTGTAATCCCTCCATTTACTCGTATGTAGGTAATTTGTTCCAGGAAAACAGTGCGTAAATAAAAATCGCATAAATTGGGTAATTGTATGCTTTGCTGAATAGAAGATTTTTTTACATATGTCCAGTATAATAATGCTATATAAGTGGTTACTCATAACTAATACACACACAGTTTGATGAGAGCTTTACGATTTATTTATACGAAGAAAGAAATACGGTACAATTTACTGCACCTATTTAAATTCACTATGAAAAATACTATAACTGGTTATATCTTTAAATGTTACTGTTGTCGCTCGTACACTTGGAGCTGTTTGAATATTTAATGTTGATGGTATAAAAAATCTATGTCTGCCGCTTTAGCTGTTCTTTTTCGTTCTCGTAGTGTCAAATATAACAAATCGCGATAAGGTGAATTCGCGTAAATGGAGATATTACAACACAAATAATGTTGTTTAAATAACAAATGGATTTTAGACATTTATTTTCGCTTTGTTACAATATATGGATACAAAATATCACGTTTCAACGCTTGAGAAAAGCTTAATAAGAAAAACATACACTGAAAGAAAAACACGAAAAAATATAGTTTTAACCATATAATTAGTAATAAATTCTTGATTGAAAATATGTTTATCGTAAGATAACAATATTTTTAATAGAATATAATGAAAAAAGAAAATAGCGCTATTATAATATTACATAAAAAATATAAAATAAGTCCGGACTACAAAATACTAAAATAAAGGCAAGTCATAATGATACAGATTAATTTAATAATTTTATAAAACCATGCAGTTTTATTACTATCCCAAAGGTGCTCGTTCACCATAAAACATATTTCATATATAACAATTTCGAATGCAGTCTTGAAGGTGAAAATGGCTCGAACCCTGAAAGGAATTTCACTGGAGCTATCCAGCAATGATAAATGCCTGATCATTGGTAAAGGCCTGATCATCGCTCTTCTAGTTGGTTATCTTCATGTTTATCTGATATAACTCAGCGAGGCAAATTGGGTGATAGTGTATTTGCGTGCCTCTTTTTGTGAGATTCGGAGTACCCCAAGGTAGCGTTCTGGGACCTATATTGTTCTTGATGTATATCAATCAGTTGTGTAGTCTTTCTATCAGGGGTAAGATTATTACTTTTGCCGACGACACGGTTCTTCTGTTCGAGGGCCGAACATGGGATGATGTATTTTCAAAGGCTAACAAAGAATTACGTGTAGTTAAAGAATGGATGGACTCAAATTTATTGACTCTAAATTCCCAAAAAACTAAATACATCACATTTAGCATATCTGCAAGAACTCAAGCACCTACAAATAAATACATAACACTGCACACTTGTTCACCCATGGCTGACTGTAGTTGTGTTTCTTTGGAAAGGGTTGATATTATAAAGTACCTAGGAGTTTATATTGATCAGTTCCTTTGTTGGGAGGTCCATATTAACACTGAGCACAAAAATCAGAAAACTAAGATACATATTCCGTATGATTCGAAATGTGCTCAGTGAAAATATTCTTAAAAGTATATACTTCGCCTTAGTCAGCACTTTCTTACGGTATATCAGTTTGGGGGGATGCACCTTAACCCAAACACATATTGCAGGTTTCCCAAAAATTTATTGTGTAAATTATAAATAAACTTCCTGCCCGGTATCTCAACATAGCCCATTTGCATCTCAAATCCATTCTCTGGCACTACCATCGAGATGAAGGGAATATGCAAACTCAGCAGAGACACATGACACACTTGGCAACTAATGAAATGTTCACCATCCCTAGAGTTAAAAGCTCTTTTGCCCAAAGTAAATATGCTTATTTGGCTCCCATGTCATACAATGGCGTGCCAAATTCAATAAAGGTAAAGGGAGGTAAACCATTTAGACAGTCGATCGGGGCGTGGTTGTTATTGCGACAGGATTTTGATTACTTGGGCTTTCAGGATGAATGACGTGTGGAAAAGATTTGTGTGGACGAGTGTGGGTTTCTTTTTATTGTTTTATATTTGTATTTCTGTATATTTCTGTTTTTATTTTTATGATTGTGTGCGGTATATTATGGGACGAACATTTTTGGTCTTTCTGGAGTGATGATGTGTGAGGAGTTTGATTTCGCATGATGTTTCCAGTTGTAATTGAGTGTCACTGTTTGTCAGGTTGATGAGAATGTGCAACGGGGTTTTGTTTTTGTGTAATCAAAAATCGGAGAGAAGTATCGATTTATTTTTTCATGCTAAATATCCTCAGTGAGATACAGGCAAAAGCCTAGTTTACTGGGGATACGAAAAAATGAAAGGCAACAAACCCAGATCCATTAAAATTGTGTGTCCAAATTAAATTACCTGTTATTTTTTCGCAAATTATGTATATTGATTGTCATGTGTAATAATAAATAAAAAATAAATTGGATGAAATTTTTGATACAAAGCAATTATAAAAATAACTTGTTATCGATTAAAATAATTTATCACAGAGTATGTTAATAAAGATGTTTCTTCGCTTTGAATTTTATCACCGAACCATCAATCATGTTGAGAACAAGTAAAGAGCTTTAAGGAAAATAGATGACAATAACAGTTCTGTGTGGACAATTGATGAGTTTTATCGCTTTCATTTTTTAAGGTTCCAAATCCAAATTAAGATGTTCTCAGTCAGTCAGCAAGGCTAAGTTGATTGCGTCTATCGAAAATACTACACTAGAAACACATTCACAGTAAACCCTCAATTACATTTAGAATAATGCTATTTTTATGAAATAAGAATAATTATATATGTTTAATTCATAAGAAACTATAAACTTTCTTAACACTTTGTAAACGGAGGGAGACCCTGTAATGAACGTTCTTATATCGGTTGGCAAAGTGTTATTTGTCAAAAGTAGATCTTCATCAACGTTCGGATGCGTATTATTTAGTGATCGTTCAAAAAATATATGATCCAATATTTCCTCGTCACATTCTCAGATGTTTGAATTTAAAACTTTGATCTTGTAAAATGCCCCTTTCTGGAAGCAACACGCATCCGAAATACCGCAAATGTCGAATCAAGATTTTAGGAAAAACTAACTAAACGAAGTGCTAGAATGTACTTTTGGTTGCATTTATTTGTAGTATTTTCCCTTTGTTTTCAATTTCGAGTTCCATTTATTTTGCCGATCAGGCATAATTTTATCTCTAGTTATTGGTCATAAACAGGAACTTTATGTAACAGGCTTATACTGTTTTCATATTTATTTAAATTTATATCTCTTATAATTTGGGGGCCCGCTCGAGGATGTATTTCAAAACTAGGTGGGGGGTACTCTATTACTCTGTCAATATGAATGTATTATATCAATGTGCAAACAGGAAAAAACTGTGAAAGCTGAACAATTTTTCCATTTTGTTCAATTTTATCTTTTCCGGTCGCATCGATTTCCTGTAATAAAACCGGATTTTCCAACTAGTTTTTAGCCATGACAAAATAATTAGGAACAAGGCCGAAATTCATTTGAAAGCATAATTTGTAGCTTTTGTATGAATGCATGACGATCTCCGTGGCCTAGTTGGTATGACGTCTGTCTCCCAACTCGAAGGTAACGGGTTCAAATCCAGCTGGAACACAGATTTTAAAAAGGAGTCTAGTCTGGTTTTCACTTAATGCCACTTTAATATCTTTCTGGTTGGTTGGAAGAGATTGCCATATAGCAACACGCCCGACAGGTTGTACTGTACAACGAAAATGTAATAGAATACTACAATGAAATCTATATACAATATACACGAAAAATTATTTGAGAAATGTTCCTTTCTACAACATAATCATTAAACGTTGATAACGGTACCATCATACTCGTATAATACAATAGTTTCCCAGTTCTGTGAAAACACTATCTACATTTTATAGATTTAAAATGAAATTGAAATATTTTGGAAATGGTAATAGAAATTATTGAAAATTAAAATAATACAAGTACATTTTATCCTGTCTACCCCGACATGGAAACGGCGTGATAGTATGTATGAATGTACAATAACGAAAAAAAAACATACGAGTTAAGGATCTTCCAAACTTTCGTCAGAAAAGCATAGAATGAATCAACAAAAATATATATTTTTCCATACATATACGAGTATGTACGCCCTTCCTATATACAACAAATGACTAGTCATGTATCTGCAACTTCTCGTTATCGCTGTTCACCTTCCACTCGGAAATCGGGAGGCATTGGTTTTATCAAAACCTAACTAATAAATTCACAATAAGCGATTATATCTGTTATCAATACTAGATTTTAGAACGAAGTTAATAATTTATACTTATAGTTAGAATATATCATAAAAAATGATAGGCCAAAAGGGTAGAATGAAAAATTATTACTATTTTAAAAAAAATCACTTTGGCTAAGATCTACAAGAGTTGGCTAGCTTAAGTCTAAGATCTACACGAGTTTTGGCCAGCATATACCCAAGATCTACCATACAAGTTTTGGCCATTATATGGTCTTGAAGATCTTGGCTTTAAATATAAACTCTTAAATCAACGGGTGATAAAAAATAGCGCTAAATACATCCATATTTTTTTAACATTTTAACTTCCGTATGGATACTCGACACGACCAAAATTTTTTTCAAAATAAGATGTTTATTTGCAGTGCAGGAGCTATTATATATTTTTTCCGTGGTTGATAATTACATTCTACATTTAATACAATACATCAAACAATGAAATTGAAGTTGTCAAAATATAAATGACTATTATTTCTTTCTGGCCATGGGATAATGGCATTTTTTTTGTTTCAACTGTGTCGTTTCGCCCTGTTGTAATTTTTGTGGTCATCTGAATCGATCCGCAGATCATATTTTGTGGTACTGCGATGAATCAATAATAAGGGATATCCATTCAGCTACACATATATTACGTTACAGAGGTATGGCCGGTGAGTTTGTTGGAGTGCAACAGCTTACTCAGTTAAAGAGGAAAAAAAGAAAAAAAAAAAAGAAGAAAGCTCCAAGGCACAGCTTCGCTTCCAACTCAATTGACGTTGGAATGGTGAGAATGGATACTAAGTGATTTCGTGCTCATAAGTAAAGAAGACTTTTATTTTCTGGGTCTTATTTGGACCCTCATAACAGCGTGGCATAACAGCGATCGAACTGAACTGTCAAAATATAAATTGTATTGTATAATTTCTAACGGGCGTTAGTATTATGACCACACCAAGTTAAAAAAAATATTTCAGAAACAGCACGATGTGTATCTACATTTAAACAGCTGGTTCAATTATTTATACTCATAAATAGCAACAGTATTTTGTTGACACAAGTACATTAAACATTACCGCCGTTATTAATTTATTATGACTGTTTCGTGATGACGAAAAATAATTTCATTAATCAAGTTAATTCGATTTATGCAAGTCAGATTTAATGTTACTTTTGATTACACTGCTCTACTAATTGAAACTTTTTGTATTTACGAAAACGAAAGTACGTTTACTTACATATTTCGAGGCGCTGAATACAAAAAACACATACAAAATCTGGATTGGTTCCAATTTACAAAATAAATCAAACATTTCTGTATTGAAATTCAGGTTTATCCTTGTGCATTGCTTTTATGAACCCGAGTTTTATGTACGAGTATATTGGTGGCAGCAAAACTTTTACTGGAATTCATTAGCGGTTCACGTATAATATTTTTCGTACCAGATGCAAGAGGTGCCATTCCATTCCTTGTCTTGTAGTGGAGACTTCTAAGCAACATTATTTGATGTACTCGCTTTGCCGACCAACTAGTATCGCGATGACTTTCAAATCGCCACAAATCAACCATTTATATTTTATATTATTTTAATAGCGTTATAAAATTTGCCAACCCGTTTAAATATACATTAAGGGCATACGGAATAACATTTGTGGATGGTTTAAGTCACGTTTCCTTGTATAACCTGAAAACGTGAACCAATTAATAAAAATTAATGTCGTTTTCAGATTCAGTACCACGAAATCTATAAACAAACGATACTTTTGTATCTGTTAAAATTTCATTGTGAACAATGTCATCCGCAGAATATATGGCCAATTTATAGCAATGGCGCGTGGCGACAGAAGTATAACGAATACTTTTGCATCCCTGTATGGCGAAGCTAGCTTAGCAATAGTATTGCTATACTGGGCTGGATCAGACACTTAAACCGAACGCAGCCCACTGATTCTATAAGAAAGGATTTGTTGAGCGAGGAGGCCAAAGTTGAGATGGATGGATGGTGACAGAGATGGTGCAGCACACTGGGTATAACCGATCGGATGAGGGATGCTGCTGAGAGAGATAAGTGGCAAAGAATCTTGCAGGTGACCAAGATCCATCAAAGGGTTGGAGATGATGTTAGATTTTGTAACCATCATGCGATTTCGAATGCCATATTTATCTATCGTAACATATTGTATTGTATTGTATTGCTCTTTCATTGTATACAATGCCACCAGGAGAGCTTATTTCCTTATGGAAATCTCTTTTCATCAACCAGGGTTATGTTTAAAGACACCTCAAGTGAAAACCCTATTTGGAACCCTGTTTGAAAAATGGATACTTATGGGAATCGAACCCGCAACCTCTGGCTCGGAAGATAGGCGCCTTACTAAATTATAAAAGTAATAACGGCGTTACTTGACAGCTCTTCTCAGGACAAAGTGCGCTTGTACCACGTTACTTAACAATACTAGGAAGGGAATAATTGTATTGTGAAAATCAAGGGGTTAAACCTTTATTATCTCAATATAGGAATACTTATGATAAAATAACTTGCTCATAATGTTAATGTCTCAAAATTGAAATAAACTTAATCACTTAATGTATATTCTTTATGAAGGTTATTTAAATTCATTTGCAGAAAATTTAAAAACCTTCTCATGTCAAGTCTCTTAACCACTTAACAGTCGGATTTTTAACACGCGATGTAACACAATGACGAACTGTGAACGAATAAATTCTATACGAAAATATATTCCGTTCGGAGAAAACAAGTTGAAACAAGATCTGCCCAAACGACGCTCGGAAGAAACAATCCTAACAAGTCGAAACAAGATTTGCCCGAACGAGGCTCGGGCTCGTCAGTATAAAACTAAACTTCGTGCCCGAGTCCCGCTCGGGCAAAACTGTCAAGTGGTTAAACTAAGACCATAACATATAGGCGATTTGCACAACGATTTGTGGAAATTTTACATATTATTATGATCGCAGATTTTTTTTCAAAAATATAAATAAGTGTCAAAATAGTCAAATGTAATTTGTAATTTATCAGAATTTACTAATAATCACGAATATTTGTCATGTAACTTATCTCACATGTATACAAAGCTCCAAGGATGAATGGCAGAATCGAGACAAGGGTGGGCCAACCAGGATACTGGCTCCAGGTGTGATATTTGAAGGCCTTCAAAATGGCAAAAATAATTAAAAAAAACAAACAAAATAAACAGTCCGACAAGCATTAACAAAGACTTAAGATAACCGAGCATGCTATCAATGTTCGTGACTTGTGAAATAATTTTAAGATAGTTAATAATAATTTATACTCTTTAGATATAGTCTTGGACAAGAGAGATTGACAGATATGGGTATTTTCTCTATTGAACATTTGATTTCGATAAAGTTATTGATGATTTTGTCACACTAAAAGTTTGAAAAATAAAGTTATAAATGTTTGACATTTTAATTTTTATCCATTGATTTATATTGTGGGTTTTCGCACGTCCCTAATTTTTACGTTTTTATGATTGGGAGAGGTGATTTTTTAGATAGTAAAAAAAATACAATTTTAAAATAAAGGGAAAATATTACAATTATTTTACACGTTCCCGAAAGTGTTAAAAAATAGTACCTTATTGTAAGGCGCGTTTAAAAATGTGTGCTCCAGTTACCAAAATATCTTTTTCCGACTGGTGGATGGAGTATCGTCAATAAATGTCAATATTGCATAATATATTAATTGTATATTTGAATATATTGTAATATGATAATGGACAAAACAAAAAGTAGAATGCTGCAATTGAATGTGTTAATTAATCTTTATGACAATCTAATACAATTACAAACGTAACCTTGTATTGTTTACAGCATGAGAATATTCCTAAATGCGTTAACCTTAAGTAGTTTACCTACTTTTATGTAAAACAATAAAGACAAGAACAATGATTTTTTTAATATGTTCACGACTGTTTTCCACTAAATAAAATGTTTTTCGAAGTTGTTGCCATATTGTGTTGGCGTAACTGATGGCTAACGTTTCGAAGGCGTTGCAGCCTTCATACTTAGGGCGATATAAAGAAACATTAGCAAATATCTGAATTTGTTTATCATCATCCTGAGTATGAATGCTGCAACGCCTTTGAAACGTCGATCACTATTCAAGTCAAATCAACTTTTAATATATAGTAGTTTTATTCATGTTATCTTTTAACTCTCCTTCTGTTATAAAAGGTCGAGAAGCGATATTTTCAGTACATCTATATTATAAAATAAATTTCTCAATATATAGTTATACATTTAATGGCCGCAGCTACTACCTTCCTATCCTTACACTCAACTTATGTGTGTATATATATACATGTATTTTTATATTTTGAATTGGTCAATGATGGTGGGTTCGAATCCCGAGTTAGAGCGCACTTGAGAAGTTGCTCTCTTAACGGCGGTAGATAAATTGTCCTTCTATTTTTATTGCAATATCTTGCATGTTTCAAGATATTGCAATAAAAATAGAAGGACTATTTATATACATTCTTGTAGAGATCTCCAGCAACAGTGACCTATACAGTGAAGTACGAGCACAAACTAATAAAGCGACAGCTTTGGCTGGCTGCCTGCGGGACACTATATGGAGAAACAAACACATGCTAACCGAAAGTAAGGTCAGGATATATAAGACATGCGTCCGCCCCATCATGACATATGGGATAAAAGCGAGAGCCGATACCAACAGGACAAAAAATCTTCTCAGAGTGGCAGAAATGAGAAACCTACGCTCCATCGCAGGCAGAATTAGAGATCGAATCAGAAATGAGACGATAAGGTCTGTCTATGGTGTTGAAGACACAGTGAGGTGAGGAAGAAACAGAAGGCGCTTCTGGAGGGATCATGTGGACCGCATGGAGGATATAATACTGGCAAGAATCGCTAAGACTGAAAACCCTAACCGCAGGAGATTACCAGGAAGGCCCCCGAAAAGGTGAAAGGACAGCTGGACGTCATCATCCCAGGACAGCCCACCGTCACAAACAGGTCATACGACCTAAACCAAGAGGAGGAAGAAGAACAATCTTGCATGTTAGATACACTATACATTTGAGAAAATATATATTTTTTGATATCCCAACTATACATATATGTATATATTATACGAGTATATGTACAATTTACTTCAGTTGAGTATGGAGAAAGTGGTTTAACGAATTGATAAGAGTTCTACATCCTGTATAGCGTAGATAAAGTGGTATAACTAAGAGCTCTACACCCTGTATAGCGAAGCTAGCGTAGCAATTATAAAAATTGCAGGACTGCACTGGCTTGGATACATAGCAGTATTTAGAATATTGCACCTCTAAGGAATGTTTTGATCAGCGCTCCTATGGGGCGTCGGAGAATGGGGATACCAAAGCTAAGATGTCTGGAAGGTATGCCAGAGAACTGCCGAACACTGGATATAACCAATTGGAGGAGGGACGCTGCTGAGATAGATGAATGACAGAGACTCCTGCAAGCAACAAAGACCCATCTTGGATTGTAGGATTGATGATGACGATTCTGATAAAAAAAATACTTTGATACTCAAAATGTTAACACTTTCTAGGAAATGAAGGAATTTCCGACTTAAAATGATAAAACTGCGAATCTTTGCTGATAAGAAATTGAGTCATTAAATAAAATTTGTTGGAATATGGAATCAAAATATTTATTGATTTCTATAAATATTAGAACATTTTCAAATGTTAATACTTCCACGAACGCTTTTTCTTGGTAATAAATTAGTTGCTGAATGTCGTTTCGTTTCTCACGAATTTAATTCTTCGAAAGGCGCATAAAAACGTTTTCCGGAATGGTGTAAGACTTTTATAATTTCATAGACTTTGTTTTCAGTCTTCTTGACAATATTTAGGGGTCTTAAGGAATGTACACGTTTTATTTCAGCGTTGAAAAATAGCGTGGAGGAATAAAGTTATAAAATATAATCTACATATTTTACCTATATTCTTTGAGGAGAATCTGCTCTCTATATATTCATTATAAATAATATATTTTTTATTTAACGATTTCATCGAAATATTCCGAGCACGAGGTGAACATTTGACAGGATTGACTATAACGATATAATTAACTACGAAAATGAAAATACTTGTTTTTTTTTTCTAAATTATTAGTTACTTTAACTGTTAAATATTATATGAACATAAATACCACCACGTTGTTTCCCTGCTGGAGTAGACAGAGATAACATATCGTCAGACTTTTCTACCTTGGCATAAATATTTCACTTCCTTCAAATCCACCCACCTATGATTTCTTTTACTTCTTACATTTATTTATGTCAAAATATCATTAACTTAATCCAATCATAATTTATATGGTCTTGATTTACCACGCCTTCCACTCACATTGTCACTGTATATCTATTTTGTTAGTTTTTCTTTATTCGTTCGTGACACATGCCCAAATTATCTCAGCGTGCTCTTCTTCATCTTACTCAACACATCAGCCTTAAGTTCCCATTCACCCCTGATCACTTCATTCCGTCTAATTAAAGCTATCAAAAAAAAAAATACATGAAATATAGCATCATGTCTAGCGGGTATAGTGGCGTAGGGCGCCCTGAACATAGAGGTTTAATTGACATTCATAACATCACGCCGTGTCCCTTCCGGGGTAGGCAGAGAAAACAGATTTTCAAACTTTTCTATCTAAGCCCACAACTTTCGCATGATATATGACGGTTTAAAAAAACATGGCGGCGTCTTTCCATTGGACGATGACATTTATATTACCTTGTATTTAATTTCAATTGCAAAAACATAAAAAAAACATGAAGGAAGTGATAGCATGAGTAATCAAACTGCTCAATGAATGCAGACAGCATTACCAATATAATATATTTTTCTTTGAAACTGTACGTGCTTACGAAACTACGAAGCTTGAAAAGTTTGCAAAATATTATTATATGAAAGTAAATATGCAATTACATGCAATATATTGCAAAAAAACTTATTTACATATCTCAATACCATCGTGCTCAAGGATGGCACGTGTTATTCACTAATATGTTACACGGTCTGTCCAATGGAAAAGGTGGCTGATTTTATTTTCACGTAACCACCAGCGCCATCTGTAGATGGATGAATAAGTTAACTAGCGATACATTTCGACTATCTTTCGTAAACGTTTCAAAGCGCTGGCATCACTGGTTCATTCGTAATGACGTAACAATTGACAGTATCTTCTGGTCTAACGATTGACGGATTGTAGATATATGATAGTTGATTGCTTCATGACTTGAATAGAACTATTTATATTGTCACGTAGGCCTTCGCAAACAAAGTAATTGAACAATCTCGGGACAATAATGATAATTGACCATTTTATACAACACCAATAAGTGCGTTCATTTCGTCATTTAATGATGTTGCTTATCATAACAGGCGGAGTCTTCAACGAGGAATATCAAGCAGGAAACTAATTTTAAAATGCACTATTTCAGTGACTTAACTGAACTAGAAAATACAACATATACTCGAACATTATATTTAAATACTAAGGCGAAATACGAGAACGTCTTAGATATAGTTATTTATGAGAAACAATTTTAGATGTTTACTGGAAGATTTTCTACTAGGTTACTAGTACCTCAATGTTGAGGAACGTGAACCACACTAGAATTGCTATATGTCGCGCGTACTCTTCTGCAGTCCTCCCGACATTCCGATGGCCGCAGAGCCTGTTGCAAAGACAGACCCGTAGCAATCTTCGCTCGGTTGCAGCTAATCAGCGCATAGGTTATCTACCTCTGTTCCTGCAATCCTCTACATTGACAGTGACTACGAGTCTTTCCATGCTCTCGCGCAAAATGTGACCGAAGAAGTGAAGAATATGTAGAGTACATAATCTTGACCGCTTCCCTGAGATGTTAAGTTATGAGAGTATGGGGAATTCAAAAAGATTTGTGGAACATGGTGTGATAGTAAGATTCTCCTGATTCATCTCCAAAGTTGTGGAACATGGTGTGATAGAAAGATTCTCCTGATTCATCTCCAAAGTTGTGGAACATGGTGTGATAGTAAGATTCTCCTGATTCATCTCCAAAGTTGTGGAACATGGTGTGATAGAAAGATTCTCCTGATTCATCTCCAAAGTTGTGGAACATGGTGTGATAGTAAGATTCTCCTGATTCATCTCCAAAGTTGTGGAACATGGTGTGATAGTAAGATTCTCCTGATTCATCTCCAAAGTTGTGGAACATGGTGTGATAGAAAGATTCTCCTGATTCATCTCCAAAGTTGTGGAACATGGTGTGATAGTAAGATTCTCCTGATTCATCTCCAAAGTTGTGGAACATGGTGTGATAGAAAGATTCTCCTGATTCATCTCCAAAGTTGTGGAACATGGTGTGATAGTAAGATTCTCCTGATTCATCTCCAAAGTTGTGGAACATGGTGTGATAGTAAGATTCTCCTGATTCATCTCCAAAGTTGTGGAACATGGTGTGATAGAAAGATTCTCCTGATTCATCTCCAAAGTTGTGGAACATGGTGTGATAGTAAGATTCTCCTGATTCATCTCCAAAGTTGTGGAACATGGTGTTATAGTAAGATTCTCCTGATTCATCTCCAAAGACTTTAAAAAGGTAATTCTTAAAGTGATAACTATATTTACATATTTTTTGGTATTTTTTTCTACAAAGATTACAGTTTATTTTCATTCGTGTGGGATCCTTTAAAACATCCGAATTGATAATGCGGAAATGTTGAAGAGCATGGCCGAGAGACAATATTATCTTCAGCCTTCGTATTAAGAACCACTGGAGTAGGAAAGCAATTCACAGTTCGCAATTGTATAATACATTTGTGGTAACAACACAGTGAATGCATATATTGTTTTCAGACGATTTTTTATATCACACTGGAATCCCTTTTACTTTGGGAATCTTACCCAAAACCTTCGGGAGGAAGACCAGCACCTTACCAATTAGGTTACGTACTCGTGAGTCGTCATTAAATTATACTAGATCTAAAATAAACATTTCTATGTGACGCCATTGACATATGCGCAATTGCATTACAAGCAATATTGGAACAAGCATGATCGGTATGTGCACAGTAAATAATAGGCGCTAATTGAGCTTGGTACAATAGAGGGAATGATTCAATGAGTCAACGGTTTCCGTGCGTAGATCAGAGGGGGTACAGATGAGACAAACTTTACTGACTGATCTACCATATATGATACAGGCCATACTTGTCGATAGGTGACTCATACCAAAATGGAACTAGTAAAACTCCTAAATCATAGGCGGAAAAATACTAGACGGAAAAAAATGCCTGTCATTCGAGGACAGTAACATAGCGCGGAGTTCGAACCAGCGACCTTTCGCACGGAAGTTCACCGCGTTACCGCGCAGCCATGCACCTCGACCATCTAAATAACGATGAACAGGTGTTTTTCCGGAGGTTAAAAATTAGAGTTTATCTTTGTATGGAATACAAAATCTCAAAGCATGGGTATACCCGTTCAATAGTACTAGTATGTACGAGTATATAAAATCGTTCTGATTAAGACTTTGCTATAATGGTTAGCATCAAGAATATTACAATTGTTCAAATATTTGAACTGTTTTATTTATCAATGAGTTCATTTCCAGTTACCGAGCCGCGAGTCATATTAATGAACAATATTTTTTGAAAAATATATTGTGAATTGATATAAAATATAAAGGCATTATATAAGATTAAATGAGTGAGAAAATTGATAGGAAATGAACATGGCAGATGTTTGGGGTAGGAATTCATACCGCAGGAAGAAGGCAGAATAAATAAATTAGGAATGAATGCATGAATAAAATTGATATTTTAAGTAAAATGAGGAAAAGAGCGTTAGGATGGTCTGGACACGAGAAGATAATTCATAATGAAAGAATGACTAAGCGAGTGCAATTCAGAAGTGTAATGTGAAGATATGGACTGTGGAAAACGTGTCTGGAATAAGTAGACTAGATTTTGAAAGAAGGTTATGTGAAAAGCACGAATAAAATAAGATTGTACATGACGAGATGTACGATGTAATGTGAAGGCCCCGAAAGTTATGTTTTTGGACAGAATATTATAGTGATCTGTTATATCATCCCACCCCACCCTATAAGGGACATGGTTTGGTATGTACTCGTATGTATGTAGGAAAGAGCGAGTTACCGTGGCTTTGTGTGTATGTAAAATTACGCAATATCGTAAAATCCTCCAACCATATACTTCGGTCACACCCTATAACAGCGATTCTCAACGAGGGCCCGAGGGGCGATTTTATATTTTTAGGGGGCGTTGAGGTGTAGGTACTAAATTATTACGGGATGTTGGAACTTTTAAGTGCGCCATTGTGGCATCGATTAAATATCCCAATAATAAAAAATGTCAGCTTGACGTAAAGCTTGCTTGTAAATTCACAACTGAATTATTCATAGCTTTTCCATTTTCATACTTCGTTGAAACAGTACATTTGCACAAGACGAAAAAATAGTCTTGAAAAAAAAACTGTAGCCCTTCAGGAATTTTAGGCAGCTCTCATGCTACGAACTTGAGATGGCCGACATGAACTGCAGCCCTTATTTAGTGAAATACCAGCGTAAAGGAGAATTGTGCGCATCTTATAGTTTCCTCGATTCTTACCAACTATCGTAGCTTCAAGTTTTTTCATTTCGGAAATGTCGACCATAAAAATATACAAAGACTAAAATGTACTCGTAATATACATGAGATACTCTTAATAAAACTCCCTTTCCACTAAGTATTCTTGATGAATATTGACAAGCAGTTTTAAAAATCGTAAATATTGTATAAAAATTTACACCTGACATACTCGTAAAATAATGATGAAATGCAAGGAAAAAAGTGCATCCATATCATTTGTACTGTTTTGAAAATTTATTTGTTATTTATATAAGTACGAGTCGAAACGAATAGTATCAACATCTGTTAAGATGATAGTCCACAACAGTGTTTTAGAACCAACTTTGATGCATGGGAGTAAAACGTGTTAATGGAAAAATATTGAAAAAACACTAATAAATACTTTAGAAATGTGTGCACTAACAAAACATGTGTTACGTCATAATGTGAGATGAATAGCACTCTGCAATGATTTGGGCATGTAGAACAAATGAATGAAGGGAGAATAATAAAACAAAAATTTAGTGCAAATATGAGTGGAAAGCGTGGTAGAGGAATAGGAAGGAAAGTATGGTTGGGTCAAGTGAATGATATTTTGAAAGGAGGGAATATAAAATGCCCGAGTTATCGTAGGTGTTGTATGGGAAAGTGGAATTAACTGTTGTATTTTTCATAACTATCAACTCCACCCAAGAAGGATGGTGCGTGTGGATGGTCGTTCTTTTTATATATATTTTTATGCGATCAACGTTTCATACTAATGTTGGTTTAACTGCTAACTGAAATGCTAATTATAATACTTGTATGTATAATCATTGTTTACTCATCACTTCATAGTAAGAACGTAATTATTTTCTAGGAATTTGCCACATCATACGAGGCAAATTTGTGACCGTGAGTTGGCTGATAGCTTTGGCTCAACATTGAGTTCGCAGTGCTGCATGAAATGGTGGATAATGAAAGGTCAATGTCAATAGATTAGTAGCCTTGGGAAATGTTCAACTTTTTGTCTTATCTAATAATTTGTTATTGATTATCGAAGGCTATATAGTAAGTCCGTATTGTATGTGTTTTTTAGCAGAGAAATAATTTAACATAATCATCACCATTACGCCCCTATTGGGGCAAGTAGAGATAATCTATCACAACTGTATTAAATCCTGGCACATTTCTATTTCATTTCAGGCACGCCCATACACATCGTCACATATACTCCACTATTATAAAGGCTTTCACAGTTCCCTCTTTCAGAATTTGAATAATTTGGACGTGTCACATTTTTCTAGGGCTTCTCAAACTTCTGATACATTCCATACTAAAACAAATTATCAATAAGTATTTTCTTCCCTAAAAGTGAACGGGAAACGTGACGATCTCTGTGACCTACTTGGTAAAACGTTTTCTTAATAGGAGGTTGCGGGAACGATTTCAGTTCATCTCAAATTTGTTAAAAAATGTATTCCAGTCTGATTTGCAGTGAAATCATCTTCAACCCTTTTCTGCATGTTTTAAAGAGATTGGCACGTGGCAATAAACCCTCCAGGTTGTATTATATATGTACAACGAAAGTGTAATTAAAATAAATAGCGAAATAAAATTTTCGTTATTGAATTATTCAACTTAAAAGTATTTTAAATTATAAATGTTCACAATGGTTTGGGTATGTACGGCGAAAAAATCTCGCCTTATAAAACGTTTCTCTTGAGTGGAGTGGAGTAGATCTGAAGTCAAAGACGATCTGGTAAGCCAAGAATGATACTGTCGTGCGATATTGTCCGGGATATTCAGGCGATATTGTCTGGGATATTCAGGCGATATTGTCTGGGATATTCAGGCGATATTGTCTGGGATACACTTGGAATAACGATTACACACTGGAAAAAAACTGATATAGTTAGGTAGAGACGGATTCTATAGTAGTCAAAAACGGCATGAGGTGTTTAGTGGATTATTTTCTTCGCATTTTTTATAAACTTAAAAATTTAGGCTCCGAAATAAAACTTCACACTAAATCTTTACTATTTTTTTACTGAAGTAATTAGTATTGAAAGTGACAAATTTGTCGTAGCTTCCTTAAACAACACGTGGTTTCAATCCCTCACTTTAAAGTTGGGAGTATATGAGGTTCGGCTATAAATACAAATCACGAAATTTTATTAGGTTTAGAAATAAGTATTTTTGGTGCGGTATAAATTTGGCTTTAAATTTTAGAGGACCTTACCTGTAAAAATATGTACCACTCAGTAACGGTACACAGTTTTTAATTGTTAATGTATTTTTTTTTTGTTATTAATAAAAATAAAAACAGATCTTGTTTGATTGAGTTATGATTGACGTAATGGAATGAATGCACGCCATGTTCTCGTATTAATTTACATTTAAAATATTTGATATACAGAATTAATACATAACAAGAAAATTAACAATTTCCTGCTTCCGTCATATACATGTTGTGTAAAATTTTTGTATCTTATTGTTTCAATTTCTTTGGACCTGTAAAAGACACATCTGAGAAATTTTCTGAGGATACATGCGCAATAGAAACTGATAAATAAGATTAATAAATTTATAGGATTTAAGGACTACATATTTCACAGCGTAAAAAACCACAAAACCTTAAAACCAAAAATTTTCCTGGAGTGTAAGCATGTAAACTTATCGAAATGTACTTTTTTTTTATCAAGTACAAAAAAATCATATTTGGAAACTCACATGTGTCGATGAAATTTTAATCCTCGGTGCGTTTGCGGACTAAAGTTTGAAAAAATATTACTATGAATAAAACATGTGTATGTAGTTTCCAGATAACAAAGAAACCAGATTTCAATTATCTATGTCAAACAATAGGAAGCTTGTAACACGGAACTCAGGGGGGAAATTATATATGGTGGATTTATTTATGAAAAAAAAAAGCTGCAAATATCTACAGTAACAAGTTAGTGAAACTGATTATAGATAACATATCTCGACTTCCTTATTCTGGCATTCTTATTTTCTTCTTTCACATTCATCTACTTTGTTATGCATACTTTCCTATTTATAAGACTAATATAATATGTCGATACAATAAATAAATATCACCACGAAATCTCTTGAAAAAGTCCTTGTTTATTAATTCCTTTTGACCACGTGCTTTTACGATTTTTTATAAATATGTACTATATATGCCAATTGAAGATATTTAAATGTTAGATATGGAAATATTTGATCGACTATGTTAAATATTAAATTTTACCTTGATTCGAGTACAAATTAAATATAAATAGGTTAAGGTGATATAATAAACCTATAATTATTTAAATCGTTTATAAAAAAATCTTAAATAATAAAACCTGTTAAGTAGTTTTTAACAATGTTCCATAAAGCTTTATAATGAATTCTAACATACAAAAAATTGTTTGTGTTATTTGCATGTAAATTTTATATTAGAAAAAAAAATAAAAAAGGTTTTTTCATTAATTTCAAAATGCTTCACAGTGTTTCAATGACACGCAATCTTGTACTAGTTGTCAGCTGATATCCTTATTCAATGATGAATTAAAATAAACTTTCTAAAGTGTATTTAACCTGTTCTAGAAACGTGCATTTAATAAAAATAAACTTACCAGGTCAGTTATTTATACACTGTCACTTGTCTGAAGTATTTCCGACAAATACAACCAATGGGCTACATTTGAAAGCACGTAAAATTTAAACTATTCAGAGTCTTAAAGAATTGCACCGCAACACCTACCTATTCACATCTAAAATAAGACTGGAGAATGGAATCGAACTGTGGTTAATATTCATGGTTTTATAATCACCAATGTAAAAATGTTTTGAATCCGCGCCATCTGTATTTGTACACTGTTATTAATGTATAGTATAGTGACATCTTTGAAAATTATTTTGAAACTTTTAGTGTATTTTAAAGATTATATTGATTTATTGAAATTGGAATTATTTATTGTATTCGTTATTTTTAGTTTCTATTAAATGTTATAGATGTCTACATGTTATTATATTTCATATTCTTAATGTACAATAGACTCGCAATTATTCGGGATGGCGGAAAAAAATTGTTTTGGATAAATAAAATCCCGGATGATCCCTGCATAAAAATTGTAAATAAATTAAAACAAATATAAAAAAATATCGTACAAGCTTATCCTTTTATTTGAAATATGACAGGAAATCAGTTTATTTTTTCACTTTGTTCATTTTAGGTGCTACGCGGATTTCGCGACATTCCGGTTGCTCCAAATAATTTATTAGGCTTTTTGCCCAGGTTAATGCGACCTCGGATACAACAGAGTCTACAGTAATACTATTTCATTGATTCTTTAATTCGTTGATCTTAGGCATTATGACCATTTGAGGGTTTTCTTTGATGAACCACTCATAACTCGGGCTGTTCTTGCTTCTTTTGATAATACTCCAGGTTCCTAGGCTCCTCAAAAGGCTATTGAAGTGTTGGTTATCCAATGATAACAATAAAAATATAATATATATATAGCGTTGTTTAGAAAGCAGACTATCCTCAAAGACGCTCTAACTTGGGAATCGAACCCACTTCTATTGAAAAATTTAAAATGTTAAAATAAAACAAAATAAGTTGAGTGTGTACAAATAGGTAAGTTGTGGTTAGGGAAAAGAGTTTGGGTAATTTTCCGCATCTGTATGTGTTAAGAAAAACAATGTTCTCTGCATTTAGTTTCTTTTATACTCCATAGTTCTTTCGATGGTTGCATGAGGGGCTACTTTTTGTACGGGTAGTTTTTTTCCTTCATGATACCGTGGCTGGTGATATGATTGAATTTTTCATCGGCTCTAAGTGCCAACTCAACACAATTGTCTGCACTATGGCATCAGAGAAGATGGTTTAAACCTTTGTTATTCCAGTATCCTACTTAATAGGTGTTTATTTTTAAGACAGAGCTATTGATATTTCATAGGATTTCCCTTTCAAAACGCGTTCAGATCTTATAACCCTGGCTTATATGTAAGTATAACATGTATGCATCATGGCATGTATAATGCTTGCTAGACATTGTTGTATATACCGCATAATTTTCTATTTTTGATCATTCAACTTTCATTGGTTGATTGCATAAGAACATTTTACTTTATTACACTATCGCATACCTGGTAGGTTTATTGCTATATGGCAAGTCTTTCCAAACAACCAGTGAGATGTTCAAGTGGTCTAAAGTAATAACTAGTATAGAAACCATTTTCATGGTTTTTAGTACTAGTGGGAAGAGAACCCTAAGCAGCGGAGGTCGTTTACACATTCAAACATTAAAGGATATTATTTTTAGGTTTGGCATTGACTGAGAATGGATAACAGGGTGTGGGCTGAAAAACATTTAATGTCCTCGCGGCCTATCTCGTCCGCTTTTGATGTGGGTGTATCTCGATTGGAGGAATGTTATGAGATGAGCCCAGAACTTTGATATCTTCTCTTTTAAATGTATATTCTTTTCCATTACCTTGAGATATATGTATACATACAGTTTCAGAATATATGTATTTATGTACATAGTATGTTGATATCAATAAACATGTATTAATTCTTTTCCATTACCTTGAGATATATGTATACATACAATTTCAAAATATATGTATTTATGTACATAGTATGTTGCTATCAATAAACATGTATTAATTCTTTTCCATTACCTTGAGATACATGTATACATACAATTTCAGAATATATGTATTTATGTACATAGTATGTTGCTATCAATAAACATGCATTAATTATTTTCCATTACCTTGAGATATATGTATATATACATTTTAAGAATATATGTATTTATGTACATAGTATGTTGCTATCAATAAACATGTATTAATTATATTCCATTACCTTCAGATATATGTATACATACAATTTCAGAATATATGTATTTATGTACATAGTATGTTGCTATCAATAAACATGTTTTAATTCTTTTCCATTACCTTGAGATATATGTATACATACAATTTCAGAATATATGTATTTATGTACATAGTATGTTGCTATCAATAAACATGTATTAATTATTTTCCATTACCTTGAGATATATGTATACATACAATTTCAGAATATATGTATTTATGTACATAGTATGTTGCTATCAATAAACATGTATTAATTCTTTTCCATTACCTTGAGATATATGTATACATACAATTTCAGAATATATGTATTTATGTACATAGTATGTTGCTATCAATAAACATGTATTAATTATTTTCCATTACCTTGAGATATATGTATACATACAATTTCAGAATATATGTATTTATGTACATAGTACTATGTTGCTATCAATAAACATATATTAATTCAAATATTATTTGGACCTGAGAAAATATAGGCAGGCTCTTCAATACGTTCGTATGAGGAATTCATACATGTTGAGGGTGTATAAGGTGCATGGCCGCGTGGTTACGAACCGGACTTCGGTGCGGAAAGTAGACAATTCGAACTCCGCACTGTGCTACTCCGACTTGAATTAGTCCGTGGGTGGCATTATCATTCGGTGGCCACTGAGATAACACATATATTGTACGACTGCCATTTGTCAAATGATCGGAATGGTAATAAATTCTCGTAATGCACACAATTGTACACCACATCTCTGTATCAATAGTTATTATTATGATAGCTGTGCGATTATCGCATTTGTTAGCTTATTTCAATAGTTCCTAAATATTTTTAAACTCTCTTATAACTGCCTATTAAGTTGAATAAATGTTGTAGAAATTCGTGCCTTGAGAATAATACATGGGGCGAAATTATGCGACCGAATACGATTGAATATATTGGGGCTCAATTTTAACTTAAGTTGGAGTTGTTTAAATTAAATCACTAAGAAGATGAAAATACAATGGTTGGATGAGTTATTTAAGTAAAACCGCAAAACAGATTAAGAGACAATGGTTGGATCAGTTATTTGAGGAAAATCGCAAAGAGGATTAAGCGACAATGGTTGGATGAGTTATATAAGTTAAATTGCAAAAATGATTAAGATACAATGGTTGGATGAGTTATAAGTAAAAGCCATCACATAAAATATTAAGAGACAATGGTTGGTTCAGTTATTTAAGTTAAATCGCAAAGAGGATTAAGACAATGGTTGGGTGAGTTATTTAAGTTAAATCGCAAAGAGGATTAAGATACAATGGTTGGGTGAGTAATTTAGGTTTAATCGCAAAGAGGATTAAAAAACAATGGTTGGATGAGTTATTTAAGTTAAATCGCAAAGAGGATTAAAATACAATGGTTGGATGAGTTATTTAAGTTAAATCGCAGAGGATTAAGAAACAATGGTTGGATGAGTTATTAAAGTTAAATCGCGATGATTTAGACAATGGTTGGATGAGTTATTTAAGTTAAATCACAAATATGATTAAGAGACAATGGTTGGGTGAGTTACTTAATTTATATCACAAAGAGGATTAAGAGATAATGGCTGGATGAATTATTTAAATAAAATCGCAAAGAGGATAAAGAGACAATGGTTGGAGGAGTTATTTTAGTTAAATCGCAAAGATGATTAAAAAACAATGGTTGGACCAGTTATATCAGTTAAATTGGAAGGGTATTTAAGAGACAATGGATGGATGGGCTATTTATTACTTGAATACAACCCTTTTTGGTTGGTGTTATCAAAAGTTATCATTTTGTGTAATCACTACACACATACTCTACCTACACTATACCTAAACCCTATTGTATTAGTATCATATATGTGTACCAGAAGATCTACAAATATTTCTCGGTATGTTCGATTCGGGTTTATCGTTTACAAACCCGAATGTGTTACTATTACATATCGGAAGATCGACAAAGATTTATTTGTAGTTCGTCTTCCATTGATAAGTACTCTGAGAATTTCTTATCAAATATGGTTTTCTATACATATACAGATTCGAAAAAATACCTAATCTAATGGCCGCAGCCACCACTTTCCATTTTAAAATTCAACGTTTATATATTTGTTTTGTAATATTTTTAATCTGTCAATAATAGTGGGTTCGAATCCCGAGTAAGAGCGCCCTTGAGGAGAGTTTACTATCTACGGCGGTATAATCTCGTCAATTATTGTATCTTTTTGTAATATTATGGATATTTTTTTGGTAGAATTCGATGGTTGGGTAGTATAGATCCCATTTAGGAGTTTTACATTCTAAAATATCTTTTTAATATGTGATATCCAAACTAGAAAATATTAGACAGGTCTCATAGCCATTGATCACCCGCGATCCATCTGGCATTAAGTACATTTGACAATCCTCACTAATGTGACTCATGGTCCAAAACCTGCACACATAAAGGGAGACTCCACAAGCCCCCGTCTAAACATACGTATGTTAACCATACTTGCTCACCGAATAAGTGCGCGAGTGTTGTCTCTTCACGCGCGGTCGTGTTAATAACCTGTATAATGACGAAACGCAAGTGTGTGTTGACTGCAATGGTTTTAAACACGAAAACTGAATCACTGGGACCTAAGACAATATTGACTCCCGCCGTCGCTCTTCGACCACCAATTCAGAAATATCGAAAGATACGAGTATCATACGAAAGAAAAAAAATCTGCAGAGGAGGTATGCTTTGCGGCGGGTTTTGATGCGATGGGTTTTGATTGTCCCTCCTCAACAATGATTAATTCCACGATTTCCTTTCTGGTTGAGGGTCTGAGTCTTTATAGTCGGTCGATATAATAATGATGGTCGTGAGCTTCATTAGAAGAGCCTGTGAGAAACGGCTCACTTGTGAAAGACCCACGAAGGCTCAACCTGGCTTGAACAGGTAAAAAAATATTGCGGTAGAAGGACAGTGTCCGAATAATAATTAAATAAAAATGACAATTTATATAGCGAGAGCATATAGTACTCTCCTCAAAGACGGTCTCACTCGGGAATCGTATCCTCTGGACTAGAAGACAGTAATATTGACAGATTAAAGGTATTGTACAAAGACGGTCTCACTCGGGAATCGTATACTCTGGACTAGAAGACAGTAATATTGACAGATTAAAGGTATTGCACAAAGACGGTCTCACTCGGGAATCGTATCCTCTGGACTAGAAGACAGTAATATTGACAGATTAAAGGTATTGCACAAAGACGGCCTCACTCGGGAATCGTATCCTCTGGACTAGAAGACAGTAATATTGACAGATTAAAGGTATTGCACAAAGACGGTCTCACTCGGGAATCGTATCCTCTGGACTAGAAGACAGTAATATTGACAGATTAAAGGTATTGCACAAAGACGGTCTCACTCGGAAATCGTATCCTCTGGACTAGAAGACAGTAATATTGACAGATTAAAGGTATTGTACAAAGACGGTCTCACTCGGGAATCGTATCCTCTGGACTAGAAGACAGTAATATTGACAGATTAAAGGTATTGTACAAAGACGGCCTCACTCGGGAATCGTATCCTCTGGACTAGAAGACAGTAATATTGACAGATTAAAGGTATTGCACAAAGACGGTCTCACTCGGGAATCGTATCCTCTGGACTAGAAGACAGTAATATTGACAGATTAAAGGTATTGCACAAAATAAAAAAGTTTAGTGCAAGGCGAGGAAGGTAGTGGAGTGGCTCCACAAATTAAATAGGGGATTTCCCGCATTTGCATTTGTTTAAAAAAAACATATTCAGAGGAAAACGAACTATAAAGATACCTAAGTAGATGACATAACAAAAATTAGAAGCATGAAATATTTGAGGTAAAAAAAAGTCGATCTTCACCGATTTTCCGGATCTATTTTGATAGCCAGATCGCCGCTAGTATCATCCATAACTGGGGGCTTTAACAGGAAAATGAGACATATCGGATGGAAACCTGGATGATTAAGTAGAAAGATAAACATACTATTGATCCTTTTGAGATATGGTCTTTTAAGATTTGCTGTTTTTTTAAATCTCTTATAAGAATAAAAACTTTGGCGAGGAAAAGTTTGCGTAGTTTTTGTAAACATCCTAGGCCATTTATTGCTGGACAGATTTCAAGTAGGTCAGTATATTTTACGGTTTGAAACAATTGTTATTGCTTTTCTTCGAACGTATTGGTGAGGAATGCTTTTATGTAAGGATCTAATCTTAATAATTGTGCTCGCAATACTGACGTGTTTTGACGGTAACAGAAATAAATATTCCTCGTATTGTTACTGGATCATAAATTTAACCGTGAGGTATTTAGATCGTGATGTCATCCGCAGTCCACACTACTGGTCTGTATGTACACAATACGTAAAACGCTGCAAATATGTGCAGAAATGTGTATTTCATGCAAAATAATAAAAGTAATAATATTTCTCATAATAATGAATTATATCTAATCATTTTCAATTCAATTGACATTTTTATATGACGGCGTTTATAACATAATGTAAACCATCGTAAAGGGCGCTCTAACTCAGGACTTGAACCCAGAATTATTAAGCAAATCACGTCTGGCCACTACGCTATACCTATACATAGTCCAAACAAATTATGTACAGTAAATTCTTTGTATACAGTACAATATTGTGGTATTATTGTCATGGCGATCTCCTCCAATCAACAAGAAAGATGTTCATGAGGCCTTAAGTGAACAACAAACTTTTTTTTAATATGGGTTCCAGCAGGAATTCAACTCACAACCTCCGGGTCGGAAGACAGGCGTCGTACCAACTAGGCCACGAATGTCATCGTAAATAAATAAAATGTGGAATATAGAAAAAAAACTTGAAATAATAACACGAGGAACAATGATTACTAATGCTTTCCTTGAGGTGCATGGCCGCGCGATAATGCACTGGACTTCCGTGCTGAAAATCGTCGATTCGGACCTCGTGCTGTGCTACTCTCCTCGACAGCCATTTTCCGCTTAGTATTCGGGGGTATAAGGATTATGACTCTATCATTTTCAAAAGAGGGGAAAAAACATGCCGGTGTGCTTCGGTTGTCTCATTTCGGTGTGCTATCGGTTCCAGTACAATGGTGTGGCCGGTAGGCTTGCTGGTGTTCAACGACTCACTACTTAAAAAAAACTCCACGCCATAACTTCGCTTTCCAATTGAATTGACTTTGGAATGCCGAGGGGATCCTCGGCTACGAGGCCAATCAACGAACAAGCCTGTGAAGTGACACAATTATTCCTACACAGTTTATTAAGGAGCTCAATCTTTAATTTATCCACCGAGATATGGAAGATAGCAATATAGGAACATTCGTTCCATAATACCATTCTGCCTGCGAGTAGTGACACTTAATAGCTCAGTTAGATATCAAGTGGAAAAATGAAGACCTTTTTTTAATATAAAAAAATAAACGCACGTAAAATATTGTCAGTGATCTTTATTTTTACATTGATGTAAATATCTTAGGTACGAGTATATAAAAAAATAACAAATAGGTAATCGTTTAAAATTATTGAAGAAATCACAGTTCAAGCATTGTTTCTTAATCATGAACTTACTTATTAAATAATTTCTCATTCAGTCAAGTCATTTGCTTATCGTCAAAAAAATATTGTTTAATGTTAACTTTTCTATTGAAAACGATATATTTATTTTTTATTGCGTGCTTTTGTTTTGCTGTTAGTTATGAAAAAAATATCTCAAAATAATCCAGTGCCAAAAAAATATTTTAGTTTAAAACTTTTCGTGTTTGTTGAGATGGGACCAATTTAAGCTGGGTACTTATTTTGAAAAAAAATATATATTTGAGCTTCGCAATATGGTCATTTTTCAAGATTTAATTTATCCATGTAAAAAAACATATTATCGATAAGATAATTTTTGTATACATATTTATTGGGTCTCCACATTTGATTTTATAATAATTTGAAAATATTAATTGAGTAAATTTGGTCCTTTTTACATACACACGTCCATATACCTATATTTCTACCTCCATTTTGACATCGATGGTTTGACAAAAAAATATTTACCTCGTACAATGTTTTTCAAGTGTCATTATATTTGGGTAATTTATGATTTGAGAAAACTTTTAAAATATAGAAAATATTGGACACAAAAGGTGAAATGCTGACACATTGAACATAACCCTATCGGAGTAGACTGAGAGAACAGAGCGTCAGATTTTCTTATCACGAGACACATATTTCGCCTCATTTACATCCGTACTCGTTGTCATACAACTCCAACGATTATTTGATTTTTTACATTTACTTTTTTCAAGATATTAATTTTATTTAACCATATTTTCCTTGGACCATGCCATCGACTCACGTTTACACTGTATATTTGCTATGTTATCCTTTCTTCATTCATTCGTTCTACTCATTCGTCCTGAAGACCTTCTTTGCCTTATTTTGTACATAAAATTTAAGTTCATATTAATCCCTTAACATTTGATTTCGTATTCTGTCATACATAGTCACCCTATGTACTCGTATTATTCTCAGTGCACACATTTCTACAGCGTTTTATTATTTATTTTTGAAGAATTGCAAATAAATAAAAAAACACACGAGTTTATCTCAAATTGGGTTGAAATGTTCACTACTATGAGATATTTTATATTTGGGCATACAAAATTGGGTTGAAATGTTTACTACTATGAGATATTTTATATTTGGGCATACAAATTGGGTTGAAATGTTTACTACAATGAGATATTTTATATTTGGGCATACAAATTGGGTTGAAATGTGTAATACTATGAGATGTTTTATATTTGGACATACAAAATACATTTTTATATTTCTTTGAAATATTGAATGAAAATTTCTTATTTAATTTAATGGTTATTCACCTAAATTTGGGTGTTACTCGTACAAGCAAATGAGCAATAATTGAGAAAACTAAATATGTTTTAAAATCTCAATTAGAATAAGCTCAGGCTGTCAAAATGAAGATAAATGCCATGTTTATTAGAATACTAATATTATATATTTTATTCATTGTATACTATTGTATAAACCAGGCATGGGCAACCTTTCCTAGGTCTGGGGCCACATTATCATTCTGTCTCCGTGTCAAGGGCCGGACCAAATTATTAACTATATTAAGGTAATATTAAATTAAATAAAACACATTGCTACTTCTTGCATATTTTATTTATTTATATAATGAACGACATTAATTGCTTATAAAATTTAATGTGACGATTGACTTTGTACTTGAATTACGAGACTATCAATATTGGCGTTGATATTGCTTAATGATAATCTCATCGAATTTTCGAGATTTTCATCTGTTATCCTCGTTCGAATTTTCGATTTGGTGTACTTCATCCTCGAAAAAAATTGTTCGCATGTATACGTGCTGCCAAAAAGACAAATGATGTTTCTTGCAAATCTACGTAAGTTTGTATAATTTTCTTCCACCAAATATAATTTATAAAAATCCGTCAAAGTAACTTTGTCAAATTGTGATTTTAGCGCTAAATCCCCCTGAAGCTCAATAAGTTCCATCTATAAATTTGCTGGCACATTATTTACATCAGCATCCATCGGACGAGCAAATATAGCGAATGTTGAGTCTTTGTTTTGGAAGTCGGCAAACCTCGTATCAAATTGCTCTATTAGTGCCTTCAGTTCATCTCCATAAGAATTATATGTGATGTTTGTATGCCTTGATAGATTAGGAAAATGGTAACAATTTTAACCTCTTATCTGATTTTTCAAAAATCTAAGCTTATTACAAAAAACTTTGACATGGCTATGCAGTTCATGAACCAATTGTCCCTGTTTTTGTAGTTTTAAATTAAGATCATTTAGGTATCCTGTGACATCTACAAGGAATGCTAAATCACACACCCATTGATTATCTTTTATTTGGTTGATTGTGTTTCCTTTTATGTCCATAAAATCTGCAATGTCTTGTCTCAAATCATAGAATCGTTTCAACATGTTTCCTTTACTCAACCACCTTACTTCACAGTAATAAGACACATCTTCATAGTCTGAAAATAGGTCTTCCAAAAACACCTTAAACTGGCGGTGATTAAGTGCACGTGACTTAATAAAATTAATGCTTGCTACTACTACATCCATAACATTCTTGAATTTCATCGATTTTGCGCACAAATTTTGCTGGTGGATAATACAATGAAAATTTGTTAAATTTTCCGGCTGGATCTGTAATTCTATTGCTCTTTCATTAACAACTCCAATAAATCCTTTCCGTAAGCCAACCATTGCAGGGGCACCATCAGTACATATGCCAGATAGTGCACTCCATTTAATCCCAAAGCTTTCGAAGACTATGTTGACTGCTTCAAATATATCTTCACCGGTAGTCGTTCCTTTTAACGGCTGAAGAGCTAATAATTCTTCTGTGATTTTGAAGTCCACGTCAACTCCTCTGATAAATATTGCTAATTGTGCTGTATCAGAGGCATCTGTGCTCTCATCCAAAGCAATTGAAAATGCTTCGAATCCAGTAATCACCTCTTTCAAACTTTTTTTGATATCATCAGCCATCATTTCTATACGTCGGACAACAGTACGTCTCGACAAAGATATTCTCTCAAAGTCTTTTTTCTTTTCAGAACAGATTATACTTGAAACGTCGAGCAGACACTCTTTAATAAATTCTCCTTCACCAAATGACTTAGAATGCTTTGCAATTTTTTCGCTTACAACAAAGCTGGCTTTAACAACGCTATCGTGCTGCGTTATTTGCTTTTTGAACATTTGTTGCTGGGTATCCAAGTTCTTCTTCAACTTCTGTATCATATCTTTTCGAATTTGTTCATTTATTTGTTGGTGATCCGCATGCCTCGAAGTAAAATGTCTCTTTAAGTTGAATTCTTTGTTGACGGATACGGACTCCTTACACAGCAAACATACGGGCATTCCTTTATTCAGGATAAAGAAATAATCCTCCGTCCACTTGTCTTGAAATTTTCGACACTCTGCATCAACTTTTCTTTTTTTCGACATAACCCCTGACATTGTCACAAATTTAAAAACAATATTCAGAACTGACAAACAAAACTGTCTTCTACGCCAGAACGCACCAGTAAACAGAACAAACCAGACCAGAAGTCGCGTGAACACTAAATAAGGGGAATGCGGCGCGGAGGGGGACGGAATTAGTGTGCTGCACTCGGGATATTTCGTGCCTACGAACTTTGCCGAAACACAAACCATCGGATGCATTGCGATAATAATATATATTATTATATTATGTAGCGCGGAGGGGGTGGGCCCCGCTCGTAATCCTTCGGTGCGTATACGAGCTTCCCCGAATCACTGCAAGCGCCCGTGTCATCTGCATTATTTTAACTAATGTATTTCTCAATTACTTCGCCGAGATGAATCAGGGCCGGACAAAATAGCTCCGCGGGCCGGATCCGGCCCGCGGGCCGGCGGTTGCCCATATGTGGTATAAACGTTCATAATTTTTATGAAAAAATATCGAGTCAAAAAAATGTGTATTTCATTATTTATGTTAAAAATATTTCATTCCCTGTAATTCTGTACTAACTACATATCAAAAATAGTTATTTACCGCATTTACGACTTAATTCGTTAATTACCTTCGCTCAGACAGCGGTAATTCGTAAACCAAGAAATATTTTCCCATTGAGCTAACTGGTGTTATACTATAAACGAAACTAACGCCACTGAACATCAGAATTGACGAAGGCCAACTCAACTTTAAATAAAACAATCCAAAAGTTTTTTTGTATCTATGCCGTTTATAACTTTTTTGTAACTATGCCGACAAAAAAATATAGTGCGTTGGTGTATGGAAGTGAGACTTGTATTTAGCAGAAGAAATATGAGAAAAATACTAATGTTGTAGAGATGCGTGCACTAAGGAAAATTTGTGGAGTGTCAATGTTTGAAAGAAAGCGGAATAAAGGCATCAGAAATGAATGCATGGATAAAATGATTTTTTTTAGTAAAATGAAGAAAGGGGCTTTAAATGGTTTTGAACATGTGCATAAAATCAGGAAACAAGAAAAATAAAAAACAATTACGAAAAAATAAATTAAAATAAGAATTTTATTTATACTATTAATTCCTTGTGACAGTAAACGTGTATCAAGTAGCTAACCGCATTCTACAGAAGCGCAATATAAATTGTTGACTTGCAATTATTCTAATTAATGACTTATCAATTCGTATTATAAGCTAATGTATTATGTGTATGCGTTGCCTTAGAAATGCATCTAGCCTGGCAAACATGCCCGAGACACTACAATATCTCGACGGTCCAAATATGATTAGGTATCCATTATTTGATTACGTTTTACTAATAACTGAAAACTATTGTACACTTACATCATGGCCCTTCGAGAATATCTTTACAAAAATGCAACGGCCTAAAAATTGGATCTAAATGTCAATATCTTCACTCGTAAAACAAAAATGATGGAGTTTAATCGACAAAGACATTCTAGAGTATCTTTAATACTAAATAGGTAACAGATGAAAATAATCAAGTGAAATTACCATTTCAACAACATTGTAACCGGCATGCTCATACATACAGAAATAACGCGCAGAATTGAAACAGCAAGAAGCATGAGCCCATTTGATCGCAATGATAATTTAAATTTAAAATTGAATCCGAGAACGGTTAAGTACTATCTATAACATATATGGTCAATTTACTGTAAACGTTGAGAAAGCAGAACCTGAGGGTATTTTAATTTAACGAATTGGATGCATTCGCAATGTGGGTGGGTACATGGTTAGAATACTTTGTGCGGACTTATTGAGTGACTCATCATTAGAGTCAGAACTCAAATAAAATGACCGACTGCAATTATGTCTTCTATTGCTAAGCTCTCCGAGACAACGATGGATCAAATACTATGAACCTGTATTGACCTTATATTTATAGAAGTACAACATGACTCCAGGAAAAAAGGCTCACTGAATTCAATTTAATGATCTTCAACAAAGTGGGAAGAAAAACACAAGACGACTAGATAGAACCTCAGAAAACATGGCGCCTGAATATCTTGACCTACTTAAAGAGCATTGAATACAATCCGAGTAGGGGTGGCTGAATGCAGGGTGAACTCGCAGTGCTGAGGTTTCTTGAATGAAAGTAGCAATTTATGTGATTGTGACGACATACAGGACTCACAACCCATGCTACTTTGTCCGAACATCGGGACTACATGGGACTAATGTACATGGGAATATGTGAAATGATTGATAATTGATGGTGATAGTTGATCATTGTTGGAAGAGATTGCTACGTGGCAATAATCCCACCATGTTGTACTATATATGAAGAAAGTGTAAAATAATTCTAAAATAATGATTTCCATTAAATATTCCGGAAACAGATTTAATTAAAAATTTGACCAACTAGGACACGGAAAATGATTCAGAGGTGCATGGAAGTCTCTCATTTGATCCTTTTTACTATAGAGTAGAAATCCGTGAGTGTTAATAATTTATAAGGGAATTGTTGTTAAAAATAACCTAAAAATTAAAGCATTTGATTATTTTCAAAACCAAAATTTAAATTTGAATGATTACGAATAACAATCGTAAGATGGCTGTGTCAATCATAAAGATAAAGCAGCGATATGAAGCTGGACAGAGGCAAGCACAGCGTCATATTGAAGAAAAAAACTTACTGCTGTCATTATTGATTGGTAATTACTAGCTGTATTAATTTAGGAACGTAATAATCTAATAAACTATTTGACACTTTGTTGGCGAAAATCCGTCCTAGTTTTCCAACGTAAATGTTCGAAAACCAGTTTTTAATAATCATTGCCAACAAATCGGCGCCGGAAAATCGTTGCTGTTTTATTCGAGTTTCTTCAAATAAAATCAATTTTTATCTGTGAAGTGTAATAATAAATAAAAGAAACTGTGATGAAATTCAAGCCGAACAATGATGATACATTTGAGTAGTACAACTAGCACAGCATTATTTCTGTATAAATCTATTAGTTTGGAAAATTCATATGCTGCTCATCAATACTGTTGTTGGCCTGAGAAAATTAATATCTCTTAGAAAACACGTGTTTTCGGAGATTTGTAGAAACATTTATCTTGTCCAGTGACATTTTATTTCCATTTCTACGCTTATTATTCGACCAGACTGGATCGTCATACATTAACTTGATTTTACTGTAAGAATTCCTCCTTGCACATGAGTTTCTTTAATCGGGTATCTTTGGTTAGATGTTTCTCCAATGAGGAGATATTGCACATAATTCAAATGGCTAGGAGAGCGAGGAGTTACCTGGCAGTTATCTGAAAGAATCGATAAATAATATGAAAAACTAATTCTCGTGTTATCCATTTTCTTATATGATGAGGAAAAATTGATGCCTTTGAGATATGGCATTGGAGGCGGCTCTTGCGTATTCCATGGACTAGTCTGTTCTGTACACGAGAAAAATCTTAGGAGATTTGGGACATGGCGCCTGGGAAAAACGACAGCCTTGAGTGGTCAGTTCTTTCAGACATTATGAATGGCAAAAGGAGGAGAAGCCGGGCATACATACGATAATGAGACCAGGTGAAAAAAATAGTAGAGGCCGGGCATGCATACGATAATGTGACCAGGTGAAAAGAGAAGCTGTGATGCTAGTTTTAGGAGGTGCTGCAAAGGGCAAGATATCTACTGTGCTGGACAAGGACTGTTGATGACCAGTGATCACGATCGTCAGGATTGAGAGAACGATCAAGAAGTTGAGAATAAAATTATACACTATCTTCCCCGGAGTAGTGTATAGTAATGGTTTAAAATTACCTTTAAATATAATTCCATCGAAATCAATCTTATGGCTGAATTGATCACTTCCAAAAATAGATTGAAAAACAAACCTGAAACCTGCAAAAGTAACTATCAATATTTTCATGCTCATTAAAGAATATGAAAAGATGACGCGGAGCAAGAGCTTCAAGTCTCGTCATCCTTTCTGGTTTGAAAAACAAAAGGCTGATGAACGTTTAATTGAAGACAAATGGCGGGAAACGCGAACTTTAAAGAATATTAGAAACGGTCACATGTACATGGATAGTCCGGATTCTCACCATCAAGAAAACTCTGGTGATCTTTCAACAGGCTGAAGTGTGGAGTATACTGCGCAGTTCTAGTCGCAGCACCTATTGACGTGTGGAAATATCTTCCAGCCAATCAGAAATGTGTTAAAGAAGCTTTAAGGGAAAAATAGATAGAAACCCTTTATATAAAAAAAGTAGATACCAGTGGGAATCGAACCCGCGACCCTCCGAACTAGAAAACAGGCATCTTATCAACTTGGCCACGGAGGTAGTATGCCAGGATAGAAGAGAAAAAGATAAATTTGTTCTCTCAGCCTAATTAAAAAGGGGCTTTGTTCAATGACGACGATAATGCTAAAATATTTTTTCTGACGTCGTATCGTTAATAAAACACAATTTTCATTGGAATTTTCTCATGCTTACGTACTTTCTTATTATCAAAATTGTAAGAACGATTGTGAAAACGTCAATAAGAAAAAAAAATAAGCAGAATTTTTTTATTTTCTTATTAAAAAAATCGTTTCATAAGAGACCTTATCGCGTCCTCGTACTGGCAATAAAAATACATTGATAATAATTTGACTTGCAAAATATTAAATTTCCCTTACTGAAGGCTTTTATTTATACGAATAATTTTATTCCATCCCGATATCATCCGACACAGAAAAATGTCGCGGAGTTCAAAAAGGATGCATACATTCTCCGCAAGGTTATTTTTAAGTCGTTTTTAAGGAGGCATTGCATGAAGTAAATGTTAATAAAAAACTCCGTGGCCTAATAAATTAGTAAGACTTCCACCCGGGGGTTTTAAGTTTGAGTCCCAGTGCTCCCCAAAAAAGGGTGCTAGTTTGATAAAAGAGTTCGCCTGGTAACAATACTCACACGCGCCGAGTACGTGTGCGAGTTTTGTCTCTATGCGTGAGGTAATGTTGTCAACGCGTGTAATGACGAACCGTGAGTTCTATGCATACTCCAGTAGTCGAAGATAATGTGGTCTCTTGGCCGACAATGTGGTCCAAATCACCAATTCGAATATATTGAAGGGTAGGATACTAAGCAGAATGGTGGAATTGTCATAAACGGTTAATTACTTAATAACAATCGTTATGCTGACGACACTGTGTTACTGAGAAGGTTAACACATCTTGTGAAGAAAAAGGTTTTAGAATGAATGTACGAGTATTAATGATAAAATTTATGATTGCCAGTAAAAGGAAAGTACAGACGAACGCCTTGATGCAAATAATGAAATTGTTGAGCGAGTTCTATAGTATAAATATACTCGTATATAAATATATTTGATGCTCGCTGAATGATTGATCAATAGGGCCAGTCTCAAGAAATTAAAGTAAAAGTGGAGATAACACGAAGCTGCTTCTTCAAGTGGCAGTATCTTCTCTGCAACAACGATTTTAATATCGTTCCCATAACAGGGAGATTCAATTTTACTGATAACTTGTTAAAAAGTACACAACGATTTTTACTCCCTTTTCTGAACATATCCACATAATTAAGACAAGATATCATGACTGGTTCCCTTAAAAGAAAATACACCGTGATCTCATATTCCATTCAGTTTATGAAAACCTAACCATATTGATGATAAGATTCCCCTGTGTTGATAATTATTTCACCAAATTTGATTATGAACATAGTTACAACCTCGCCTTGAAAACACACTACGAGTTTATTTTTGATTTGCATAGAGACAATATCAATATTGGCATCATACTGTTTGTGAAATATCGATAGACCACACACGTATAATCAACTGTAACTGCCCATATATATAAAAATAATGCCAGGTTTAGGCCTCCAGTCCTGGATGGAACTGAAATATACTCGTACATTCGTTTTATATCTTAAGCCTTTTACAGTCATTCGCACTCCTCTGAAAAATATTTTATGTCAGAGACTCCTCTGAAAAATAATTGAACTTATACGAGCACACACTTATCAAGCAAAATATATGGTATCAATATCATTCACATTTTCCTAACGGTTAGTTATTTCTACTACTATCAACACTCCCGTACAATTCTTTGAAATATTCCTTCTATCTTGAGCAAACCATTCCTTTTTCCGACAAAACCATTTTTATTTTTTATTCCATTCACACCACCAGTCTAATTTTCCTCACATTTTACTTAATTCCTTCGTAAATAGCTTCATACTTCTCTCCGTATTCAAACTAAATTTCTGTCTTCATCTTCATCTCCAAGTTTCTTTTCCTAAACCAATCTTTTTGTTTTAGTCTTCCATTCTTCATACTCTCTCTTTCTTTTTATTGCTTCATCACTATTTTTCGTTCTTGATTCGATAAATATTCTCTATAAATATTGTTCAATTTCACGCATTCCTTAACTTCCTTATCCCACCACGCATCGCCTTTTTCACTTATAAGTTTCGCAGAACCATATACATTTTTTGCTATAAAGACATTTTTCATACTTATCCATTCTTCTTTAACATTTGATCCATCACTTATGATTCTCATTCTTCAGCACTCTCTGTAAATTCCTCTTTCATCGCGTCATCTTGCAGGTTTTCATGACCAATACTTCTTTATACTCGTATATGCCAGATCGCCACCCACGGAGAGTATTTATTCTGCTAACCACTAGATACTGGTCTAATTCAATATCTGCTTCTCTAAACACACTTCTATTGAGTATGCTCTTTTGTAGTGAATATTCTACGCACACATAGTCAATTAACGATCGTTCATATCCTCTTTCTTATGATATCACTCAGTTCACTGTTCTTCTTTTTTAGGCCATATTTTGCTGTTCATACAGTGAAACTCAGGAACCAGTTAACCACTAATGTTAGACTCACTCCGACATTGGTATATTTAAAAAGTGTTTGAAACACTCTTAGTTTCTAGTCAGTGATGTTCCGTGTTTCATTCCCGATTATCCTTTTCTTTCCAGCATTTCTTCCTTTGATGAATGATAGTTCGCTTTTATTGTTGTTATTTTTATTTATGTTATTTTATGTAACGGGTCAACAATATATGATTCGCAGGTCGGATCCGAACCGTTGGCTAAAATTATATGGCCCCAAGCAAAACATCATAAGAATTTAGCCCGCGTTGTCAAGAAAAGAATTCTGTTAGATTTCGAATGCAACGTTTATACTTACTTATTACTAGTAGATATATAGTTGCAACATTTAAAATTTGAATATTACCTACCAACATAGTATTCTCATTTTTACTGTTTTTTTTAGATAAACGTTGCCCGTCATCGGCTTACAGACATTGCAGCAACTCGTATTCCACGAGACGAAATTGGTTGCCGAGCCCTGTTTTACGCAAATAAATCTATTGTTAATACTGTATTATAGAATTCACTTTTTTACTAGTGCTTTTCACTGAAGTTCGAAAACAGCTTGATGCCAGGCCTGTTTCAATCTTTCAAATTGCATTACAAAACGGATTTAAATATGATTTCATTAAGCGAAACAGGTCTGTCACTTACTGTAAATCTATTGTGTAGATTTTCCATATTTCAAACAAAAAAATGTTTTTTCATATTTGCTTTCAGTGTTCAGCTTTCCATTTCACAGTATTTCAAAGTAAATTATACATATTCACTAAAAACTTGTAAAGTAATCCCTTCATTTACGAACGTTATTCGATGCAGTAAAATAACGCGAAAATGAAAATCGCATAATTAGAGTAATTGAATGCTAAGTAAATAAGTGATATTTTACATATTTCCAGATATTCTATTCTTACTTTGTTGAAAAAGCCTTAGTTATTTTTTTAATTAGGTAATCTATAAAAGTGGTAATGATAACATATAAAACATGAATTTTTATGAGAGCTATACGATTTATATATAAAGAAATAAATACAGCACTTACAATTAATTAGCAGTAGCTATTCAAAATCACTCGCTGTGTAAATCTTCAATTGTTACTGTTGTTGATCTTACAGTTGTACTATATACGTCGCAGTAGAAAAGGATTATAAAGCGAAACTAAAATTGTTACTTGTGAATGTACACCTTCACTAAAGTAGTCAGTGAATTTGGAAGAAGTTGGTCATTTGAAAATAATAAATCCATACGAACAAGTATGGATTTATGATATTATTTTCAAAATTGTACACCATCTCTGGTGTGTTAGTCTTTTCTAACTGGGGTTGGACAAATTTGAGTAAAACGATAAAAACTTTTAATTAACGTTAACCATCCAAGCTGTAGCTGCTCGTGGGAATTGTCAACTCTCAGTAAAAGTTGTCTTTTAGTTTGTTTCTCTGTTGTGTCAAAATTAGGACACATATTTTATTTTCTCTCGGTACGGTGAAAGTTGTGTGTGTATATGTTCATATTTTTAACAATGTTTGTACATATTCCTTGTATTTATAATTGTGCCAACTGCTTACTTATTGTAATATTTTATTACAATTTACGTGTACAAGGGTATGGACTGAAAACCCCCATCTAGTATTCCCGTGGATGGATAATATTCTTTATAGCAGCTATTCAGAGCTATGATATTTTGGCGTTTATAAAGTACCATTGTTTTTGCATTTATACTTGACAGTCTCGCGATTCAAAGTTCAAGAACCACAACTGATTGTGCATGCTCATATTATTGAACTTTCATTAATGGTGAGCATTTGAAAAACACTTTTACTAGTGAATTGAACTGTTCATACTGTAGTAAACAATTACTGATCACTTAAATGAATTATGTGGACATCAATTAGCTAATAGTTCACGTTCACTGACTATTCACTTTTACTGTGACATATAAACATACCTTGATTTAGAAGCCAAATTATTATTTAATATATGTCACTATACCAAACAGAATAAGCCGCGTTAAAGATAATTCGCGTGAATGGAAACCGCGTAAATTGAGGGATTACTGTGTTTTTATGTTATTAAAACAATCAATAATCTTTGCTGATAGCCTTGAGTTGCGTAATATAATTAAGTTTACAACGGAAAACGATTTTCACGTATACAAGTAAAAAAATGTTCAATGAAATTCGATATCAGCATTAACTATTGATAAGAACAGGGGGAACAATACAATTGACGTGAAAACAAGTTACTATTATAACATAATCCACGTTTGTGGACTTCATTTAATACAAATAGTGAATACCGAACCTTATTCTTTACAGGGTGGCCCAACTCTTTATCTAATAGATATCTATTTGTTTCTTTTGAATATTACACGAACCGATTTTAGAATATTACACAGCAATGTAAAATGAATTATGTTAGCACAAACATCAGTTTTGAAAGTGTTGTACACATATTGACGACGAACAATAGTAATTTAGTCTTCCGCCAGGCAGTAGTTATGTCTTGTCAACACTACACGCAAATAATCTTCTTTTGTATGTATTTAGAAAAGACTGCATCGTTGATGCAAAAGCATTTATGAAACAGGAGGAAAATATTTTACATTGAAAAAATACCATCTATGCGAACGACTTTAGGACAGAGAAGTTTCGTATACTTCACTTCTGAATTTTTAAATGCATTACCAAAAGGTAAAGATTTATTAAAATATATGATAAATATAACGCTGGAATAAAAAAGTGGCTGATAGAATTGATACCAGATTTAGTAAGAGATAATGTCAAAACAAGATGAAAAATAAATTTGAATCGAAATTATACAATGGAGAAATATTTCTCATGCAGTTCCCTTTTCCTTAAGCTTTTTTGTGGATTGATAATAAGTGCCATTTTTACTAATACTCGTACTAAAAAGTGAATGATCCTTTAAAAAATAAATGTTTCTAATTTAAATATTCTTTTTTTATATAAAAGGATTGTGGTGGGATGTTTTATACTTATGAGTTTTGATTTTTATATAAAAGGATTGTGGTGGGATGTTTTATACTTATGAGTTTTGATTTTTATATAAAAGGATTGTGGTGGGATGTTTTATACTTATGAGTTTTGATTTTTATATAAAAGGATTGTGGTGGGATGTTTTATACTTATGAGTTTTGATTTTTATATAAAAGGATTGTGGTGGGATGTTTTATACTTATGAGTTTTGATTTTTATATAAAAGGATTGTGGTGGGATGTTTTATACTTATGAGTTTTGATTTTTATATAAAAGGATTGTGGTGGGATGTTTTATACGTATGAGTTTTGATTTTTATATATTACTTTTATTCATACTTATGATTTTGTATACGTTATATACAATATGTTTCTTATTGTGTTTTGTTTTATGTAAACTACTTGCCTTAGGAAGGGCATACGTCTAGTATATTCCATATCTCGATGGATAAATTAAGGATTGAGCTTTAATAAACTGTGTAGGAATAATTGAGTCACTTCATAGGTGCGTTCGTTGCTGAGCCTCGTAGTCGAGAATCCATTTAATTGTAAATCAATTTAATTGAAAAGCTAACTGTTCCGTGGAGTTTTTTTAAGTGAGTGTGTCGTTGTACACCAGCAAACTCACCGGCCACACCGCTGTACTGGATCCGACGACACACCGAAGTGAGACGATCGGAGCACACTGGCATGTGTTTTTTCCTTTTTTTGAAAGAATAAATATGACCGAAATCAAATATTTCCTTATACCCCCGAATACTAGGCGGAAAAATGCCTGTGTTATTCGAGGGGAGTAGCACAGCGTGGGGTTTGAACCGACGACTTTTCGCACGGTAGTTCTGTGTGTTACAGCGCGGCCATGCACTTCCATCCCAACAATAGTATATATGTTATTAGGCATGGCTCACGGGCTATATGACAAAATAAAAAGTAAAACACGAAGGTTAAATTAAATGAATGATATATTTATTATAAATCAATAATTACACTTCTAATTTTAATTATATAAATAAATTATAGCTATTTCAAAAATAATCGGTCAGAAAACTTAAGCTGCTTTGTTTCATTCATATTTTGTTGATGGCGTCCTTAATATCGCTTCCAAATGAAACTCAGCTTGACTTGATCTTTATTGGTTTATTTTGTGGCTATTCATTATTGAGAAATTTTGTTCACTTATATGTGTATATGTTGAACTTAAGACGAGTATCACAAGCATTTCCAATGCAAATTTTTTCATAATTTTTGGTGTGCTTACAGAGTTAATTGATTATTTTTTTACAGATAATTAAATTCTAGAGATGTTTACGGAAAGAAATATAACAAAATAGTAATTTTATAGCAAAATAATAAGTAATATATGAAGGAACTAGTGCCATAGTAGGAATTTCACCCAATGCATTACTAGGTTACGCTAATGTACGGGTAGTTTGTATCGTTTGACATCACGCAATATGCTGTACGGGTAGTTTGTATCGTTTGACATCACGCAATATGCTGTACGGGTAGTTTGTATCGTTTGACATCACGCAATATGCTGTACGGGTAGTTTGTATCGTTTGACATCACGCAATATGCTTATATGGGATAGAATGTGCTTGTGAAAGCACATTTGCAATTGGATACAATACCATAAGCGATGTGTATCCAATAGCCAGTTTTTACAAATCGCAAATCATGTTATAGATATAGAAATCATTATTTCAAAGAATTAAAGTTAAAATTGTACATACGTCACAAATATTATACAAAGCAATACATTTCGAAACATAAAGTAAGAAGCAAAAATATAACTAATAAATAATGAAAGCATGAAAAACATCCCCCCTCATGAAAAAGAATCCTTTTGGTCAATAGATTTTTAGCTTAACTCCACCCTATCCATTCACGCAGGTTCAAGAACCAGGAGCTTTTAGATAGCATTTTATAGTCACATCTTACTATACATATTCCCCACGAGACCATAGCCAGTCTTAGTAACGCGTAATTTAGTTTAACTAACTTAACATAGATGAGAAGAACACAGCGTGTGTTGGAATGCGTTTAGTGATATGCTAATAAATATATTGGAAGAAAACAAAGTCAAGTGTTTTAGTTACATTTCAATAATAATTTTATTTAGGAAATTACACATAAACACTTAGCAATGTCATTGATCTAGCACGTTTAAATAGATTAATTGGGGGAAAGGTGATGAAAAGTAATTATTAAATAATAACATATCTGTATACTTGAATACCCTAAGGAATGTTTATTATTTATTATTATGGAATGATTTGACCGGTTTGACCCATTCAACATTTAATTACGACGTAGAAAATTTATTACAATGACTGAGTAATAGACACTGATGATAATATGACAACGTGATCGGTGGCCACTATTGTAGATATGGCCGACATGCATATGAATTGCCTTGCAACATTGTATGCAACCGAGATACGCAGTTGAACTGCATGCCCGTTCCTTGCACGAGCCTCAAATTGTTGCTATCAATTTATTTTATTAATCAAACGACTTCGTTGTAAGCGGAATACGGAAACTGTTTACTAATATTCTCATACTCGTATATCTGATAAATAACCATTTCATGATACATGTTGTATTAATTATACTTTCGATGTAAGTATACGAAATTACCTGAGTAACTTATTGCCATATGACATTTTTTTCCAATCAGTAATTAGTATTTTTAAGCCTTTTTGTAAAAAAAAAACCCAACTGAGATATATTTTTAAGATACATATTTTAAAGTTTAATATCGATTACATAACATATATTCAGATCAGTCAATCCTTTTTTGAAAAAATACGTTTTGTCAAAAGATATTTTTATTCCTTGTATTTTGATGATAGGCATACGAGTATTGACCGGATCCTTTATACTCAATTTCGGATGTTAACGAAGTTGTATTTGTATGAAAATATTTGCTGTATTGTATATTTGATGAGTGCTTTCCGACAAAATTACAAGAATGGTGTAAAAGACGACACCCAAGGCAGTTTATTGGTAAAATTGTTAGGAGCGCTCGGCCTGAAACTTCTCTTCACATTTATCGTCTGAGTGACTACGATGAGTTCATGTGCTTCCGCCCTCAGTTACGACTTGTTTTAAGCATGTTAAATGCTTAGCTTTCTGATATTTGATGGACGCTTATCCTGTTTTTAGTCCATAAAGTGAACCCTAGGGTCAACCCTTTTATCAACACGATCCATAAACTATAAGATTAGAAATGTAAATGTTGTAGGTGTCAGTAATTAGAGATTGTAAAATTAAATATTTAATCGTTGTCTTAATTTGTTCTTGGACACGCTCCGAGCCTCTAGAGATAAGTGAAGCGCTAGAAAAATAGTTTCAGTTTACATTGTTATCTTGATATAAGACTACTTTCGAAACCGTACGGTGACGGTTAACTATGGCGAAGAGCTTCTCGAAAGGTCCGTTAATATTTCTTGACCATAGGGTTGAGTTTTTGGTTTACTTCCATGGACCATCTTCTTGGATGATCTCTTATGACTTCCATTATTCGAGGGCAGTACCATTCGGACCTATGTTGGGCCTATGTCTATACTATTCAGCCGTTTTCCTAGGAATTGTGTGCTATGCGGCGATGTGATGGGTCCACAGCCACTTTTAGCAAATCACCTAGGCGTTAAAGACATGCTCGGCGGATGCACTGTCGGTCCTATATATAGAGTTCGAGGTCCAGCGACGTGCTCCAATAGTATTTCTTTTGAGGGAGAATCTGCGGGAATAGGTGATGTTCGCCTTCACCACTTGCCGGAAACTATTCTACCTGTTGAAAAAACCTGTTTCAGCTTATTAATAAAAGCATGACCATCGCGCTGGATTCTTCCTTAAAGGGAAGACTCACTTACAGTTCCCTTGTTTGGTTTCTAAGTACTGGAACTCAAAACTCATTACTGGCCACAGGAGTTTCGATTTCAAACTTTTTAAATCGAGTAATCCTTACACCTGTTGTAACTTATGTGGCCACCCAGATCAATCCGTAGACCACATTCGGTGGGACTATGAGGAAAATAGAATCTTTCGAAACAGGGAGGAGCTCCATGCAGCTATAGTTTGGACTACTTTCAGCCCGATTGGCTACGGCGACCAATAATAGTTTTATAGCTTTCGTATTTAATATCTCTGTCCGTAGTATCTGACTTTTGTCAATGCCAACACTATCTTTTTCACATTCCGGTGTGGCGCCAGCAGAGGAGGGGCTCATCCCAGGGACAGTTCTTTTTATCAAAGCTTGTCGTATCCCATTTTCTTAAGTGCGTACGATTGCACTATAAAGGAATTGAATGTGTTCATAGAGACATTCTGTGTGGAGGAGGGATTAATATATGGTTCGGATATTAATATATATTATACAAAAAATGAAATCTAAAGAAAATTTTCTTTGCATGATGGACGTTGGAAAAAAATTATCAATTTATTTAAGTTAACATTGTAGTTATATATATTTGTTTTTTTTGTAAAGAATATTTTAAACAAATGTGATTGGGCACAGTATGTTGTGTAAATTGACAGTAAATAAATAATAAAATCGATTTGCACGAAACCTCTTTTCTCAACATAAAGTGTTGATATCTTTCTAAAAAAATATTAAATAGACAATTCACTTGAAACTCGTTTAAATATCAGAAAAAGTGATTCACTTTTTTAGAACCAGGCCAACATCGGAAATTCAATCCAAACCACCGGCTACCTACAGATAACTCTTGTACTAATATCTATAATACGTGATCTGGACACTTATTATGTTAGAATCCAAGGAAACCTAAAAAAGGCTAGCGAGTGAGGGTTACATCCGACACTAGATCACCAAGACAATTTACATTACGATGGGCACACGACTAGTTAGACAGGGAGTGCTATGTACATTCCACTGTAATTTTTTAATTTTTTTTTAAATTTAAAACAACTACACCACGACGAGTACACATTGTGTTGATAGATAAACAAATATTAAGGGTGTCGAGATGACCTTGCCTTACCTCCGATGCCAATACAGCTCTTGCAGAACTTAAATCTCCATGATGATGGTATTTAACGTTCGACTCCCTTTTTCTCCAATCGCATTCAATTTGAATCTCCAGCTTCCGGAGGTCCATCAGCACATTGTTCATCAGTCGTTACCTTGAGAATGAATATAACATATCAACGAAAAATTGGTGATTGTTAGTAAAAGGAAAGTATAGATAAGGGTATCTCTTGATTTAAATAATAAAATTGTTGAGGCAGTACAAAAATATAAAAATCTGTATTGGCTAAATTATCAATGTAATCAGCTTCAAGTGATCAAAGTTATAATGGAGATGGCACAAAGATGTCCCTTCAAAGTGTAGGAAGATGTCTCTTCAGTCTCTTCAAAGAGCAGGAGATGGCAAGAAGATGTCTCTTTAATCTGATCAAGGATTTTAATATCAATTTACATTCGCGATTTTTTTATTGCTACACATTCGTTTTATTTATCTGAGGTGTTGGTGCATGGACATTTATGCAGGTCATCACACAGAAACCAGAAAATTTTGAAATGTGACTAAGAGTCGTTTGGTTTGACAATGTCCGTAACGATACTTAGCCGAAATGTGACTAAGAGTCGTTTGGTTTGACAATGTCCGTAACAATACTTAGCCAAAAATTTAAATGGAAAAAAATGATGCAATTTTAGAATTTGTTGAATCTATTAAGATGTTAGAATAACTTGAAACTGATAATAAAGATAAATAAGTATTATCCACCATCAAAAACAAAAAAGTTAGAGTTGAGTATTTTGAACATATAATGCGAGGAGAGAAATACGAGTATGAGATCCTTTTAATGATATTGCAGGAGAAAATTCAGGGTTGATGAAGTGTGGGACCAAAACGCGTCTCCTGGTTGAAAATATTACAGGGGAGGTTTAATTGTGATGTCATATATTTGTTCAGAGTTGATGCCTAGCAATAAGCCCGCCAGATTGTATTTGCAATAAAAGTGTTGAATTGCAAATACTATCTGGCGGGCTTGTTAGTGTTAGAATAAATAAATAAATAATGCCTCTAAGGTTAATATAACACTAATAATAAATAAATAATGCCTCTAAGATAGCCATGATGATCACTGACCTCTGAAGATAATAATAATAGTAATAAAATAACAATTTATATAGTGCCGTTTAAAGAGCAGACTCTCCTCAAGGGCACCTTAACTCGGGATTCAAACATATCATTATTGACAGATAAAAAATATTACAAAATAAATAAATATGTATAAGTTGAATAGAAGGATATGAAGGTGGTGGATGCGGCCATTAGATCAGGAGCTTTTTCGAATCTACATATGTTTATAAAAAAGCATGTTTGATAAGAAAACCGCAATAAACTTACCAAGGGAAGACGAACTACAAAGAAATCTTTGTAGATCTTCCGAAACATGATATTAATAAATAGGTGGAGTGAAGTGTATGCGTTCAGTGTTAATATAGAACAGCATTAGAACTTTAAAGAAGAACATCAACTGTACCGACCAAGTAGTCTAGTTCTAAAGAGCTTAAACTGTCACTCGGTGTTTATGTTTATGAAATCGTCTGGTCTATAGTAATGGCCAAACAAAGCTAAACGACTGGCTCTAATGCTGCTGCCGAAGATTGCAGAAAGATCGGAGACAGGAAATCTATTGCAGAATCGTCAAGATTGCAACTGTATTATCACGTAGACCACAGTTGTACACTAGCTATATTAGACCGTAGGTATATGATGAAAACACACCAGAGCTATCGTTAAGTCACTTGATATTTTTACAGTAAATTATTTTTACATTGTTTAATATCAATGCAATTAAGATTGATGATTTTATTCTGCTACAAACAATAGACTTATGTCTAATACATTTATGACTAATGTTTTTTTTTCAGTGTGGGTGTAGATATATAGCGATGGAGAAAATATATGATATTATGGAGTCCCTCGGATGGAGGGGGAAATCGAATTCTCACTTTTAACCTCCCAGATAGACCGACGATATTATGGCAGAGGCAGAAATAGAATGGAAATGTAATGCATCGAATATAGCGGAAAGGAAAAACATGGGTTACGCCATTATTCACTATTCACTATTGATTGGATCAAGAGTTTCTGAAGATGTGATGCTTAGTATTTTTCTATAAAAATAGAACGCAAATTGTTAATTCACTGTGAAAAGAAAAGTAAATACGATATATGATTGAACAATTAATGTTTGGAGCAAGTCATTCAGCTATTTGTGTACTATATTCTCAGATGATGGAAAGTTAGGAGAGATATCGAACGGTCTGTATCGAAAGAAATCAAAGTCAATGGAGTTATAAACATATAATGTATACTCAAACCGGACGGTATTAAAACCTACTAAATTCTCAACAATATATAAGTACCATCTTTGATGTATGGGAGTGAAACGGGGATGCGAAATAACACTGATAGAAGCCGAATACATCTTATAGAAATGCATACTCAGACAATGTATGAAAGAATACGAAATTAAGTGATTAAGGATGAATGCGAACTTAGAGTAAGATGAAGAAGATCACTCTGAGATGATTTGGGCACGTTGGAGCGAACGAATGAAAAAAACTGACAAAACCGATATACAGTGCAAATGTGACTTGAAGGCGTGGTAAAGGAAGACCAAGGAATGTGTTCGTATGGTTGGATCAAGTGCATGATATTTTGAAGAAGGAACTTCCTAACTACAGTTTTTGCCCCATTCACTCATACCATATATCGTCATACATATTCTTCTGTTGTTCGTACTTATTTTCTTTCCTTCAGTTAAATTTTCTACAACTATATCATTCCAATCGTTCCTCAGCCTACGTCTTTCTCGCGCGGTATGTCGGTAAGTCCAAACCTTCTCAAGACCATCCTTTCTTAATTCTATTTCTAATCAATGTATAATATATATATATAATATATATATATATATATATATATATATATATATATATATTATATTAT
>OX463847.1:26634490-26794206 GCA_949825065.1 Odontocerum albicorne | reverse complement strand
AAACAAAACCTTAAACAGATAGTATAATGCTAAACAAAATATATTATATTTAATATTATGATATTTGTAGTTTATTTACCTGTTATCGGAAAATTGGAACGAATTACAGAATTACAGAAAATAATCAATACAAATTTACGAAACATTTGAAGAGTAAGATTTGAGAAATAATACTGTGAAATCTTAAATCATTAATCGTATTTTCTCAGATGATGGAAGAGTTAAAAGGAATGTTGAAAAGCGTGTAGCGGTAGGAAATAAAATCAATAGGACATTAACGCACATTTAGTTGAACAGTCCACAACAGAACAGGGCTAACAAAACAAATATGCAGTGCAAATGTGAGGAGAAAGTGTAATAGAGGAAAACCAACGAAAGTGTGGTTGGATCAAGTTAATAATATTTTTAAAGAAGGAAATTTGTAATAAAAAAAATCGTAGAAGTTTTCGGAGGAGGTGAAAAATGTATGTCGAGGTAAGAAAGTCTCTTTTCTATAAATCCCGACACGGAAATGACCCGATTTTATGAATATAAGTTTATTTTTTATTCATAAATTATTTAATCTTTTTTGTTCATAACAAAAATAATTATGATTAAAATGAACACATCAGATAAGTCGAGCTGCTATCATCCATGATTAGATATAATGTCGATGTTGACAGTTTGTTTATTCGTTTCTAAAAGAGGATATAGTCATTATGCATTCATCGACTTGTTTATCTCTAATCTCGTATTTCTAAGTGCAATGGCAATCTTCCAAGTGCATATGCATGTTTGGTAGGGTGTTCATGTTTTATAATTTTTTTCCTGTACAGAGTTATACATAGGAAATTTGGCGGGCTTATTGCTATACAGCATTTTTTCACACCAACCAGCTCATCTTGGATTCATTAAATTGTTTTTAATCGATAACAGATTTTACAAAAAAGTATTGAGTAAATTGCACTTCGAAGTACGGTATAATAATCCATACCGAATTATATTTGGACTGACAAGATATTGAAGTAAGTCTGTTTTGATGCACTTTTGAGCCAACATACATTGATAATCTATGAGCGTAAAATGTGAACTGGCAATTAATTAATTAGAATTATTGGAAATCAACAATTTAAGTTGCGCCTCTGGAGAATGTGGTTAGCAAGTTAATGTTTATTGTCACAAGAAGTGAATAGTCTGAAAAGAATAGTATTTGAAAAAAAAAAATTTAAGTTATCTATTGTACAACACAAACATTTCCCTAAGGGTATAACTATAAACACATTTATATCTTAAGAACTAATCTAATTTATATATCACACGAGTGACTATGAAGTTACTAAATTTTAATTTCCTACATATAACTTTTCTGCATATAATTGTAATAATCTTAATATTTAATTTCTTAGAAATAGTTAATACCTACATACTAACTTATAACTAGATAACATTTTTTACAACTTTTATTTTATTAGTTTTGTATGTGTTTTTATTGTTTATGTATTTTTATGTCTTATGTTAAATTGCATACCTGCACTCTTGCACAGTAGCTGGAATAAATAATTTAATTGATTAAATAAATATTTAAGGATAACCATGTTGATTCAATTCTTCTGCTTTTGGCCCTCACACGCAGAGTGACTTATCCAATCAGGTCAGAGCGTCCGGTGTTAGGTTGTCTAGCTCCAACACGTCTCCAGAAAACACATACAGTGACCAGCTGTATACGATATGGTCTATTGTTTGGATTTCCCGTTTGAGGAGTAGGTGACGATAAACCGATATATTGTATGAAATTATGATCACGTTACACGAACTACCAGAAAGAGTTCGCCGTATGAGAAAAATTACACTGGGATCCTTCGTTTTCGGGAACAATCGAATGAAAAATACAAGTTCCACCAACATGGTCGCTTTTAATCGTATTGTACATTATTTTAATTCCCATATAGCGTATAATAAACATTTGTGTATACAAAATATTTATTAGAGAAATCTCGTGAAGCGTTGTTTTGCTATTTTCAAGGAGTTTTTAAGGACTTAGATTTCAATTAAACTCCATTTATTAATTTTATTTTGAAAACCCTTTGTACATTACAGGTTTCCATAATTCGTACAATGAACAAATATAACATGTACAAGAAACAAACAAAAAAAAATGTACTCAAAATTTTTAAGATTTATTTGATAAAAATTACGAGTACAATAAAAATGTATTTGATACACTAAAACCCTATGACAAAATATAGCATGTTAAATAACATAAAAATGAAATTATTTAAAGGACTACACAACATTTAAGAGTTTTTTTTTCTGAAGGAGTTGAGTGAAACATGAAAATGTCTATATAAGGACATACACGGTGAAAAAGTATGATTTCGCTACTTACCAGCATTTCCAGACAGGTTGTTTCGACTTATAGGTTGATAGAACAATCTATGTGTGCGGTGTCTCAGATAATTATCCAGAACATACAAACCATGATTTTTCAGAACGGATGATTTAATAGATTACTCCTGAATAAAAGTGGACACGCCCAATCGAAGAGATCTTCCCCTCTAATGATCTGTAACTCAGCATCCCCAGTAAGAGGACAGTTGGATAAAGTCAGGGCTAATATCTATACTCTCTTATGTAGAGACAACGGAGATTTTTTTTTAATTCCTTCTAACATGAGTGAATACATGATCCCTGCTGGCGCCCATACTACACAAGCAATTTTCCAAATGACTTCTGACCAAAGAGTTTGCTTTATCGCAGACTGATTTAATTTGCAAATCAAACGAAAGGTCACTTTGAAATAAAACACTCAAGTCCTTTGTTTTATCCATCATAGAGAGTTGTTGACCATTCATAAGGTAACAAAAATAAATTATTCTTTGTGCTCTTGCAAATTAAATAACAAAACATTTTGATACTTTCAAGAAGAGTTTGCTACAAATGCTCCATTCATATAACATAACATATATATGGTTGATATTATCCTGGAGTTTCCTACAGTCATCAACGCTCGACATATAATATCAAATATAATTTTCAAGGTTTTCATTTTCTATAAATCGGATATATTTATATCAGGGAGTTGCAAAGCTTACTCAAATTATAAAAAAGCCTTTGTGATATTCGAGATCCTTTGTTTTCCTATAATATATTTTACAAAAAAGTGATTTTTTTCTTCATTATATGCGAAGTAACGAGTGCCCTTCTCATTCCAAAACAAAATAGAAGGGTCATTCATTCCCTAAAAGTGTTGGAGAGGTTTGTCTACAAACGTCATAATACTATTGGCACTTGCCAATTCTTGATAACTCGGCCGCAAATTACCTTGACGTTACGGAGGAACAGCTGAATAAACTTTAACGAAAACGAAATGTTTTTTGCGATTTATATTCAAATTCTAAAAAACGAAAACGATCATATCAAACCTTTTCAGTGCAAACTTAATTGGATGAATATGAAAAAAAAACGTAAAGTGCATGTATTGTAACTTTTACACAAAATCTTTAACTGTCCCATCTTTAACTGCTCCCTCGTATCTCGTTGAAAATATTTATCGTCTGTCTGATCACGGAATCGCGTTCCGCTCAGACATATTACCTATTAGCTTTTTAAGTTTACCGCTCTTCATTTTTCAAATAATCTTTTACTCTCTATAGTACTCGTATTACACTTTGGAACCAGCTTCCAAATAACAGTTTGAGTTTTGCTCCGTCGCTGTTGTGTTTCAAACAGTGGCTAAAAATCATTATATTTCTTTCAGTCACAGTGTTTCCTGTTACCTCTATTATCCTGTTTCCTAATATTCCCTCCTAACTCTTGTCCGCTTAATACTTTGCTGTATTTGTATTGTACTTTATTATATTTTAGTTGTTTCCGCACAAGTTGGCGAGTTTATTGCCACATGATAAATTCTTCCAGCCAATCAGATATATGCTAAATTGACCTTAAGGGAAAACAAGAATGAGAACCTTTTTTTTTTTTTTTAAAGAAACAGGTACCAACGGGTATCGAATCTGTGACCCTTGTGCTGGGAGACAGGCGTCTTACCATCTAGGCTACGGATGTTGTGATTATTACATTTAAATTATTCAATATGTTTTGTTTTAACACTACATCTATATTTTATGGTCTTATTTTCTTTGTACCAAGCTCTCATGTAAATATTTTACACAACACTGAAAACAAAAATTTCTAATAATTTTCTGGTTGATTGATAGAGATTTATTTCCCTTTAAAAATAAACCAGTCAAATAATACATTGTACTCGTACAATGAAGTGTTCAAATAAATAAAAATATAAAAAAATCCTTGGTACCCAAAGAGAGAACCCTAGTTATGAATGGTTTTTAAACCAGCCTCACTCTGCACCGAAGTCTAGCGCGTTAAAAACATGACCAATTAATTCATGTACGAATATATTTTTGAGGCATTCTTTAAAATAATGAATAGTCACCCTAGGTGAATGCAAACTAATTGGAAGTATATACGTAAAATAGACCAAATCCACGTTTACATTTTCTGAGATAATTCATGAGAGACAATCAGCCGCTTTGTATGGAGCTATATGCGACAATTATTTAAAGATGCAATAACTATTTAATAAGCATATATAGCCTTGTCATACGAATGCAGAGGGGGGCACAATAGCCTTATCATACAATTGCAGAGGGGGGCTCAATATCCCTGTCATATGAATGCAGGGGGGGGGGCAAAATAACCCTGTCATATGATTGCAGAGGGGGGCACAATAGCCCTGTCGTATGATTGCAGATGGGGCACAATAGCCCTGTCGTATGATTGCAGAGAAGGGCACAATAGCCCTGTCATATGATTGCAGAGGGGGCACAATAGCCCTGTCGTATGATTGCAGAGGGGGGCACAATAGCCCTGTCATATGATTGCAGAGGGGGCACAATAGCCCTGTCGTATGATTGCAGAGGGGGGCACAATAGCCCTGTCATATGATTGCAGAGGGGGGCACAATAGCCTTGTCATACGATTGCAGAGGAGGGCTCAATAACCCTGTCATATGAATGCAGAGGGGGGGGGGGCACAATAACCCTGTCACATGATTGCAGAGGGGGGCACAATAGCCCTGTCGTATGATTGCTGAGGGGGGCACAATAACCCTGTCATATGATTGCAGAGGGGGGCACAATAGCCCTGTCGTATGATTGCAGAGGGGGGCACAATAGCCCTGTCATATGATTGCAGAGGGGGGCACAATACCCCTGTCGTATGATTGCAGAGGGGGGCACAATAACCCTGTCATATGATTGCAGAGGGGGCACAATAGCCCTGTCGTATGATTGCAGAGGGGGGCACAATAGCCCTGTCATATGATTGCAGAGGGGGCACAATAGCCCTGTCGTATGATTGCAGAGGGGGGCACAATAGCCCTGTCATATGATTGAATAAATGAAAAAAAAGACCCAACCCATATATTTTTTGAAATGTTGGAATATTAAATATTGTTTGTGCAAAGTATCAAGTCAGTTAAATGAGTATTTAATGACTAAACTATGTCTTCTAGTTTTTGTTTCATACAAGCCCATACAAAGCGGCGAGATATTTCTTCAATTTACCCAGAACAGGTTAAATGTGGGTTGGGTCGCTCTGCACAATTACGTCCATATAATTGTCCATTGGAAATGAGATGATGGCGCTTAGTATAAAATATTCCATTCACTCGTACAAATGTATGGGTTTATGGATGGGAATATGGATAGAATGGTGGGAAGATATATATTCTCTACCCTAAGGGATATGGTGTGATGGCATACATGTTTTCAACTTTTTCATTAATTAATTCGTATGGTTACTCTTCTACATATAACGGAATTGGTGATCCGGACATATTGAAGAGCGTGGTCGAGAGCAAAACTATCTACGGTCCCATTAACCAGAGTCTTCGGGTCTAGACTCACTGGATAGGAATATAATTCGTGGTTCGTCATCGTAAGTATTTGGAATACTACCTCATTTGATAGCTTCTCTCTTAAATGTATATTATTTTCCATTGCCTTTAAATATACAATTAATTTAAGGATTTATATGTACTCGTACATATATTATTGCTACCAATAAACTTATATATATATATATATATATATATATATATATATATATATATATATATATATATATATATATATATATATATATATATATATATATATATATATATACATATATATATTTTTTTAAATTTTTGTACATCTAAAAGTTATTTTCAAATTTAACGAGTCACCGACATAATTCCACAAAAGTTTCTTAGACCATAACATATTGTATCATATAATACTTACAACGGTTTCAATATTAAATTGTTCGTAGGAAAAAATCCTAATGTCTTATTTCTGTAACAAGGAAATGAAACAAGAGCTTATTCTGCTGGAAACCATGCCTTTTTACAGAACAAAATCATTTAAAACCTTACGATTCATATCATATGATCCGACAATGATATGCCTATGTTGAAAAAAGAATTAGGAAATCAGAATCCTCCGCATCGTATTTCAAAATGACGTATCGCCAGTCGACTACCAGACATAATCGAAATGATGAATAGATTGAATCAAATTACTTTCGAGGAATAAGCTGCAGTATAAAATAATGAATCTAAATTGAAGAAAAAAAATGTAGAAAGGAATCGTAGTGACCTCGTGGCCTAGTTGGTGAGACCTTTACTTCCACTATGGTATTGGGTTTGATTCCCGATATTACACGAAAACACGAGTGCGAGTGTTGTTGCCTCTTTATATGCGGTAGTATTGCTAACAGGATCGATTACGAATATCGAGATCGTGATTCTACACCACAAAGTTCGATAATGCGACCGAGGACAATGTTGTCTCCCAACTTCTCGGCGCCAGTAATTAGTCGGCGCCCTGAGCAACTGTCTAAAGCTGGCCCATATCTCATCTACTATCTAACTGCTGGTCACTAAAACTAGTTATTAACTGCTGGTCACTAAAATATCAATATTTTAGTGACCAGCAGATATTAATTTATTTGTATTTAACAGGTCGTTAATATTTTATTACAATATTTCGATTCGTGCAAATCAGGTGATATATTTTTAATTGGTAACATGAGATATTAGTGCTGTATGCCCAAAAAGGCCACAGTTTATTAAACTTGCTCATCTTCTTGGAATTTGGATATATTTGCCATCTGAATTATATATTTGATATATTAGTACTTGCTGAATGCAAACAGCTTGATCCTCAATGGAATCCTCGATCATGAGTGGTTGCCGATCATTTTCACTTTGACGATCTCCGTGGCCTTGTTGGTAAGACAATTGACTTTCACCGGGTTTGATTTCCGATGTTACTAAAAAAAATAAAAAAATGGATTCCAGTTTGTTTAAGAGTTCATCTAATAATAATACTTGCACGCGCTGGACGGATGGGAGTGTTGTAATACTCGCACGCGCTGGACGGGATGGAGTGTTGTATAATAATACTAGCACGCGCTGAACGGATGGGAGTGTTGTTGTAATACTCGCACGCGCTGGACGGGTGGGAGTGTTGTTGTAATACTCGCACGCGCTGGACGGGTTGGGAGTGTTGTTGTAATACTAGCACGCGCTGGACGGGTGGGAGTGTTGTTGCATTTTAATGTGCGGTAATATTACTAATACATGCAATTACGAACGACGAGTTCCGTGTCTCCTGCAGTGGTTCTAAACCCGTAGGTTAAATTAATAAATTAATAAATTAATAAAACTGTTGACAATGTTGTTTGCCGGTCCCGCTCTTCAAAATGTTTGAATCAACAATTCGTATAAGCTGAAGAATATTACAAGAATGAAATAATTTATCTTGTGGACATATATCTGTACCTGAGAGGCAGACGGATGCAAAGACCATTTTTCATAAAATGACTTTTTAATGGAATAATGGTCGCAATAACCTTTTCTTTTAGTGGTAGAAAGATGGAAGAGCTACATGTTATGGTTAAGAATTTAGAATTTTAAAAGGATGTAAATACCAGAAGGAGCTTAGAAGCAGAAGGATGCATATGGAGTTGCATCCTTCTGCCTCTAAAATATTTGGATTTGCATCTTTTTTGTATATAGCTATGACGCGTTTGCTCGACTTTTATTGTTGGATTTTAAATAGTTATCGTTGTTACACATTGTTATACAAGAATAATTTGTCAACATGTCTTCTAGAACAATTAAAATATTACAAATCGCTATGAATTTAGTCTAAAGATGATTTAGAAACAGCACCTCCAAACTGTGAGTACAAAGGGTTGGCAATTATTTCACATACTAATGTTAATTTAAAAAACTACTTTTTATAGTACAATATAATGGTTAATTTTCTGTATAAGACAATATATCTTATGTTACAATATTATGTAGATGTGAATAATAACATTTTGCCAGGTACAAACAGTCGGAACAAATCTAGCACTGATGTCATAATGCTATCAAATTTAACTAATTCGATTATTGATTTGGAAGAAAATTTACAATGTAAGTAGACACAATTATTTATATGAATTATTATTAGATAAAAATGTAACTGTTTATAAGTGATATTTATTTAGTATAATTAACCTATATATTTTTGTTGACAGATTCTTCAACGGCTAATAGAAATAAGCATCATTTACAATCCATTTCATCGCCGGCTTTGATTGATAAATACCACCATCAAATGTCTCAAAAATTATAATTAGTTGATGCAGCATATGACTCATCATCAGTAGAAGAAGTTGATGATGATCCTGACTGGGCTTTACAGAGTTCCCGCGGATCTCTTAGTGACAGTGAACATGACAATAATATTTCTATTCCGGTTAAATTATCAATGGTTAAGAAATGACTTAGGGGAGGAAACGAGTGATGAATACATTCAGTGGAGAAGAGTGGAAGCTCAAACCGAACGTCTAAAAGGATTGGAATATAAATCCATTTCAAATTCAAAATTGAATCTTGTAAAGGCATTAAAACAACGTTGCAGTATAACATGCAAGAAAGGCTGCAATACCATTACGCATCAGCGAAGAATTGAAATTCGCCAGCAGTTTTGGTGAATCGAGATTCGAGACCTGAGACGTCAATTCATTGTTTCTCTATTTCACATCAAAGAATAGATGTTGCACGATCTAGACCGACTGATAACTCGAGAACTGGTATGAGAAATAAAACTAGAATGTATTATCTCACAGTAGGTGCACGCAATCGTAATAATAGTCAGGGTTTGCGAGATAATGTTTTTAAATACATTCAGTGTCACAGATAAGTTTGTTACTCTAGCACTATTGAAAAACTGCAATCTATAGGCTCAGTGCTACCTCCAGATGCGAGAGGACGACACCCACCAATTAACAAGATAAGCCATATTATCAAGCAGTCAATAATTGATCATATTAAATTATTGCCTACATATGAATGCCTTTACTCGGGTGAGAGGAGTAGTAGGAACTATTTGGGAGCTGATTTTAATTTGTCATCTCTTTATAAATTGTATGTGGAACACAGTAAAGAAAACAATGTACCTGAGGCTAATATTAATAGCTAAGGAGTGGCTCTACCCAAAATTGTATAATAATAAATTTAACTACTCTTTTCACCCCCCTGCAAATGACACTTGCGATACTTGTGATTCTTATGCTATGTCGCTAAATAATGCTACAAACGATGCTGAAAAAAATCAACTAAGCTATGAAAAGATATTCACGTAATGTAATCAAAACTGCGCTATGAATTGAAAAGGGCTGATAAACTTAGAGGGAAAACCAGTTTATGGGAAGTAATCATGTTGATTGACATGCAAAAGAATCTCCCTTGTTCATTCTTAACAAATTCGCAATCCTTTTACCTCAGAAATTTATGGGCTCTTAATGAAACCATATACGACAGTTCAAAATATGAAGTTTACTGTTGTATGAGGAATGAAACAGCTGCAAGGGGTTTTAATGAAGTGGCATCATATTTGCTAAAATGGATCACAATATGGTCGGACAACTGCGCAGGTCAGAACATAAATATGGTCGTTTCAATGTTTTATATCTGGTTAGTCTCGCAAAAGATTTATAAGTTAAAATTTATAAACCACAAATTCCTACTTCGAGGTCATACTCATCTAGAAGTAGATTCTGCGCACTCAGTTATTGAACGGGCCAAGAAAAACTAAAAAATTTTCAGATTTTCATACCGCATGACTGGGAACAGTTTATTAGAAATTGTAAATCTGCCAACCAGTATTTATTTATTTATTTTATTTTATTTTATTTATTTATTTTATTTACCGTACATTCTATGGATACAGGGGATTTTAAGAATGTATCATCTTTGTACAGTGGATCATAATCACCATTTGTGAGCAGGAAAAAAATATGAAAGAAGATGATTTCCTCATGTTACAGGTCGTTTGGCTGCGTGCTCAGGCGGATAAACCAGGAATACTATTGTATAAAAATAATTTTATGGACGATGGTTTCAAAGAAATAGACTTCAGAAGAAAGAAAAGAGGGAACTTGATCACTCCACAAACACTTCCGCAAATGCGTGAAAATCTGATTCCATTGAGTATTCCAAAGTTTATGGATTTGGAGAAAATGCTGAGGTGGATACCGAAACCTCTTCGTTTATTTTATAAAAATTAGCCACACAAAGAATATAATGCTCCTGAATACCCTCCAGAAGATGCAGAAATAGATGAGATGAATAATGAAGAAATTCTGTAAACCACGAAGAAATTCCAGTGTAACCTTATTTTTTCCTTTCTTTATTAAGATTTTTGTATTATTTTTAAGTTAGGTTTTTTAATAAACAGTAAAAACAATTAATTTGTATTTATTTCTATTTATCACCATTTAAATCATGATTTTAAAAGCTAAGTAGGTTTTTATCATTTGGCCCCAACTGCCAATAATACGATAACACATAGAAGCAGAAGGATGCAAATCCATAAGACTATTTTTATTTTGTTTTTTTAAGGTCAAAAAGCAATCAAATAAAATATATTTTTACATGAACTGTAAGTACTTGAAGTGAACTCCAACACAAAACAATAAATAACCACTCAGTTTATCTATTTGAATGATTTAACAGGCATTAATAAAAAAGTACTTTTGTTTTTAGCTCTACTGAAAAACTCACTATTTGGATTTGCATCCGTCTGTCTCTGAGGTACAGATATAATATGTAAATATGAATGAACCTGTAGTAGGTTCGATTCGCGTTGGAACTCAATTAAAAAAAAAGATTCTTATCTGGTTGTCATTAGAGGCTTTTTTTTTTTTCACATATTTTTGGTCGGTCGGGAGAGATTACCACATGGCATTACGCCCGCTAGGTTGTAACTATTGTATATACAACGAAAGTGTAATGTGATATAAAACAATGTAATCTTTACTTTATGATATATCTTCTGAAAATACTTAAAAACATTTAATTTTTGTGCTATTGTGACATGTATTATATAATACTTGTTAATATGTACGAGTATGTAGGTGTGTCTCGGTTTTGTATTTATCTACTTTACATAGATTTTCTATTTCATCCATTTTTCAAGCATCGTATTTTATTTCCCAAAGGAGAAACACTGTAACAAAGTATTCAACAATGTTGAGAAATTCACATGTTGCAAAGCTATTTCAATGGTTAGATAATATATGTTAAGTATTCTTAAGGTATTTACAACATTTTTACTAGCTTCACTTACAAAGCTTCTTAAATATTTGTTTTATCTATTCATTTCTACTTCTGCATACCCCGACAGGGAAATGGCATGATGGTACGTATGTCTATTCATAAAAACGATGTTTAGGTAAAAAGTTTAATTAAAAAAAATATAATAGAGTAATCTATAATACAAACATTTTCCAAAGGCTATAGCTAAATAAAAATTTATAACTAAAGAACTAATATATTATAACCAAAAGCTAACTTATTTCTATATTATAACCAAAAGCTAACTTAATTTTGATTTCCAACATGCAATTTTAATTTTTAACACTCTTAATATTTAATTTCTTAGAAATAGTTAACACCTACATAGTAAGTTATACCTTTCACTCAACAGTTGGCACTAATCTGCGTGACTTTTGTTTGGTTGGTTAGAAACGATTGCCTTTTGACAAAAAAAAAAAAAAATATATATATATATATATATATATATATATATATATATATATATATATATATATATATATATATATATATATATATATATATATATATATACATACATATATATATATATATATATATATATATATATATATATATATATATATATATATATATATATATATATATATATATATATATATATATATATATATATATATATATATATATATATATATATATATATATATATATATACATACATCATGCCGTGTCCCTTATAGGTTAGGTAGATAGAATAGATATCCATACTTTTCTATCCAAGACTACAACTTTCGCATCCTCTATATTCATTCATCTCGTCATGCACATTTTTTTATATTAATCATTCTTCTCACTTGACTTTCTTTCAAAATCTGGTTCCCTTTATCCAGTCACAACTCGCTCTTCTGACTTGTATACAGGCTTAGTCATTTTTTCATTATTATATTTCTTCACATGTCTAAACAATTTCAACGATCCTTTCTTCATCTTACTTAAAACATTAATTTTACTCATGCATGGTAATTTATGATATCTTCAGCTCACCTCATTAACATCAATTTTCTTCGTGCACTCATCTTGACAGCATCATTAATATTAGTTTTATTCTTATATTGCCAAGTCCAACCTTCCCTTCTATACATCGAGGTGGGTACCAACACACTTTTATGTATTGTAATTTTTGCTGCTTTTAATAAAGTGCGATTGTACGAGTATAATTTTGTACTTTAACTTGATTTATGTCGCTACTCTTCTTTAAAGTACTTTTCAAATAGTTCTTTAACATACTGCCCAGGTAATAGAACTCATCTATCTGTTCCAGTCTTTAACATACTGCCCAGGTAATAGAACTCATCTATCTGTTCCAGTCTTTAACATACTGCCCAGGTAATAGAACTCATCTATCTGTTCCAGTCTTTAACATACTGCCCAGGTAATAGAACTCACCTATCTGTTCCAGTCTTTAACATACTGCCCAGGTAATAGAACTCATCTATCTGTTCCAGTCTTTAACATACTGCCCAGGTAATAGAACTCATCTATCTGTTCCAGTCTTTAACATACTGCCCAGGTAATAGAACTCATCTATCTGTTCCAGTTTCTCTGAATTAACTGTGTCAATCAAGTGTCAAAAAAATATAAGATGCATGATCATGTGGTAACGCATTGGACTTTCGTGTGGAAGGTCGCCGATTCGAACCCCGCGCTGTGCTACTCCCTTCGAATCACAGACATTTTTTCCGCTTAGTATTTGGAGTATGAGGATATATTTGACTTCGGTCATTTCTATTATTTCAAAGAGAGGAAAAAAAAACATGTCAGTGTCCTCCGATCGTCTCACTTCGGTGTGTCATCGGACACAGTACAGTGGTGTGGCCGGTGAGTTTGCCGCTGGGCAACGGTGTACTTAAAAAATACAAACAATCTTCACGACATAGCTTCGCTTTCCAACTGAATTGACGTTAGAGGGGATCCCCCGACAACGAAAAAAAAAAATTTACGCGAGTTATTCAAGTGTTTTGCCAATAATATGAAGGAATATTGCATACATACTCGTATATACTATGTTTGAAATAATAAGTGTAGGTTTGCGAGCAATGCTTCAATTTGATATAACTTCACTTTGATGCAACAAACTATGTATTGACAATGTTGCATCCCATCCCATTGGATGTTGAAAATCTGCGTCGTAGATTTTATAATCGTTTTGCAACAAGTATCCAACTATTGGAAATTGGTTTCTGTAGTTTGACTTGTTTTGAAGAAGGCAAATATTTTTGCTCGTTTCATTTAGAAATACTTATTTTCACCGTATACAAGTATTATAGTTTTAGAAAAATGCATTTTTTTAAGTTTCTATGTTCTGTGGAGCACAGATGTCCACGTAGAATAAATGAGTGATTTAAAAAAATGTATAAAACTAGTAAACAAGATACGAGAAGTTTAGAGAGCAAACTCTCCTTAAAGGTGCTCTGACTCGGGACTCGGGATTCGGGAATCCACTAATATTAAACAAATCTTGTCTGGCAGCTATTGCAGCACCCAAGAGAAACATGTAAACACTTTCTTTCTGTACAGTACTACCCTGCGGGGGTCATTGCTACGAGTATGTGGCAATCTTTTCCAAACTTTAGTGAGGCGTTTTTATGAGAAACCCTTTTTTATATTAAAAAAACTGGTATCCAGCGGGAATCGAACCCGCAACCTCCGCATCTTACTAACTAGGCCACGGAGGAGGAGGAGGCGAATTTAGTAAAGTATCTAATAGTATCAAATATAACACCCAAATTTGGGACAAGCTCTTATGTTTTTTTAGTTTTGCATGCATGACGAGGTGAAAGGGCGTGTCAGATATGAGATATGAGTTTCAAGTTGGCACGGTAAACGACCACGTAGAAAGAATGAATAATGAAAATTTTACAAAAATAATCTAAATGAGTAGTATAGAAAGTATAGAAGGTAAAAGGCCTTTCCAAATAAATCAACTTCTGAATGTGTGAAGAGTGAAAAGCCTTTATAAGAGGAGATTATGCATGATGAGGTTTATGAACCTGACAGAAGCAAGAGATTTGTCTTCTTCTTTTCCCTTGCCTTATCCCATCCGTTTGGGGTCGGCTGCTTGGACCGTTTGCCTCCGTCTCTATCGATCTCGCCAATCACTCAGGGATAGTTCGAGTCTCGCCATGTCCTCCTCCATCTTCTTCTATACTCTTCATGGATCTCCGTCTGCATCTACTTGGTAGTTCCCAATTTGTGGTAGTTCCCAATTATTTTCTTGAGCATGTACCCTCCGTCCTGCCGTTACACTGCCAATACCAGCATAGTCGTACTTCCCGGGTTTTAGCTACTTTAACTGTTCCACGAATTCGTTAATTTCGGATCTTATCCAATTTAGTGATGCCCAGTGACCACCGTAGTATACGTGTCTGCAGCCTTTACACGAGGTACTTACCGGCATCTGAATATGTTCAGAAAAACATATTTGGTAAGAAAACCGCAGAGCTCTCACCAAGGGAAGACGAACTACAAAAAAACCTCTGTAGATCTTTCGATATGTGATAGTAATACATTCGGTTTTGTATATCTTTGTAGTTTTATTTACAATCATAATAAGATAATTTGAAATTATATAAAATAGAAAAATAAAAAAAACTCGAAATCGTCAACATTAAAAAGCATTTAGTTCTGTTTTGCATATCAATTCAGCACGAAGAAATAAATTCAGAGAAGTTTATTTCCGCTCGACGTGTGTTTGTTGCCAGGATGCATCGCGAAACTTTGAAATTAGTTCTACAGGAATTGCTTATTCTGTTGGAAAATTGTGTTATTTGATGGAAAAGTTCTATTGCGTCTCATATATTGCAGAAAAATATTCAGCCCCTGAGAGCATTATGATATACTCGTTATATTTTTACGGTGACCATTTTTTTTAGAAATAAAACAAATTGTCGTCTGAGTATTCGACATTTATACATTCATTCATTCTTATTGTACTCTTCGACTTATCTGAAATGATAATTCAAACATATTGAAGAGCGTGGTCAGTAGAAAACACTGTCTTAGATACACAGATACTATCACGCCGTTTTCCTGAATGGCTAAGCAGAGAGGACAGAGGGCCAGACTTTAATATAGCTATACATATTTTTAATCTTTCCGCCCGTGTACCTTCTCATAAATCTTTCACGATTTCTCTGACTTCTTAGATTTGCTTCATTCAAAATATTATTCACTTGATCTAATCATAATTTTCTTGGTTTGCCTCTATTACGCTTTTTACTAACATTTGTAGTGTATTTGTTTTATTAGTCTTTTGTCATTCATGAATTGGTGAAGTTAAACAAATATTTTCTTCGACCACATTAATCGAGCCCACGGTATTAGAATCACTACAGTAGACATGAAACTCGTATGAAATCATAAGTGATAGCAATACTTCAACTACAATACACTCGCAATACACTCGCACACATCTAATGCGTGTGAATAGTGTTACCAAACGAACTCTTTTACCAGACTGGAACCCTCTTTTTATTTTTTAGGGTGCTATCGGAAATCAAACCTGAAACACCCGGGTGGAAGTCAAACGTTTTACTATATAGTATTTGGCAGTCATTCGTTTTTGAAAGATGATGGAGACATAGAGTTTACTCAAAGTCTCAGGCATTTGTGCAGAACCATACATCTTTCTGTGACTATGCAGACCAATCTTCGATCTGCACTGTCAAGCACAGACATTGCACCTCCAAGACGGTCCGGGGTCCTCGCCTGAGATTGATCGCTTGAACTGTATCCCCTTCTCCAGTTCCCTTAACCAGTTTGTATTATGACTACCTTTCCCGTCCGAAGTATTTCTCTTCACTTTCGGCGGTCTCGAGCAAGAGAGCACTAGTCAGCGTCCATTTCAAAATATTTGCTTTCTTCTACACACGTGCTTCAAACGGATACGTTTTCTTCCGTGATTCATATTTTCAATATATGGGTCTTTGTAGAGAACGTCCTTAGGCACTTTATCTTTCATACGTCTCACGTGTTCCAGAACCAGGTAGAAGGCGCCCCGTTCGGTTGGAAGGCTGAGCAAGGGTTGAAAGAAGTAGGTGGAGCAGCTCTCCTGGGAGACGGTGCAGCTAGAGTGGGCATATATTTTTTAAAGGGCGCAATCGAGGTTAGATAAATATAAAGTACTAATATAAATTATAATAGATGGCGGTCGTAGTCTAACAATGTTAATATTCACGATAAGTAAGCGGGCGTCTCAGGTTCCATTCCTTGCGGGTTTACTTTTTTTTTTCAACGATATATTTTTTTCTTTTAGACCATATTACATCAGAATTCATGTTTTCCTGTAGATCGTAAAATATCCAGCATTAAGTGTACGAATGGTGAGTCTAATATGGCTTGTTTAGGAAAACTTCTTTAGTTGTTCAGCAGCTGCCTACAATAAGACGACCTCCGTGGCCTAGTTGGTAAAACGCCTGTCTCTCAGCCTGGTGGTTGCGGGTTCATATTCCGCTGGAACCCAGATATTAAAAAAATGATTCCAGTCTGGTTTTTACTTAAGGGTTCTTTAACATATTCCTGGCTGGTTGGAAGAGATTGCCACATGACAATACGCTCTCCAGGTTGTACTGTATACTGTACTGTATACAATGAAAGTGTAATACAATGCAATAAGCTTCATAAATTAGTTCTAAGGCCCCTTTTTTCAACTTGAAACTTTTTTAAATCTCAAAAATGTGTTGTTATTTACGCTTACGTCATTCGACGTGCACTGTTTTGATATTTGTACACTTACTCACCCCCTTTCAGATCTGATTGACGTATGATTTAGATTAGTTTTTAACGTGTCTCGGATCTAAATAAAGCAAATAATGGTCCCTCTAGAATTATATGAAACGGGAAACTTGAATCGGGATTATTATCTGAAAATTTATCACAGGCACGTGTTTGTATTGTGATGAAATATAGAATAATATTATATTTATTATTCAAGGAGAAAATATTACAATCCTGCCACGAAATCATCATTGAGCTTTTATTTTTGTAATTTTATCAAAAAACATTTTAATACAATTGTATTATTTTTCTTTTAAGGAGATAAGAAAGATCTTGTCATGATATTATTAAGTATGGTGTGCCACAAGCGTTGGTGGTAGAGCTGCTGCTTTTAAGGAGATAAGAAAGATCTTGTCATGATATTATTAAGTATGGTGTGCCACAAGCGTTGGTGGTAGAGCTGCTGCTTTTTATTCTTTATATAATATATATTATTTCAGTGATCTCATTTGCACGGAGGGGTTTGAGTCTCGGGTTTACGCGGACGATACTCTGCATTTAAGGCCCAAAAATCACAAAAGTAATTTTTGGATACGATATTCTATAAAGATCAAATTGTGGGTATTCTTGTTAAATGAAGGCCTTAAAAACCATCATTTGTCGTTTTTTTTAATTTGGTGCTGTACGACCACAAAGTAACATTTTGCCATTTTTAAGATTTTAAGTAACATTTAATAAGTAACATTTCATTACCTATTTGTGCAATAAGGATCAAAAGGAAGAATATTAGATACTGCTATGCCTTATTGACCCAAATTGTGTTAATATTGAAGGATTTTTGCCGTTAATGCCAAAACGTTGAATTTTGTTCCCTTTGTCCCACTAAAACCTTGGTATTGAACATGGTGCGTTTTAGACCAACAGCTGACAAAAAAGATACTTATTAGCTTTATAGACCATGATACTCAATTTTTATATATTTCTTGTACTTTTAAGGATAAAGTTAACTTTTTGTACTCTTTCAGAGTACACCAATTAAACTTTTCATATTGATGCTTTTAAGACCACAAATAGTATTTATGCATTTTAGTAGCAGTACGATAATTATTTGAAACATTATAGGAAAAATGACATTTTCGTCCAAGAAATACAAAGAAATTCAAGATGTTTTGTGCACAAGGATTACATATCGTAATATTTTACACTTTTTTTTTTTTTTTTTTTTTTATCCACTTTGCACGGATTTCTCCTGTTACACAAAGAGGGTCTGCTTCTAGCGTTAGCTTATTCGTTAGGAATAATATCAGCCAGGATTCTTCTCATACTGCTAGACGGTACCGAGAATATATCAACAGTGTCATTCAGTTGGTTCAATATCTCTATACCACGCGTGACTGAGTGTTTAGCCATGATATTCGTCCTGTAAGTTGGTATGTAGAACAGAAGGTGATTCCTTGCACGGCTATATTTATTGGGTACATATAAACTTAGTGCTTCTAGAATCGCGGGACAGTTAAAGGAACCTTGGAAAACCTTTATTAGGAATATCGCAATGGATTCTTGCCTTTTTGTTTCGTGGCTTCTATAGTACACACCGTGAGAAGTTAACAGACAGAAGTTCGCTAAGGGCATTAATGACTATTTTCTTCCTTTCAGATCGTCTATATTACTATTACAGTGTAAAATATGACGATTTTATTTTATGGTCAACTAAGAATTTTTCCTAATCAACCACACAATTGTTTGAATAAGTTTAGAGTGAAATGTAGGGGATTTATATTATTGAGGTAGAGAGAAAAATCATGCGATAACAAAATAAATAAATAAGCAACAAAATAATAAAAAAACAAGGTCATCGATGACCAGGAGAAGGAAAGGATGATTGAAAACCAGGAACACACTGTCACTGAAGGGAGATTTTATGTTTTTCAATTTGTATTTTGAAACACGTAAATGATGGTACGACTCTAATATTAGCTGGTAGATGGTTTCAGCATGGACAATAAAAGATGACGTGACATTGACGATAACGAGGGCTTTCAAACTACGAAGTGGTATTTTTGATACGTTTGTAAAAATACAAAGTTTTATTTTGGAATTTTGAGGCAAATATTTTTTTTGTTTTTGCTCTATTTTTAAACATGATTTTTTTTTCATAAAATTTCAAAAATGTATTTTACCATTCAATAATATCCAAATCTTTAGTATTTTTGTTTTGTTTTGTGAAAACTATCTGCGTTAGGAAGGGCATAAGCTTAATTAGGTAGGAGAGTGCTTTGAATATTTTATTGTAAAAATTAATAGCAAAAAAAGATAATTGTCAATAGTATTTGACATATGTATTATATAATATTATTATTTATAGTTAAGGCATTAACAGTGTGAAGGTTTCAAGTCATTGTATTTAATTTGTTTATTTCACTTTATATAACGGTATAACCCTACCGGTTTCAAGGTTTTCACCGCATCATCAATGGGAGCACAAACAAGACTCGCAATATTTAATAAATTCAATTCTCTCTAATTTTTTCACTCATGTGTTCTAACATATTTGAACGTGAAATATTTTTTGTCATTTTCAATAGTTTTTTTACGTGTTTTGATCATTTTAGTGGTTATCTACTATGAAAAGTGAATTAAAAAGTTTGAAATTAAATCGAGTACTTTAAGGGGTCAACACCTTTCACATTTTCTGTACGAGAAACCTGACGTGACGACTTCCATGGTCTAATTAGTAAGATACCCTTCTTCAAAACTAGGGGCAGCTGGATCGATTTCTGTTGGAACTACTTTTAAATAAAGGTATCAGTTTGTTTTTCCCTTTAGGCCCTTTTGACGTCTTACTGGATATTTGAAAGCGATTTTTCATCTTAATACGCCCACCAGGTTGTACTGTATATAACGAAAGCGTAATATAATACAATAGATTGCTTTATACGTGTTTTGTATACAACAAAAAAACTATAACGGAATTTGATTAAGAAATAAATACATTTTACATCTTTGCATATAAATGCTTGACGCCTATTTTGCGACCCGGAGGATTACAGGTTCGATTTTCGTTGGTATCCATGATTTTGAAAAGGGTTAGTGTTTGGTTTTAACTTAAGGTTTGTTTAAAAACCTTTCTGGTTGGTTGTAAGATATAACCACAGGGCGTCAAACCCGTTAGGTTGTATTGTATATAACGAAAGGAAGAATATTTAACACTGATGTGACGTATTGACCTTAATAAAGAATAATATATTGTAATTGAGATTACCTCATTCGAATGAATCCTTTTTGTATATTTACTTCCATACAACTATACTTAAATAAGTTTTTGAAAAGGGATCGGCTGAGAGAATAACTTAAATTTTTTTAAAGTTATTCTAAAGCGGTAATAAATTTCGTAAATTTAAATTTTATTTGGTTGATGTAATTGAGTTAATGAATGGGTGTCTTCCGTGATAATTATGTATATTTTTACATTCAACATTTATTCAAATTCTGAAAATATTTGTCAAGCTTTTATTTCGATACCCACAGAAAAGTCATTCCTCGATATACGAGTATATATATAGGGTTTTCATTTTTAACTGAACGACTTCACAATTATAATAATATGTGATTATCACCACGCAAAATCAAATCATTGCTATTGAAATTATCCCCTTGTGAGTCGTAGAGACGTTATTTGTGATATCCACAAGGCAGGCGTCCTCAACGGAAGACTTGAACATTTTTATTCGATTATTTTAGACAGAATACGGAATAAGTGACAGATATATTATGTACCCGTAATATGACAAAGAGCGCTATTAGACGTTTTGGGAATATATGGTATAATATTAGGTCCTTACATATGAAATTGGCGTTTTGCCGTACTGGCAACTTTGATCTCAAATATCTTCTCTTTGGTTAGGAATTCCAAATTAAAATTTATACAGCTATTTACTCAAGTATTTGTGTTTCGAAAATTATAATTCATTTGTTTTTTCCTCAATTGTTTTTTTTCTTTGCGTCACTCAGTTTACAAAATGGAAAACTTGAAATATCGCGTTATTTACGAGTACGAGTTCCACCGTGGCACCAGTGCTGCAGAAACGGCTCGAAGGATTAATGATGTGTATGGCGACGGTGCCGCAAAAGAAAACACAGTGCGTTTTTGGTTCCAACGTTTTCGTTCTGGAAATTTCGACCTGCAGAAAAAGCCCCGTGGACGGCCGGAGACCAAAGTTGATAATGAAGAATTGAAGGCTATTGTGGAAGCGGATCCATCGCAAACCACGTCCGAGTTAGCTGCAGGCTGCGGTGTTAGTGATAAAACTGTTTTAATCCACTTGAAGCAAATTGGGAAGGTGAAAAAGCTTGAAAGGTGGGTACCTCACGAATTGAGTGAAGCAAATCAACAAACGCGCGTTGACTGCTGCGTTGCATTACTCAACCGGCACAATAATGAAGGGATTTTGAATCGAATCATTACCTGTGATGAAAAGTGGATCCTGTATGATAACCGGAAGCGCTCATCGCAATGGCTGAACCCTGCCGAACCAGCCAAACCATGCCCCAAGCGAAAATTGACTCCAAAAAAGTTACTTGTGAGCGTTTGGTGGACTAGTGCTGGTGTCGTTCACTACAGCTTTCTTAAATCTGGCCAGACGATTACGGCAGATGTCTATTGTCAGCAACTGCAAACCATGATGGAAAAGCTAGCTGCTAAACAACCGAGGCTGGTTAATCGCTCTAGGCCACTGCTGCTTCATGATAACGCTAGACCACACACTGCACAACAGACGGCTACCAAATTAGAAGAGCTTCAATTGGAATGTCTAAGACATCCACCGTACTCTCCGGACCTTGCCCCAATAGATTACTATTTTTTTCGAAATTTGGATAACTTCTTGCAAGGGAAAAAATTCAACTCCGATGGGGCAGTCCAAACCGACTTCAAAGATTTTATTGATTCCCGTCCGAATGGTTTTTTTAGTAAAGGGATCGATGAACTACCTATGAGATGGCAAAAGTACATAGATAGCAATGGTACATACTTTGATTAAATAAATATATTATATTAAAAAAAAATCAACTTTATGTTCCTCCCAAACAAAACGCCAATTTCATATGTAAGGACCTAATATTATATAATATAATTAATGAATGAAGAAAGATTAACAAAACCAACATGTAGGGCGAAACATTAAGACGATATACCACATAAGTAAGTTATGAAAATACGTACATGTACATACCGTCACGCCATTTCCCTGTTGGGTAAGCAGAGAGGGCAGAGTGCCAGATTTTCCTATCGCGACACATATTATTCGCATCCTCGAAATCCGTACATCTCACACAACGCCTACGATTTACATTTCCTTCTTTTAAAATATCATTTGATCTTATGTATAAATAAAAATGGTCCCAGTCTGTTAACAATTCTATAACGCGTTAGACAGGCGTATGCGTGTGTTGTAGCCTCTTCACGCGCATTTGTATAGCAAACATGTATGATGTTGAATCGCGAGATACAATCCAATTCAAGGGGTTCTAAGCACTAAGGTTCGACTAATGGGACCGAACCTAATATTGTCTCCCACACTCTTCAATATGTCCGAATAATTTATCCGTATCTATTAAAGGGTACCATATGAGTAAACGAACTTCATATAACAATACTGTCATTGACTGTTTTATAAGTATATTTATTTCTCTGCAAGTCAATTTCATTTTCCATGATGTTGGACCTATAGTCTGAACTACTATTTTTTCCCACTCAGATATGTCGCCCTCGGAGGAGTAATCGTTTGAGCAGTTTATTCTTCATCAGTAAGTGATATCGCGCTGATAACCAATAAAGAAAAATGCGAACTTTTGATGTAGAACGCGCAGGATCTGGACCAGGCGACTCAGCAGGATCCACATGTCTGTGTATGTGAGTGCGACTCTGGGATCGGGTGGTTCTCCCACAGAAGATTACGACGCGGAGTAGTAGCTCGAGAGTGGCGTTAGAATGGCGATACCCAGAAACACATATTCTCCCTACTTCTTTAAGATATTGAAGCATGGAAACTCACTCAGGTGATAGCAAAAAACTAAAATTCGAACAATTCTGAAATTATTATTGGCTAGCAAAATTCCCAACGATAACATTTTGAAACGGATGAATAAATTAGAAGTAATATCCACCATCAAAAGGAGAAAGTTACAATGTTTTGGGCATATAATGGGAGGGGAAAATATCAGATCCTTCAACTGAAATTGCAGCGGAAAATTTAAGTTGTAAGAAGGCTACGTATCACAAGGTTGAATAAACTTACGAGAGTTATTTCACTGTGGTATCATATATTTGTTCAGAACTGCTGCCTCAAGGGTCATGATAGTCAAGATGATCACCAGCCTCCGAAGAAAAGAGGAACTGTAAAGAATAAGATAATTTAAAGTCCTATTGCGCATGAATACCAAATATGTTTGGTTTATCTCACAAAATTCCTCACTTAATTTCAGTATCACAGTGATTCAAATCTCTGTCTGCTTGTTTTAAGGCCAGCCACAGTATTTTATTTGCATATATTTTATCAGTGTCGTTCATAATACGAATCGTTTCAAATGATTATTTTCAGTGGTAAGCTCTTTATTTAATTTATTTACTTGAAATTCAAAGTTGCCATTCTCTGACACGCCATCACAACAGTTCAGTATATTGACCAAATGTTGTATGTTAACTGGGACACCTACACATGTTAAGAAAATATGAGCCAAGAAAATAATCACAGAATTAATTTACACTTTGTGTTTTGCATCATTTATTTTTTGTCGAATGGTACATAAAAACAGTATCGTTGCTGAAAAAACGACACTGTTTTAGAGAAGCGAATTTAATCGATGTAACATACTCGTATATCATAGAATATGCCTTGACGATAGTCACTTTTTCTGCGGCATATAAATTATTACTTATGATATATTTATCAAAATAAAGTCTTCCCTTAACTACAAAGTTATCTACTTTGATCAATTAATATTAGAAATAAAAATACTTACATTCTGGTTACCATTCAAACAAGATTTCCTGACGTAGATTTTTTTTCGTAAATCTTTCGTCATTCATTGTTTCTACTCGGCTATACCATATCAATTATCTTTACTTCAGCATTTTATCCTCTTTTTAATTCCCGACATTTCTTCGAATTGTTTCCCCATGTCAGGGAGACGAGAACCTGGCATGGGTAGAAATTCATAGCTTACAAATTTGAGTGATTTGGAAAATCAATAACACCCCTATTTAGAACAAATTTGAAAAAAAAATCACGTTTTCAACATGGTCATCAACTTCCCTCAACCAGATACTCCACAAAGGGAATAATCAATTATTTCCCCACGCATTCTGCGCAATGCTCTAATTTCTAACGCATTTATCTTGCTTCATAACTCTTTTGCCAACTACATTATTCTCTTGTATATTCTAAAGATCCACATAACACTATGATAAAGATAAGTAAATTTTGAATATTAATTCTATTATTAAACAGAAAACATAAGAAATGTTTAAGTTAATCGTTAATTGCTAAAAGCGTGTTGATATTGATAGTGATAAGATCAATTGAAATTATTTGATTCATATAAAAATATGAAACGTTTGCGTACCCTACCGTCCGGGATACCTGCAGAGATAAATAAATAATAAGCGGAAAATTACTCTCGATATCAAAATATTTTCCCTAAATAAACAGCTTGACATTTGGTTTGTGTTCCGACCGTGGGCGAGCTTGTTGCCAGTCATCAATACTGCCAGCTCAGTCCAGCCCATCCCGACCCTGGGCCAAGATCCCTGCGTGTTGGATTTGTGTTCCGATATTGCCAGCTCATCCCGGCTCTGAACTCAGATAGCTTCGTTATGGATTTAATATGTTCTTCTGTACATGCCGTGTCCTCTCCAAAAGCTATCAACATTATTTTTATCATTTTGTCAATGCCGTGTCTGTACATGCCGTGTCCTCTCCAAAAGCTATCAACACAAACAAGTATATATCAAATGAAATAACCAAAAATATTCCAAGTCACATAAAGCCAGCTTTTTACACTAACTTTAATCTCCGGAAACTCTTATTTAATGGGAAAGGCAAAAATGAAATACTTAGCAACAGCGGTGTGTATAAACTTTTATGTGCTGACTGTGATAATTTCTATATAGGAAAGACAGGAAGATCTTTTGAAAAGAGATTTCGTGAACACCAATCTGCTTTAACAAATCCTCTAATTTATTCTGAAATGGCTAATCATTGTCACCGTGAGAATCATACTTTTTCTATCGATGATGCCAAATTCTTACATATTAGCGGCAACGGAAGTAAATTGGACAGATTAGAGGCCCTAGAAATTTCTAAGTCAGTATATCGAGCGGAGCATCTGTTGAATAGTTATTTCCCCAAAATCTCCCCGCTCCTGGCCGAAATTATACCTAGCCTTCCCCTCACCCCTCCCGCCTCCAACCGTTGAAGTGTCTATGTCGGTGCCAATTCGAACAGCATTTAGTCTTGCTTGTACTCCCCTGAAGATGAGGTGAAAGCCTTGAAACCGGTAGGGTTATACCGTCATAAAAAAGTGGAATAAACAGTGTTTGTTAAAAATAAATTACAATGTCTTTAAACCTCCACAACGTTAATGCCTTAACTATAAACAACAAACAAGTATTGTTTGTGCTCCCCTGAATGTGAGGTGAAAGCCTTGAAACCGGTAGGGTTATACCGTTACAAAAAAGTGGAATTAACAGTGTTTGATAAAAATAAATTACAATGTCTTTAAACCTCCACACGTTAATACCTTAACTATAAACAACGATATTGAAATGTTAATGCTCTAATTTATAACAGTTGTATTTAAGACTCATTTTGTCATAGTAATCTATGTTAAGTTGCTTTTTGAAATGTTTTTTCCAAGAGTTCAGTAGGTAAAAGAGTTCAGCGGTAAATGACAAAATCGCATTTAAAAGAATCAATAATTAATTCCACTCTAAAGGTACCTCTATATATAGTAATAAAATCTACTAATATCGTCTTTAATTCGGTGGATTACATACAAGTAATATATTTACTTATTTTATCTCGAATTTATTTTCCATGGAAGTTCCTATAAGTATTTTTTATAATATTTGGTGTAGGATGAATCTGTAAATGCTAAATTATTTGTGAACATATTTGTACACAACAGTAAATAAAATATAACTCTCGTTAAAATTGAAAATCAGTTATACATTTCAAATGAAAGAATTTATTGTTTATAAATTTATTCTGTAAATACGAAAATTCAATATGAATAGTGCAAACTTTGTATTTAATTTCTGCAACACTGCTATCCAATAAACTCGTTTGGATAAATATTGCACATTGTTTACAAAGTGCATTTGAATCTTTGCTGGAGGGCGATTGTCACGTGCACTAGATAAATTATCACTTCATTGTTTTTTCAGTCATAAATTTAAATTTGCTGCTGCATCCAGCAACCGCAATTTATGGAGATTTTATGATGAACAGGACCGACGATGAGGCGTGGTCGGCAGAAAAAAAACGAGGTTTGAGTGGTCGTTAAAATGTATTTTCACTGGTAGGAGTAAGTGAATGTTCGTTTGTTTATTTAATTAAAATAATGCGTGAAAACGAAAATCATTATCATCGCATTTGGCAGGGCGGGTGAGCGAAAACATGCACATTTATGATTATTAATCGTGCAAGGTGGACAAAAATGTACTATTCCTATAATTCCTATAATAAATAAAAAAAAATCTTTTTTTTATTTATTCTCTATTTGAACCTTAAAATTATTTGTGAAATATAATTTTAGCTAAATTTACGTCTCTTGTTGCCACATAAAAGCATTTTAAATATCTCATATTTACTGAATTTTCAGGCGAGTGCTACTAGAATATTTTTAGGCGTTCAATCGACGTTGGCTAGTTGGCATATACACGCCCTTTGAGATACTTGTAACTAACTCTACAGAAAAAAAGTTGGAGTTTCTGGAAAGGAATCGACCTGGAAACATTTTCTTCGAAATTTTGATGGTTTTGTGACATTTAACGCCACCTTGCTGATGTTTTCCAGTTTCCAGACTTGTAGATATTCAGCAGCTATTTTGTTTGTTAACACAACCATTGAGATCGAAACGGGCTTTCGTTCATTATGATTCTCAAAATCAAAGACCGATTTTCTAAATATACGAGTATTTTAATAATAACAATGCATTGTTGACATTTCTCAAACTTAACAATCACAAATTTACCAAGTTTACACTACTCAACTTTTAAATATAAACAATTAAACTTAACCAAAATAGTGGTTGATATAAGGTCTGAAGGTAATTTTTGTTCAAATTACAAAACAATCTGGTGAGTTTATTGCCATATGTGACACAGTGCACAGAGTGAAATGTAAAGTAATTCATTTGATATTGTTAAACTTGAATATTTTTTAATTTTCCTTGTAACAGGATTTTATTTGACGAGTTGGATATTTGATGACTTGTATCAAATGTAGAATATTATGTTTTGTATATTATATGTGTGTCACGATTTTTCTAGAAAATTGTCACCAACGTTCCATTTTCATGCCCGTTTACAGAATAGGGAATCATTTAAGGTGCGAGTATAAAGCGAACGAAAACTGGTTACGCGAATAAACCTCGGAGGTTGTTTTATCATCAATTAAGAGGGAGGATATGGGAAAGGAAAGGAAAAGAAGATTTGAAGAAAAACATCGAGTTTATAAAAAAGGGATGTAATCTTATTTAATTCGCTGTTTGAAGTAATCTAACGATAGGCAAGTTAATATATAAAGGGCGGTTAACATATATTAGGCATACAACTGAACTAAAATTACTGTTTTTTTAATACCAGTTTTTTCATCGAGAAGCAACTACAAATTGTATTACAATTGAAATAAATTTATTTTATATTTTGTTCTTATTGTAGATATTTTAGATATATTATAATACATTTACTCTTAAGTGATTACAGCATCCTTCTCAATCTATCGCGGGGTCACTTTGCAGCGTCACTTGCCACCTATTGAATCCCTGAAACAATAAAAGGATATATTTTTAAAACGATGTAAATTATAAATTTCATATTGTTTTATATTACACTTTGTTGTAAATAGTATAATTTGGTAGGTTTATTGCCAAATGGTGACCAGAAAGTGGTAAGTAAACCATTGGTGGTAAGGAAAAATCTAAATTTTAAATTCCCGAAAAGTTAAAAAACAAACACAAACGGTTTCGAGCCGGTATACTATAAAAAACTTGAATGCGGTTTGAATAAATGTCAACTATCAACCGGCTCATCGCTAAGAGATCTTGACGTACTAAAACTATAATTGTGCCAATAAGTTGATTTTAATAATGGTTTATTTTTATTTTTTTCCAAATTTCACAGAAAAACAGTGTTTAAATATTTGAAAACGGCTATTTTTTGTATTTTTTAATAAAATGCGTTGGTGGTCCCATGGTGTGGAATGGTTGCCTTTATGTGTTAAACTTGAAAATGCACTTGAAAACAACCTTTTTAGGTCTTTAAGAATTTATGATTACATACGTACATGAACAATACACATATACTCGTAACACTAAAATCTACGAAAGTCATTACTATCACATATCGCTAGATCTACAAAAGTTTGATACTATATGTTGCGGTTTCTTTGTAGTTTGTCTTCCCTTGGTATGTGTTTTGCGGTTTTCTTACCATATAAGTGTTTCTGAACATATGCAGATATAGAGAAGTACCACCGCTGTCAGTATTCTATTTTGACAGTTTTTTTTTTCAAATAATACAATACATAGTTCGTTTAATAGTTTGATACATTTTTTTTCAAATAGTGTTCGATTCCCAGTGCCCTTGAGGAAATTCAGCTTTCCAAACGGCGCTATATAAATTTTCCATTTTATTATTAAAATGAGTAAAACCAATAATAAGATATTTTTGTTAAATAAAAATGTCTTAATTATTCTGAATACATTCATAATAATTAAGACAATATTTTTAACAAAAATATATTTTTTCAATACCATTTTCTAGCACTTTTAAAATATTGTTTTACCAAAAAAGCCGTTTAAAATTAATTTAATCTTAAAAAATATTTGCAAATTTGAAAAATATCGCATCCTGCGAGCAAAACTTAGATTATACACAGCGATACAATTGATTGCCAACCTCCGGGTCCACCCAAGAGATGGAAATATATCAGATCCCAGGGGAGATATATGTTATAAGAAACAAATCCAAGGTTTAACAAGGAAAAATAATCAATATATAAATCAGAAAGATCCAACAAACGACTGTGGCATTCTGGTTATGGTCAAAATTTATTTTAACAATAGTATCCAAGCAAGGGCTTTATATCTTTATCCTGTTTTTTATTGAAACACGTTTGGTAAGCATTTTGAGAAGATAACCGACCTTTTAAATACCAATTGTTTAGCTGACAAAGTATTTAATTACTATATTGTTTATACATACTATAGTTAAGGCGTTAACATTGTGGAGGTTTAAAGACATTGTACTTTGTTTTTATCAAATACTGTTTATTCCCCTTTTTGTAACGGTGTAACCCTACTGGTTTCAAGTCTTTCACCTCATCATCAGAGGAGCAGAAACAATAACACAGTCTTGTTTGTGTTCCTCTGATGACGAGGGGATATCCTTGAAACCGGTAGGGTTATACCGTTACAAAAAGTGGAATAAACAGTGTTTGATAAAAACAAATTACAATGTATTTAAATACTCTAGATAATGAATTATCACTTATACCTCACTTTAGCATTCAAGGTTCTGACATTGACTGATTATTTTAACTTCATTATTTGATAATATATGACTGTATGTAAATATATTTAAATTGTTTTGAAAAAAAAAGACAAATCTTTATGTCTGATGCCATCACACATTAAATCAGATCTTGAAGAAAGGATTTATAATATTATATATTTCTTAAAGATTGTCTCGCATATTTTTTTAAGGATATATGGATGAGATGAGACTTTTATGTCAGAGTGATAATGTATGACAGAAGACGGAATACAGTGATAAGAGATAAATGTCATCTTAAAGCTGATATGTTGAGTAAGATGAAGAAGAGCACTTTGAGATGATTTGGGTACGTGGAATGAATGAATTAAGAAAGACTAACAAAATAAATATACAGTGCAAATGTGAGTGGAAGGCGTGGCAGATGCAGAAGACCAAAGAAAGTATGGTTGAATATAAAAAATGAAAAAACAAGGGTGAATCAATCGAGTCTTGGATGTATTTTGAATTCCTCGATCCCTCAAAATCATTCCTAGGGCATCAACTTGACAAATATTTACGTATTTAAAAATCATACAAAACAACATACCTTGGTACTTTTGAGATATGCTTCCTCCATTTCCTTAAAACAATTTTTAATTTCGCCTTTAAAAAAAAAAGTTTAACTTTTCTCAAATAACCTTAGGCAAAACGTTCTTGCCTGACATTTCTGCTAAATGATATCGGAGATTTCTAAGATTTTGAAATGAATCCCTTAAGTGGGAACTTATGGATGGAAGTTTTATATTTTGTTTCATGTAGCTTTTTTATTTCAAGTAAAGATCTGGATTGTTTTCTTAAAGTAGATCGTATTCGGCATTCACAAAAACATTAATCCGTTAGCAATGTTAAGGAAGAAATAACTTGTAAAGCTAGAAAATCGTACAGGGAGAAATAATTTTAAAATACTCGTATAAGTCTTATAGTTTCTGATGAGTGAAATTGAAAAAGTTTCTGAAATCTGAAATGTTGAAAAAGTTTCTGATCAGTACATTATTTTCTCTATAAAGCTGTATTATACATCTATGTGACAACTTCTTCACACTTCATACGATAGATGTGGACATTATCAGATGTTCCAGGGGGAGCTGAAATAAAAAAAAATATTTTATAATTCTTAATATTGATTTTTTTGTGTCAATTTTTAATTTAAAATGAAAAATTCAAAGAAATTCTTAGTCAAAAAACGCAATTGTCATTTTTTATTGCACTTGTACCATATATATTTCTTTATTTTATACACACGTACCTACAATCACGCCGTTTCACCGTGAAATATGTTTGTCGCAATAGAAAAACCTTGCGCTCTCTTTTCTCTGCCTACACTATCAGGGTAGACATAGAGAATAGATATTTTCCTATTGTAACACACATCCTTCGCCTCTTCTACACTCATACAATTTTTCATAAAACTTTTCATAAAAGTAATCTTTGATTCTTTTCTTTTCCTTCTTTCAAAATATTATTCTCACCACACCTTCCCTCACATTTGAACTGCATTTTTTGTTTTTCTTAATTCATTCGTTCTACATTCCCAAACCATCTCAGAATACTCTTTTTCATCTTACTTTATATGTTAGCCTTAAATTCACATTCGTCCCTCATTCAATATTCTATCATACATTATCGTCCTATGTTTTCTTCTCATTACACGCAATTTTACAGTATTTATTCGGCTTCTTGCAATCCTGTTTTATGAATAAATATTTTCACTTTATGAATATTTGTTTTTCCTTTATCATATGTTCAAGGTTTGATGTTTTTCCAATTTGATATTGTTTTTTTTGTCATGCGACATGTTTCGTAATTTATTTCATTGCCGTTTAGATATTAATTTTACTTATATTTTTAGTTTTATTGTATAATTTGTATTATTTTTTTAATGTTTTATGAAAATTTATGACCGTAAAGAATAAATATTTTGTAACTATAGGTATTGTTGCTCTTAAATCGACAATCGATCATCAAAGACAAGTCTAACTTAGATAAATTAGAAGTGGCAGATGAGTTATGCTATCTGGGCAATATGTTTACGTGTTATGGGCAAGTTGAAATAGACGTTGAAGGAAGGGGTGTGACAGGCAACATCAAGTATGTTATGTACGAGTATATACTCGTATAACTGTGAAGAAAATGAGGATAAAATATCGAAGTGAAAAAATGATTCAATATATTGCATATTTTGAAATAGCGAAACGCGATTTGCATTTGAGCGTGCAACAATATCTTGTGGTATGTAGGCTGATAACACCATACTTTGATAAGATATCAATTATTTATTCTCTATTTTCTGTTAACTTTGGAGATTATTATTATATTATAACATATATCACGCCGTGACCTTTCTAGGGTAGGCAGAGAGAAAATATCATAAAATGTTTTTATCCAAGTACAATCATATATCTCGTCTTCTTCTTTTATTCAAATTCCTTACTTAATCTTCTTTCAAAGTCTGGTACATTTGATCCAGGCGCATTTTTCTCGATATCCTCTTCCACGCATACCTTGCACTTCTGACTTGTATACCGGCTTTCTTCACCCATTCTATCTAAATGTTAAAAAAAATCTTAATGCACCTTTATTTATCTTATTTAAAACATAATTGATGTGAACAGTTATAATACATGTGTATTTTCGTAATTTAATTTTTTTTGTGAGCGTCGTTCGTTTATTACAATGAAAGTATATATTCGTTATACGTTTTACTTTTATGACAAATAAGAACTTTTTGCTAAATGGTATACTGAATAATAACAACTACAACTTTATTTATCATAGAAAAAAAACTAGACATAAAAAGTTATTTATTTAAAATGCATTATTGTACAGTGTACAAAGAACGAGTTTATTGCCAAGTGTCAATCTCTTCCAAACCAATCATACGAACGTTTTACAAAGTGTAGAGTGAAACGTGGTCGATTTACATATATTAGTGATGTAGAGAAAAATACAAAAAACAAGTAATAAATGTTAATCAAACAAATTTGAATTCAACAAGGTCATCGATAGCCAAGACAAGGAAAAGGAGACTAAAAAGGGATGATGTAAAACCAGGAAAAATACGCTGTACCTGAAGGGATATGCTATTCAACTAAATAAACTCATCCAGTTGAGTTGTTAACGTCATTAGAAAAAAAATATCGATTTCGATACAAAAAAAGTGGTTTTTAAATTTCCATATACCTAAAACCCCTGTGAGTAAAATTAGCACTACGATATGGGTGTATTTTGAAAATGAATCGAAGCAAGGGTCTCAGAAAGTTTAAAAAACAGATATAATTTAATCAACCAAGAAATTAATTTCATACTGCAACAATTGTTCGTGGTCAGCAGTCGAAGTGATATGATTTAGCTACCTATGTGAGGGTCTATAAGTATTATCTATTATGATAAGCAGGATAAATTTGAAGACAAAGGCTAAGTAAGTATCACCTATAACGGTAAACACGATACGTTTGAAGATAAAGGCTAAGTAAGTATCATCTATTACAGTAAGCAAGATAGGTTTGAAGACCAGAGGCTATGCGTCAAGTATTATCATAGACAAGTTTGTAGACAAAGGCTTTGCGTCATCTACTATGGTAAGCAGAATAAGTTGAAATACAAAAAGGCCACTAGAAGCGTGAACAATTTTATAAAATCAAATAACTGAAATTAAAAAAAAAACACAAAAAATCGTCTTATTTGAAATTGAATTTTTCAAAAAATTTACTGGTATAAGTCGCCTTATTATTTTCTCCAATATTTGAAATAAAATACCTGTCACCTACTATAAATATAATTAACTATAAGAAACAAGTCGTTGTGCTTTTCATCTCATATTCAAGATACCCGACGCCGACAACGGACGTCCCGATGCATGCATATGTAATCATTCGGCGCAGTTGTTGCCGCGTTTTGCAACACCAGCATGCAGCGAGGCTATTTTAAGTCCGCTGCGCCCTTGGCAGTGAAAATGCACCGCGTTGATGTGTGATAATATGTATGCTAGATACATTGAATTCAATTGTTGAACTAACTAAACAGACACGGCTTTAGCTTCTATATAGCCCTACAGAAATCAGACATGAATCAAGATATTACGAATATTATTTTTTTTCTATTTTTAAAACAACTTTTTGTGTTTTGAGATAAACACATCTAAGAAATGAAGAAAATATAGCACCAAATGCTTCGCCTTCAAATGATAATGTAATAAAATTATATTTCTGTAAGTTTCATTCGAAACTCTTACCCCTGAGCAAAACATAAGTGATAATAAAAGAAGTTGGCAAAATATGCGATAGATGCGATATGTTGAATCGAATATCTTGCTTAAATACTAGTGCAGTAATTAACTGTAATAACTCAAAAGTAAGAACATCATGAGTTCGAATCCCACTTGTCAACATTTATTGTTTCACTGTCTTTTAAGAATGAATGTTTGGTACAAATTTATCAAAAAATATTTCTTCTTTTTCATCGCGTATCCAATGCTGAGCTTCGTGGTCCTTTGCTGTTTCTCGAATTCGGCGTACTACCTACTTCCATTCCTCTCAGTCACGGGCCAAGCTAAATGCAGAGCCTTTCCAGACATACATATATTTTTCTAGAAACAAAAATATTTAGATATGTCATAAGTACCGGGCATTATTAAACAAAATCATGATATAAATAGCTCATAAAGAAGACAGTTTAAATTTTATTGATCACTAGATATAGCAGCTGCTTAAAACTGCATTTGAGTTTATTACACCTCGATATGATATATTGTCCTGTTTTATCATTTAAACATTGTATATACTCGCCAGAATGTTATAGCATCGTTAACGACATCAATTATTTGATATATAGTTGACTTAATATTGATTACATCAAAATCGGTTTTGATCTCCCATTTTGACTTTGATTTTTCGAAGTGAGTTTCTATACCTTTTGTAGATAACAAAGCGAAGTGCTTTAGACATTGTAATACGAAATAATCATAAATGGAACATATATTTATTTATTTTTACGTATTTTATAACAATAATAATAATAAAAACCCATATTTGTTTACCAGGAAAAGTCATTGCAAAGTGGATAAAAAAACAACAAAATAGTTATACAACCAAAAAAAATATAAAATTTGAAACAATTACAAAAAATTAATCCACAAAATCGTAATAAAAAAGTAGTTAATAAAAAACAGTAGTGCTTCTACATTACAAAAAAGACAGAATGTTAAAAAAATAAAACAATTACAACAAAAATACATGCAAAGAAACAAGCGTACAAAACTATATAGTACGAGCGACCAACAATACGGGACGGTTTAAAGGCGGACACCTTGCCCTGCACCAAACCGGGCGTCACTTTTGACATCGTATGTTAACTATGCGCATTTCATTTTATTAACCAATCAAACATAACACCAGAAGAACCTTCTTAATTTGTCAGTTAGATTTTTTTAAATACTTAAGTATTTAAAAAATCATTTAAATGAAGCTAACTTTTTTCTATTACAGCCCATTGAAGAAAAACAAATTCATAACGCTGTCTCTCCGAGAATAGAAATCTCTCCTTAGAATTGTTTGGTTAACATACGCTTAGAACTAAGGGAATTTTATATTCTAAGGCGTAAAGGTCAAAAGCGTAACCAATCCAGAATCAGTCTACAGGTTACTATTATTCCACTGATACGACATTGACAACATTTTATAACATTATTGAGTAATCTTTAATAAACATTTTGTGAATCATTTAATGGGACACTGAATAAAATATACTCGAACACGAACAGTATCCAAATTAAGTTAAGATGGTGATTCACAACAGCATATTTGTGCCAACTTTGATGTACGTGAGTTAAACGTGAACGTGGAAAAAGAATGAAAGAATCGAAATAAAATATATGCAAGAATATGTGACGTGACAATACATGACATAATTCGTAATGCATTGATCAAGGATTAATGTTATAGAATGGCTGATGTATTAAGCAGAAAGAATAACAATTTTCATAAATGTTTACGGCATGTAGAACGAATAAGTGATAAAAGGCCGATAAATCGAAAAACGTAATGAGGTTATGATTGAGAAGCACGTGAGACGAAGGCCAAAAAAAGTATGGTTGGACCAATATAATGAAATCTTGAAAGAAGGAAAGGTTAACAGGCAGAAAGACCGATGGAGTTGAAAAGAAGATGTATGGAAGAAGCGAAAGATGTATGACATGAAGAAAGATTTAGCACATTGTTCTCTCTGCCACCCTGACAGGGAAACTGTGTAATGGTAAGTATGTACGAGTAGGAATCTTGGATTTAAATAGAGGAAAATCTTAATTTTCTCTAATACGTATTAGTAAAAATAAATAATGAATGGTCTTATATCATATGCAATACGTACGATAGGGAATACAAGATACCAGTGCATGTATTGGTTTATTGTGTGTAAGCTGTATGTAAGCACAAATTCCTGACAAATCAACATCAAAGTTTTGATGGCAAGGATATCAAACTTCCAAGATGATTGGCGGGTTTATCTTACTGCAGCCTCTCTTTAGGCAGAGTTTTTTTTAAATATACTCGTATATCACTATTTATTGTCTAGTTTCAATCGCTACAAGAATGAATCATAAGCAGAAAACACGTTACAGAAAAGCATAAATTCAGATGATAAATGACTAAGAGTGAAATCAGTCCAGAAATCAATTCGCTAGGAATTGAACCTGAGGCGCCCGCTTGCTTACTGTGAATGCTAACCGTCAGACGTGATATGCCGAACACTTAATATTTCACACATTCTGAAAAACCAAAAGGAATATCACTGCTTTAAGTTGCAGGTTGTCTTAGTCCAAAAACTTTGAAAGGAAGAATTGTTGTTTATGGAAAACATTGCAGATAAATACATCTCATCGATTATTTGGATTCATACATATGTAGAAGAACTTCTGCAGTGGCTAGTCAATACCTCGAAGAAACGTCGACCCAGTGTAATGCATTATGTATCATGCATCAATAAGCACATGCACGACCAAGTACTTATTCAAATTGAAGACTGCTTGGTGACTTGAGTGCATTAGGTTAAAAAATACAAGAGAAAATTTCCTTTGTATTATCAAGCGTACAAGCAAGTGTTGAGTGCACTTCACAAGACAGAATATTCACTGATACAGCTATACGAGATTGAGACAGAGTGCGTTTTACAAATGGAAGCCAAACTGCCAATATACGAAAAGTGCAATCGAATTCGTTCTGAGATTATGCATTTATTTGAACCGTAATACTATTAATAATTTCGGAGGACATGTACGTATTAAATAATTAGTATTAAAATAATTCGTTGTGAGAATTGTTATCTAGTTTTAAGTTAGTACGTAGGTGTTAACTATTTATCAGAAATTAAATATTGAGATTATTAAAAATAAAAAAATCAGGTAGAAAATTAGAATTAAGTCAGCTTATATTTTAGTTACAATACAGAAATTAGTTTAGTACTTTAGTTCTTACGTAATTAATTTGTGTATGGGTATCTATCGCCTTTGGCAAACGTATATCATAGATTAGTTTCTCACATAAATAAAAAAAATATAATTTCGGTTCAGAGATTAATTTTTATAACTGTTTAATTTTACCCTCCACGAGATGAACGGTCTATATCAGCTGTCTCATTAGGCTTATTGCCTGTTCTGAGACAGCTGACTTATGCCCGCGAAATCACTAATAAAGATAGCTAAACGATGCAATAAGTCCAAGCTGCAGCTCCTCGAGAGATTTCATAACTCTTTACGGTGATTGTCTCTAAGCCGTGGTCCAACAAATATAAAATAAACAAATTAATTCATTTAACACTTAATTCACAACACATTAAAAACACAAAATAAACAAATTAATTAACTGGCCTGGACGACTGAACAAAAATTTCAGCTTTGTTTTGCGGTCGTCTGTCGACGATAGTTTCACTGAATGCTTCATCAAATAATAATTTTTTTAGTGAAATAATTTAAACAAGATTTATTCGTTCAAAAGCCCTTTGACATAGTAGCAAGTTGCTGTAAAAATTTGGCAAATCGTTCCAAACAAAAAAGAGGAATTGTTCAACCTGGAGAGTTGATTATCGAGATTTAAAGAGACTTCAAGTGAAAACCAGAATAGAATCCTGTTTAAAATGAATTAATTAGATTCCAACTGCAAGACAAGCAGGCGCCTTACTAACTAGGTCACAGATGTCGTCAGAGGAAATCGTAAGGAGCTTAGAAATTTTAAGGAAATATCAACATAAAAGATATTTACACACTAGGTTTGGTTTGAATTGAGTTGGATAATATTTTGGTATTTGGTTTTAAAGGTAACAAATACAGACCTATAAAAATCATAGACATTCATAAGATATAAATAGACGAAGGGCAGTGACACTTACGAAATTCATTCGTACATTTGGAAGTTCTATAGAAAATAAAAAATATATTAAATGTAAATCGGATGTATGATATTTACGTCCGTGTATAACATATAAATATTGCCAAAGTAATGGTATGATAGTTATTATTGAATTAATTTCATAGTTTTGTTTTTCAAATATGATTTATTAGCTGCCACTAATTGATATGATTATAAGAAATAAAATAACAATGGCAAATAGGGAGTGGCGGGGTTGGGTACCTATCTGTGGGACGGGTTGACGTTTTTGTTGAAACTTAGAATATCCCTTTTTCGCGCTAGGTGGTTGTTTTTTTGTTTTTGTAGAAGCGTCGACTGTGTTTTTTCACGGAGGGGCTTGCTGCCATTCAAAAAAAGGAAGTAAACTCTCTTTCCATTTATTCGTACGAAAATAGAGCACTAGATTTTTCTAACTCGACACACAAATTTCACCTGTTCCACATCCATACATCTTCTCATATAGCTCATACAATTTCATCGGCTTTCTACGTTTCCTTCATCCAAAAAAATATTCACTTGAGCCAAGCAAACCTTCATTGGTCTTGCTCTATCACGCCTTCCACTCATATTTGCACTGTATTATTGGTTTATCCCCCCCATATATGTTATTATGTATTTGTTTTGTTGGTATTTTTTTTCAATTTACTCAACACATCAGCCTTAATTTCACATTCATCTCTAATCACTTCATTTAGTATTCTATCAAACATTGCCAAACCTCCCCCCACCCCTCCACAAATGCGCCAAAAGGAGAAAATTTGAGTTTTTTTTAATGGATTTTCTCTTAAGTAGCTCCATTTATTATCTGATGATGTTGTGACATGGCTACGGTGGAGTCCCGTGCATGAGGTGTTCCATACGCAGAAGAAGCCTCAATTGTGGATATTTTTTTACGTTACATTCCTGCGATATATTGTAGAATATACGTCTCTCAAATAGTCTTATGTTGATTTTCATGAAACCGAGAATCATCAATCTATCAGGATTTGATATAAAATGTTCAGCACACGTTTATATTCTCAATGACGTTGGTATCTGAAAGTGGTGACATTCTACTGAAGGAAATGGCCTTAAAACATATTTATTAGCTCTTATTCTATGATGAAGAAACAGTTTTATGCCAACTAGACAAAAGCGTGTGAACACGCTGAGCAAGATACTCGCATCTCATCACCTTACCTTGGTATGTCCCAGTGACTTTTGCTCACGCTATCAAAATAAGTTTGTCAACAAATTATGAATACAGTTGTTTTTATTTTCTACGAGGAACGAACTTATTGCCACGTTTACAATACCTTTTTTCAACGATCAATCTCAAGCACTTAGACCACTATTTTAGGACCATCACATTATCTAAGGGCACTATCCTGATCACTAAGCACTAAGGACACTATTCTGGGCATGTCGCACTATCTAAGGGCACTTAGCACTTAGGACACTATCCTGATCACTAAGCACTAAGGGCACTATCCTGGGCACGTTGCAGTATCTAAGGCTACTAATTACTAAGCGCTAAGGACACTATACTGATTACTAAGCACTAAGGGCACTATTCTGGGCTCGTTGCAGTATCTAAGGGTACTAATCACTAAGCACTAAGGAAACTATTCAGGGCACTTGCGTTTTTTGCGCCTGTTTATGACAGGTTACGACTGTTCTATAAATAAGCTCTTAGAGGCACTATCCCGGGCACTCAGCGCTATCATAGGCAATTGATTTTTTGTTTCTGTTTATCCTGGGCACTTGCGTTTGCGCTATAAATAACCCCTAAGAACACTATCTTGGGTACTACGCAATAAGGATACAATCCTGGGCACTATCTAAGGGTAATATCATTTGCACTTGCGTCTTTAGCGTCTGTTTATACTGGACAGTTGCGTTTGCACTTTGAATAAAGGCACTATCCCGGGTGCAACAAGAGTACTTTGGCACTATTCTGATCACTTAAGTTCGCATAACAAAAGTACTAAGGGCACTCTCCTGGACACTCGTGTATTGAGTTGTTTAACACTTTCATGCAAATACATCTGGCGATTTTTTTTTGCGTTAAAGCTATGTATTGGGTGTTAACATAAGTTGTGTCCGTTTTTTACAAATTTAAAAATGAGCACCAAAAGTAAAACAAAATGGTAAAGGTTATACGTCATTCGAAAGAAAATTTTCTGCTCTAAGATATTGTGTTTGCTTTTACGTTACATATATTATTTTATTTGATTACAAGCCTTCAAAATGGAATATCGAGTAGACGAAAGTGAGCATTTTCGACACCTCCTGTTCACGTTCAATCGAGAGAATAAAGCTGCTCGCGATATACTATATGCGAAGTGTACGGTGAAGATGCTATGAATGAAAGGACAGCTCGTCGATGGTTTTTTGCGTTTCGAATGCAGTAATTTCGACCTGAAAGACATGGAGCGTTCCGGACGACCTGTGGACTTCGATGAGGACCGCTTAAACCATATTATTCGTGAAGATCCCCTTCAAACCACCGTAGAATTGGCTGAGCAGATGAATTGTAGTCACATGACTGTATACCGCCATCTTAAATCAGTAATGATGCGGTAAAGGAAGCTCGATGACGCGCGAGCAAACCAGCAGAAATTGTCGAACGTTGATTTTTGTTGTTTTCACTCAAAACATGTGGAACCCAAGCGCCGAACTTCTGGACTTTTCCCATTGATTTAAGTGGATACTAATAAAGTAGGTACGTGTTTAAGGATAAAATGTCAAAGGGTATCTATCATTCCCAAATATCTGAAAAACATGCATACATACATACGCTGACAAAAAACGAGTAGCCAAATATTTATCTACATTTCATAAACAATTTTTTTCCTATAGTCTTAAATTTTTTATCTTTTTTCATATATAATATATCGACCTCCGTGGCCTAGTTGGTAAGAAGCATATTTACCAACCCGGGGGCTACGTGTTCGATTCCCGTTGGGACCCAGATTAAAATAAAGTCTCCAGTCTGGTTTTCCCTCAACACCTATTTAGCTACGAGGTTTGTTGGAAGATCCACATCGCGCGAGCCCCTTGTTATATTTAATTTGTGTCAGCGAGCCCCTTGTTAAATAAAAAAAAATATTCCCAGATCTAACTAGTACTTACCGTTTCGTCAGTATATTTTCAAGCATTGTGGAACATAAGACTTCATCGCCTTTTTGAAATTCCTCGTAAAATCATTAATTTATTATGGATGCATAAAACAAAAGTAGCCCAACCAATTGTCTTGAGGATATACTCGTATATTAGCAATGATGTTTGATATACTCGTACGAGTATGATGTATTACTTCCAGATGTCTTCTCGTCGAAACATTTTTGTGAAGGATTCCGAAGTATGTACGAGTAAGTAGACATGGTTTTGCGATAGGGATATTTATTATTTAATTTACGATACAATTTATTTATTTAATTTACGATACAACAGTGTATTTTACAAACAAACGCACTTAATACAAATTAAATCAAATGCTTAAAATTATTGACAAAATTACAAAACTTTATCTTAAACTATAATAGAATGTAGGTACAAAAAAGCAGTATTAATAATTACAAAAATAATGTTATATTTATATGTACATTTAAATTTAATAAATGTATGTACATTACAAAATATTACCAATTGCCCCATCATTGTAACTTAGTAGATCTCCAGTTACGGCTGCAGGTTAGTGAGACATAGGCACTGTGCATACTCGATCTATTGGATATGGCGACTTTGCATGTACTATGTGATATTTGATTTCTTTAATAATTATTGTATGGGAAAGCGATAAAAATGCATTTCTTAAGGAAGAGATTATCTAGAAAAATGATGTGTGCTTAGTCTTTTTCTTTCTGCAATTAAAAAAAATTAAAACAAAAAAGTCTCGTTTATATATTTGATCCTCCCTCGTACTAACACTTATAAAAATTATGTATTTATTCGAGTTTCATCAGTGTTTTTAAAGATACGCAACAAAACATACTTTTTTTTGGATTTTTTGTTTTTTTTCATATCAAATAAAGTCTTAAATTTCTATTTCATCATAGTTTTTTGACTTTGCAGGGCTGCATTCATTACAAATATCATATTTTTTTATGTCAGTAGCTCTGAATAAAGGTATGGCTCTTTAGAAGCACCATTCCCGCATGTTTCTCAATCACAAAAAAACGTTTTCTTACTTCCGTATGTCTGCCTTAAGTTTTCCCTTGCCAGATAACGTTACCTGTATATTTCTTCTATCAAAATATAAATCGTCAAGTATAAATACATAACGAGCCAAAAACATTTTGTGGATATGGAGAACCGCTTCACTAGGTAGGACATGTAACGAAGTGTTCTCATTTTTTAATCACAAATTTCATACGTTTGTCTTCAATACTAAAACACTAAATAGATGCATTCATACTCTACATTTACATTTTTACACATTTTTACACTAGTACATAAATGCCAATCTATCAAATACATAACTCCAACTGCATCTTTCTATCAAACCACATCCAACAACTCCTTATATCATACCCATTATTATTATCAATCACGTACGCGTTTATGGAGAACCCCAAAAATTGCTCACTCTCATCCTGTCAAAGAAATATCATACAATTTTTTTAATGAAGATGTTATTATTACAATATTTAAAAAAAAGTAATAATTATTCAAATAAATATGTAATTACAAAGTGTGTGGATCGTTTAAAAATTCGTTAGGAGTGAAGAAAGGTTAAGTACTTTTCATAAATTCTTATCAATACTTAATAGTGGAAAATTTCTACGATTGCAACTTTGTATAGCCCAAGTGTTTGTTTTGCTGAAGTGTCAAGCATAACCGAGATTAGACACAATACTTCCTTATCAATTATAGAAATGTACATTTCATGCATATCATCACGTTTTGTCCCTTGCGGGTTGACATAAAGGACAGATCTCCCAGCTTTTCTATACATGCACATATCTTTTGCTTCCTCCATATTTATATTTATACACAATCTTCTTTTATTCTTACACCTCATTTTACCTTCTTTCAAAATCTGGTCCACTTGATTCACTTACGTTGTCCTCGGTATAGCGTGTACACACCTTGCATTTTTGACTTGTATTCTCGCTAAGTCATTCTTTCGTGATTCATGTTCTCCACTTGTACAAACCATCTCAAAGTTCTTTTCTTCATCTTTCTTAAAACATCCACTTTATCCCTGCGTTCTTTTCTGATGTCTTCATTCCACCTTTTTTCATACATTGACACTACATTTTTTTCTTAGTGCACGAATCTTGACAGTATTCATTTTATTTTTATCCTTCGTCTGCCAAGTCCAAGTTCCACTTTCACAAATCAAGGCAGGTACCTACACATACTATTATGTATTGTCTTTTTTGATATTTTTTTATATAGCGCGTTTGTTGTATGTTAAATTTAGTGCTCCATTTAACTTATTAACATAAGTGCTCCAATGTACGTTTCAACTCCGCTATCAATGTACGTTTCAACTCCCCTATTACAAGTAAATATACGGGCTACATAACATATCTCACACACCAGTTCGACTGTCTCTGTTTTAACCCACACGTCGCATACACATTTTACCACACTTCTTTCTGTAACCGTAATCCTTGAATTTTCAAAGTTCATTTTAAAACCTTTTATTAGGCATCTACATACACATATCTCTCATTCGGCTCACTTATTTTTACATTTTCGGCAAGTATTACTTTATCATTAACATAGAGAAGTCCAAATGTATTAATTTCACTCATTAACACCTCTCGCATCTTCTTTCCAATCTCACTCTCTTGTTTCACGCCTTTATTAATTTGAAAACATTCAGTAAGTTTTTCATTAACATGCACTACTCTCTTCATACGGTGAGGGTTCATACCTTTTTCCCTGTGTACATACCTTTTTCCCTTTTCCCAAATATTCAGTTATGTTCCGTAATGCATAAATCTGGTCTATGCATCCTCTACCACCAAGAAAAGCATGTTCTGCCCCCCATACTTTTGATTAAGTTATTCTCCTCTTGATTAAATCCCTTGAATATTATTTACCTACCACACTTAAACGAATGGCTCTGTAGTTATTGCGTTCAATTCTATTGCCTTTACTCTTATATAACGGTACAACGGTTGTCTTCATCCAATCCGAAGGAGAAAATTCAGAGTTCCAACGTGTAATAAAAGACACATGCATCCATTCAGTCGATCCATCCCCTTCATATGCAACATACTCAGGGGCTTTACTACCATGGTCGGCAGAATCTCTCTTTTTCATATTCTTGATAGCCGTTTTTACCCCCTCTAAGGCAAATTTACATATATCATCCCCCTCAATATGGCCACTAACACTCGTTCATCTTCGATTATTGTTAAGATCACTCGTCGTACTTTTATACACTACCTCAAAGTGTTTCATCCACGATTTTCTATATTTATTGTAATAAACTTTTAAATAATGTTGGACAATAAAGGATAAACAATCAATAAATGCATTGTGTGAACCGATTTTTATTGTCCATTTAATTTCATAAGAACTATTAATGAAGTTATTTATCTAAATGTGCAATGAGTTTTTTTCTTCTCATAATTGTGTCAATTGTTTAAGAATCGTTATTGTTTAAATTAACTTTTTTTTCCAATATTTTTAATTTTCATACATTTTAGGTACCTGCAAATAACCACAGTTCTCTTCCCGTTATTTAAGTGAATATACGAGATGATGAAACAATACCAGATGTAGTACGCATGAAACAATACCGAAGAAGATATAGATGGATTCAGTAAATCAGATAACGCAAAATGTTAATAAAAAGTCAGAAACAGGCTATTTATTATTTCAGGGCTAATCTTAATTTTTAATTGCTTGGAGATAAAATAAAGATCTGGCGTTTTCAATGGTTTGTCCGCACTGTTAATTTTTGAACTACATATCATATATGAGCGGGAATTTCTGTTATTTAGAATACTTGTTGTACCCAAAATAACCAATTAGTCTGAGTACCACCATCAGGAAATAAGTGTTGCTAAACTTCCTGACCAAGTAAAACCGATTCGCGATCGATGCATTTCGAAGGCTGTATTGAAAAGCGTGCTTTTTATCAAGCGGCCGTCCTTCATCAATTTATAATGATGGAAAAAGTGGTTGAATCTTAAAAAAGCAAAGTTTGTTTGAAAGGATTGACGTTTTTTCTTTCCTGCTTACATTGACAGTACAATTCCCTGTTCGTTAGTATATTTAATTTATTTTAAATTGGTGTAGTGTGAATTTTAACGGTGATTAAAAAGTAGGTATTTGAAGCTATTTCCCACGATGGTGCTTATGCGGCATTTTATCTCCTACAGCAGATCATAAATTGACGATATCATTACCTACTTCTACCATTTTCAATAGGTATTTATGTTAGATTCTCGATTGTCTGGGGCGATAGGGGTAAAAACACCTTAACTCCCGCCAAACAATCGGAAAAAAGTTATACGAAAATTCGCAATTATCCTAAACACTCTTTAATTTAAAACACGACAGCAAAGAAGTTTGTTTTATCCTCTGTTGACTTTTTGACAAATAGTGCTAAGCAGATTAGCAACATTAGCAATTGATGGGGAGATGTAAGATTGACACCACGACCTGTAAATTTCCATAATAAAGAATGAAGAAAAAAATACACTTTAAACTGGATAACGCTGCTGTGTGGCACGAAAATACAAAATTAGGAATATAAAATACGAGTAAGAATAATAAAATTGTGAAGGATGGATATCGATCGCAAAACACATGTAATTTAAATTTACAATTTGATATAATGCGCATGTCCACTTGCATAAAAATTTGACACTGAAATGCGCTCAAATAATAATTGGCAATGTCATCGGCCGGTATTTCTGGTCGATGACGTGTTCGCAATTTTACCAGTTTTAGTATGTTACATATTACCAATTTCCGAGGTTATGAGTATATTTTTCATTTAACGTGTATCGATAAATTTAAGCTTTTCTCATGAAATAAATAAATGTTATCATAAAAACTGTTAACTATTTTTTTTTTATTTTTGTGTTAACACGTGTCTTGAAATCCTTAACAGGGTCGTCTGATTTAACACCTTTGAGGCCCTGATCACTTGTATCCACCCCCCCACGATGTTTCGTGCCCGTACGGCTGAATGGGACAGCCGACTTGACCAAGACATGACGAGCTGCAGTTTACGAATTACCAGATTCTAATTTTATTGAATTTCCAAGATAAATGTACTCTTATATCATTGACTTCCATTTTATTATCATTGTTTGTACATATATGCATGTAATTTTTTATTGTGGAAGTCTTTCATAGTAGAACCTGGTTCAGGTGCACCATTTGCAGTTTTGCTCCATATGATCCATGGTACTTGTAAATACGACAGTGGAACATTTATGTGGTGCCCCTCTTTCCCTTGATGCCCTAAGCACGGCCTCATTTTGCTTAGTGGTTAATCCAGCCCTGAGTCTTATAATATAATACTGTCCTGAGATGAAGCTTTTGATATCATAGGCCAGAATTCATAGTTCGATCTTAAAATATAATACTAAATCATAATTTTTTTTTTTTTTAAGAAATAAGTATTTAAATTTCGAAAAAATTGTCATAGCTTCCCTAAATATGGGAGTTACGTGACTTCATTATCTCATTTTAAAGTTTGGAGCGTATGAGATCCAAATTTGATTACAAATCACGGTATTTTAAGGTTAAAAATATTAACATTTAGGCCAGACTAAGAAAATTCGGACTATAATATAAGTGGTTTTCTTAAAGACTTAGTCAATAAAACAACGTTTAAAAAAATCATTTATTTTTCAAATTCGTGATTAAATGGTCTTATAAAACATATATTATATTTTGTACTGTTAGCCATTTATTTGGTAAGTGGGTTTTCCATCCTAATATAAATAAAATTTCAACAATTTAACATTGATTATAATCTTTTGAATACATTCGTCCCTTGGTATTTAGATATAACTTTAATTCCACCAAATTAGTATACGAGTATTATCGTAAATGATAATTTCTCCAAATTAGTATATTATCGTAAATGATAATTTCTCCAAATTAGTATATTATCGTAAATGATAATTTCACCAAATTAGTATATTATCGTAAATGATAATTTAATCTTGCTACACATGGTAAAATGAAAGTAGTTTATTTTTGCTTTATGTAATGTTAAGTGAAACAATTCAAAAATTGAAAGCCAATATATAGTCTACATATTAGTATGTAGTTTAAATATTTGACCAGTCCTGGCGAGATTTCACTAACAACACATATCAACTTAACTTATTAATTGACTACATTTAATACAAAAACTCTATTATACAGTTTTCTCATATACAAAGAAAAGTGTTTTTTAAACAGTGTCAATAGTACGATTTCCTATGTACTAAAAATGAATCACATGATATTTACAAACTAGTTTATCTAAAAATTAATTCTAATAAAAAAATGAAAATTAAGAACAGTAATCCCTCTATTTATGCGGTCTCCATTTCGTTAATCACTTTACCGCGATTTATTCTGCAGGAAATTTTAAATGGATATCAAAGACATTCTTAAAGAAATAATTTAATTTCAAATCGTTATTTTTATATACAATATTCTATTGTTATTGTAGTTGCTCTTACAGCGAGATTGAGTTTAAATAGATACACTAAATTCTGTAAGTTTTTTATCCGTATAAATGAATTATATAACTGTTATAAAAATGTGCATAATATGAGTTATCTATAACATAGAGTTGTTAATGAATTAAATATAACTTTTTTAACTAAGTAAGAATGGAATATCGCGAAATATGTCAAAAATCATCAATTTTCCACAACAGTCGACGGTTGTCGAATCACATATACCCAATCGCAGTAAAAGGTATATCCAATCGGAAATAAAATTACACTGGTTTGAAACATGTGTAGATTGAGACTTATTGGAATAAACTATAAAGTCAATATATCATATCTGCGCATATTTAGGTTATACTCGTAATGCATTATCCTAAACCACTTCCATAAACATAAAATAGTTATATGATATAATGTTAAAGTAATTTGAGTTCAACTCTTAAGTTGGCAATGATATTTAGACAAATAAAAAGAAAAATAGCTAAATTCGCTGTGTTTTGATAAGAAATAATTTCTTTTAACAAATCATAAGGTAAAAATATAACAAAAAAGACTATAAAAATATATAGGCTGCCAACAATCTAGGTCTTAAGTCTAAGACTAAGCTCATAGCCCAATTGCTTCTTCTCTTCACAAGCAATTCTCCTCCCCCTCCTTTAACAAAATACCTCCTGTTTGTATCGTGGTCACTCTATTCTCACTTCGACATACCATCAGCAGATTAAAAGCTTGAATTCATTTTATATGTCGTAAAAAAATCGATATATGGGAGTGAAATGTAAAAAAACCGGAAAGCAAGAAAGAAATCTCTCAAATTACATTATGTTTCCATTTCTAAAAATAAAACATATTTAGTGTTACAATTCAAAAAAAATATCATCCATTCATTTCCGTGCCCGTTCCATTAATTGTTAATTATGTCATATGTTTCCAATAGGAAAAGCTTTATTATTTCTTACAAAATCAATCAATATTTCGTCATTTTCGCTGGTCCAAATTACGTTTGCACTCATTTTTTATTTTAAAACGGTCACCGCTACACGGGGAAAACCGTTCCACGGCTGTTTGTTGCGCTATGACGGCTGTCATGCAAATGGCGACACAGCTATTTGACGTTACGCTCACAACCAACGCTCTCTAGGAAACCAACGCCATATGGTTTGCATAGACGTTTTGTTATGGACGCTATATAACGACACAATCAACGCTCTCTAGGAAACCAACGCCATATGGTTTGCATATACGTTTTGTTACGGGCGCTATATAACGACACCGCTTTCTTAGGAAACCCTAGCTTTAGTGATATATTGTACGAGAGCTTGATCTAGTTGTTAGATATTTTTTCTTACCACTTCAAATAACGCGCTTTATCCATAGGAATCGTCAGTTCTTGCGCTCTTTTTTGCAACTATTTCTCGATTTCAATATCGATATTGCTAGCTGGTGACCATATACCATAAGGAAATCTTGAAAGGGACAAAATTATATTATACACATATCATATGTACTACACAATATCGATATTGCTAGCTGGTGACCATATACCACAAGGAAATCTTGAAAGGGACAAAACTATATTATACACATATATGTACTACACAATATCGATATTTCTAGCTGGTGACCATATACCAAGAGGAAATCTTGAAAGGGACAAAACTATATTATACACATATCATATGTACTACACAATATCGATATTGCTAGCTGGTGACCATATACCATAAGGAAATCTTGAAAGGGACAAAACTATATTATACACATATCATATGTACTACACAATATCGATATTGCTAGCTGGTGACCATATACCATAAGGAAATCTTGAAAGGGACAAAACTATATTATACACATATCATATGTACTACACAATATCGATATTGCTAGCTGGTGACCATATACCATAAGGAAATCTTGAAAGGGACTAAACTACTCGTATATTATACACATATCATATGTACTACACAATATCGATATTGCTAGCTGGTGACCATATACCATAAGGAAATCTTGAAAGGGACTAAACTACTCGTATATTATACACATATCATATGTACTACACAATATCGATATTGCTAGCTGGTGACCATATACCATAAGGAAATCTTGAAAGGGACTAAACTACTCGTATATTATACACATATCATATGTACTACACAAAAAATGAAGATTTGGTTATTAATGAATCAAATAAAAAAATTATACTTGGAAATGAATTTAATGTTCATCGTTTTTATGGCGGTTAATAAAATTTACAGAAAGTTAAAAAAAATGCCATTTTCTAGTCATTTAATCCCGAATTTATAGTGCGGCCTAAACACGATATACTTTTTTCTTGCCTAAAAATGTTGTGATTTGTATTCAGAGTCGGACTTCATATGCTCCAAATGTTTATCTTTTAATGCTCATCTCTTCAGTACATAATAGTTCAGATTTAGTATTTAGTGTTAAGGTCGGACTATGAATTCGGGTCTTAAACTGAGATGATACTCATACAGTTTGTGCTTTGCATGACGATATTTGCTTGCAAGTATTAAAAGTCATTTTCATAAACATATAACTTGCTAATTAAAGTGTAACAAAAAACGCAAAGCTTATAATTGTGACTTGTTATAACGTGACTTGATACAATTTTATATCATTCAAAGCATTTTCAACACGGAAATGTCTTAATCTTGGTGTTCATTAAAAAACTGGATACAATTAAACGTAATGATTATCTCTAAACGTTGATACCCCCGTGGCCTAGAAGTGTCTTCAGCCCCGGGAGTCACACGAGGGTTCGATTAACGTTTGTATCCTACATCTTTTCAAACGGTTCCAGTCTATTTTTCACGTATAGCTTCTGTAACATCTTTCTGGTTAGTTGAAAGATATTGCCACAAGAAAAAAAGCCCGCTAGGTTATACTGTATATAAGGAAAGTATAATATAACTCCAAACAATGATTTTAATGCACAGATACTGGATCTTCAACATTGCTATTTTTTATGTTTAAGATGCTGTAAAAATGTAAACTTTTCTTATGAGAGTAAACTCCGGATAATTTATATCTAATTTGGTATCCGAGCCAATAAGGGTTTTCTACGTATCACCTCCCTTTCATAATTCTCCAAACCTGTGTTTAGCGTGCACTAACTTCAGTATTAATTTAATGTAAGCACTTATTGGATCATACACTTTGAACAAAGCTTTTATTACTCAAGTTACCGCGAATGTAATTGAAACTTTATTTCAGCTCCACCTCGAAGTTAACAACAACATTTTAATCTTATAATAACTAGAGTCGAGATACACTAATTTACATATTATTTAGGTTCAAAAGTATTGCTGGTCCAAGTTTATTAAACAAATATTTTCATAGAAATATTCGCGAAAAGATGATGTGGTTTGTTTTTATATTATAAAAGGAATATTTTTTTATAGATCTCTAATTCGTTGTATCATACCACATTTCCATTGTATACGGTATCACCTGTCGAGATTATTGGTAAGTGGCAATTTTATAGATCTCTAATTCGTTGTATTATACCACATTTCCATTGTATACGGTATCACCTGTCGAGATTATTGGTAAGTGGCAATTTTCTCACGGCAACCAGAAACAATTTAAAAGTCTTTAAATGAAAAAAGTTGGGTTTTATCGGGAATTGAACCCAAAACCCCTGGATTGGAAGTCAAACGTTAAGAGCTAGGCTACGGAGGGCATATATTGATTTATTATCGATAGATAATATTTTACAGATATAAGGTAAATAAAGAGTTTTTTTTTTACTTTATAAAAAAACTTTTAATTCCTCGTAATCGAGAACGATTGCCAGCCATTGTGTGGATGGACGATGCCTATACGTCTTTTGGTTCATTGTGTGAAAGATTTTGCATTTTATCAAGCACACATTCTTGATGAATTTAACCTAAATTTTCGATGGCAAAAGAGATCAACATTTTAAAACAATCAATAAGTTTAATATATTGCCATCCTCGGTTTGGCAGGTTTATATAGCGCCATTTGTGTGTTGCTTTTTATCGCCGTAAGAAATTATGATAAGTATTTAATAAGCGAAAGAAACACATGAATTGGTTTGTTACTGGCCTTTTTATCTCTTGGTATATAAAACGATATTTCGATTAAAACTAACCAATAGTTATGAATGGTGGACATTCAACAAATAATCTTGTATGGTGAAGTCACTCACTAAACGGTGCAATAGTTTAATTTCAAAGAATCCTTCATATCCGAAATGTCCATATCTATTTCTACACAAGACAGTGATCTATATCAGCCGTCTTACTAGGCTCATTGCCTGTTCTGAGACAGCTGATTAATACCAGTGAAATTCATACACAAATAATACAACAAATCCAAGCTGCAGTTTCTTGTAAGATTCTAAAATTCCCAGCAAAACGTCTATTTTTTCATTGAAACACCTAAAAGTTGGGTATATTTATATCAAACCCAATCTATCAAGATGTTATAAAAATATCAACGTGATTATCACTGCGCCACGGCCAAACAAATATTGTATTAATTTTTCGCTGTATACAGTACAAGTTGACGGACTTATTGCCATTAGAAAGATGTTAAAGATCCTTTAAGTGAAAACCAGACTAAATCCTTTTATATAAAAAAAAACTAGGTTTCAAATGGAATCGAACCCGCGACCCTCGGGTTGATAGACTACCAACTAGGACAAGATGGTCTAGTTAACATTTAATTGCTTAATTTTTTATAAATTTTCCTTAGTAAGGTACAGATAAAAGCCTAATTCACCGGGGACACAACAAATCAAGGACAACAAACCCAAATCCATGTAAATTGTGAGTCCACTTAATTGTTTTTCATAAATAATATATGTATAAGCTTCCAAATCTGCAAAATATAAAAACTGAATCACTAAACCATGCGATATTTTTATTTCAAGATTCCTTCACATACGAAATATCAGCATATATTTAAAAAAAATGTTAGAACTGATATTCTTTATTATGGTGGATAATTTCTGTATTAGTAGATAATAGAGTTTGTACTGAAGGAATCGTGTGTCAGCGTGTCACTTGTGACATTGTTTAATATCTATAATGTGACGTGTTAGTTTCCAAGTCTGCATCATATAAACAACAACTGCAATGTGAACAATAACTTTATTAGGTTTATCTATCTAAAGTGATAGAACCGCAAGCTGTTTATAAGATCAATCGATTGAAAAACAAAGTTATCCGATGTTATTTTTGTTCTTAAAACATTTTTTTCATTTTTATCCTGGTTTGGTTTAGTAATAAATTTATGATAGATACGATCCAAAAATTGTATGTGATTTTCTAATAATTATTTATTTTACACTCGTGCAATACATCAGGTAGAATAATTATTTTAAAGTAATTTATCAAGCAACCAGCTTTGGTTTTTAGTTTCATAATTATCGATATCCATGATCGTGTTTTCAACGTAATGTATGAAAACGATATTTTAGAAAAACTGACATAAATTAAAATAAAAGATAAATCTTAAAGAAAAGAGGGATTAGAATGGGGATTCTATGGGAGTTGAATGAACTAATTTCCTTTCATAATCTGATTTTTCTCCTCTTGTTTCAACTTCTTATTCTGAGGTGTTCTTTAATCGTAAACACTTGTTGCGGTGATAAAAAAACTAATAATTAGCATAGATAATATAGTATAAATTTTAATATGGTTTATTCACTTTATTCGGTTTCGCCTTTAATTTTGCGGAATTCCATATTAGAATACTTCACTGAAAACTACTTTGTTATAACACTAATAACAATTTATAGCCGCGACACAGGTTTCTCCATTCTCTTCTCTCTTCAGGCGAAATGATCACAGTATGTTACAAGATCAAGGTTTAGCTTGTTTAATCGAAGTGTGTGTGCTCTATTATTCCGCACGAAATATGTATTTAAAAAAATAGGCAATCCACTCAAACTAGGAAGATTTGTGCCACCAAATTAAAGTCATTATGCAACTATATGAGTCAATATAATAAAAACAATTTATAAATCAAAGTTTCAACTGATTAAGCTTTAAAAATTTTACAATTGATCTACAAATGGAAAAGTTCCTCGAAGAAAAAAGAAACGCAACATTCATTGGATGTGGTAAAGATATGGCTTTTAGTAAACCAAATCTGTCTCGCAAAGGATAACCGAAAAATACATGGTCTATAGTTTCATCATCTATACCACACTCGTAGCCGAGATTCTCCACAATACCCATTCTGTAAAGGTGACTAGCCACCACACAGTGGCCAGTCCGCAAACGACACATGACAGACACTTCCATCTTGTTCATTCTTAATATATTGTATTAAACCATGGTTTCAAAGATTGATTTATATCAAGAGTAAAAAATCACCCTTCATCGAAATATTTTAATGAAGGGTGATTTTTTGCAATCTTTGGATATTTATTACTGTTTGATTCTTCTTAATCGCTTCAAGTATCTCGAATTTTTGAGACGTTTGTGAAGTCACTATTCTTAGGATTATCATTATTTGTGGTGTAGAAATAAAGGACAATAAAGACTCAACACAGACAAGGGATGCAGGATATGCATTTCATATGTGTTGCTGATATAAAACAGTGAAAATACTATGGAGGATTATACGAACCAGTACAGTCCTCCATGGTATTTTCACTGTTTTGTACAAGTGTTGACTCTACAGAGACTGGGAATATTCGTAATATACAGGCTATTGCATCATGAACACCTACCCGATGGTTAGATTTCGTCGAGAAATGGCCAGACTTTCTGAATGGGATCCATACATGTGGACAAATGACACGAAGAAAATTTCTTATAATTGTAGAATCCTAGTTGCGACTGTTAATTATCAGTTTTGTGGCGCCGACAGAATGCGTAGCGGGGGGCAGTTGTCTCCGGGCTAAGGGGGTGCAAAGTCAGGGACTAAGTTATGTTTTTGAAAATTTTAAGTACTGTTGGCATTAGACACTTTTTTGTTTAAACAATATGTGTTGTTTTAGTTTGATTCGCTCCCACTTCAGGCGCGCCATCGGATCCAGTACAGCGGTGTGGCCGGTGGGTTTGCTGGTGTGCAACGGCTCCCTCACTTAAAGAGGATAAACAAAACACGAAAACGCCACGTCACAGCTTCGCTTTCCAACATTGACGTTGGAATGACGAGGGGATCCTGGACTACGAGGCCCAGCAACGACGACGACAATATAGAGTATGTAACATACATGAAAAAAAGGAATATTATCCTAAGTCCACAAAACCCGTGCAGAACGCCTCCAGGATAACCAGGGATTACTCTGGAAGAAGGGAGTTAAACCACAGAACGATGCCATACAAAAACATTTCATCCTCATCGTTGATGCCTGTAGAAAATAATGGTCCCAGTAAACACCATATTAATTGACTTCTAACATACCAATATTTAACCTAAATGGGGAAACCTCGAATTAAAAGGTCTAGGAATAAACATCAAATTATATTTTTAGTATTTTAAAATCAATAAAAATGAAGTTTTGAAAAATATGCCTTGATAACAAAAAAAAACGAAAAATAATTGTTAGATACATAAAAGGGAACGTATATTTTATTAATCCATCTAGTGAAATTTCTTATACATTTTTTAATAACATCATGTTCATTTATAATATTATACATATTTTATAATTATTTACAAGTATCTCCTTACAATTCTATCGCATCCCTGTTTCATTAAATTCGTGTACATTATCATTTATCAGTTGGCTGGATTCTCAAGTGAAAGCCGCCATAACGCGACCTGCCTTGGTTGCTCATAAGCTGATCACATGCCCATGTCCGTGGTACGACATGGCTTGCAACGAGTCCTATATGATTTCACTATCATATATAATACTATTAAGAAAATATTAGCCATTGTGTATTTCGTTTTAAAAAAAATTATAATAATTTGACACAAAAAAAAACTGAATAAAACATTTTTTGATGTAGGCACAAACTATAAACCAAGTATCGAGAAAATCTAATGGGGTAAGGTGGAAAGTGTGTGTTTAGTTGATATGAAATAATTCGTTCGTTCAGGTAATCGATATAAAAGTGGACATTCTGAGAAACTTTCAGATAATAATGTATCGAACAACAATTCTTATACCAAATGGTCTTAATAAATATCAAACTGAATTTAACTGTATCAGTAGAAATTTTAAAGAATATACGCTAATGGCAAAGTACTGGAATTTATGTATTGTATTATGCTCTTGATGTGTGGACGTACTATTGTTGAGTAATGTATATCTATTTTATTTTTTCTGGCGCGTTTTAGACCAAATTTGAGGACACATTTTATTGACAAAAAATGTCTCAGTTAAAAGTAAGTCCTAAGATACGATATATATTAAGAAATCAATACGAGATCGTATTTTGATGTTGACCAAGCCAGTTCATTAAACCATAACTTAAATTTACTAACCAGCATTTTTACTCGGCCAATTCTCGCAGTATGTACACGATGTAATTTGAACACATCATTAAGTTCATTGTTATCTTTATTTAAATTTTTGACCATTAATTAGTTTAAAATAATAATTTATTGGGTATACTAAGACAGCGCTACATGGAAAAAGTGTTGGTCGATTTGGAGAAGTTAAGTCACTAGGGGAACGGAAGGATGAGAGCGCAACAAGGACCGCCCGAGATGGAGAGGCGTCGTTTTGGAAGTCCTGTAAGAGTTGTCCAGTCACCAGAATATACGAGTATTTCTCAGGCATAGTCTCTAGATATCATCGTGCAAAGCGCAAATGAGGACTCATATCATGGGCCAGTTAAAGAACGCGAATCTTCACGGACTGCGTATCATAAATAGTAGCGATTTGATATACTCGTATGTCACGTATGTATCGAGTTTAATTGATGACATAACGATACGAATAAATGCACAGAGATGAGGACTTGAATTTTTTGATAGTTTGCGTAAGACATTTTACTCGACATAAAGTAAATTGTTAGGTATCATAGCATTTGTTTTTCATGAATAGAAAAATAATGTGTATTAAAAGAGTATTCCTTGTTTTGTTAACTCGAATACGTTGATAAAAATGCTATAATTCATTTTCGCCATAAAATATTATCATGATTTGGCGTTTTGTACGATATATTCGATAGCACATCCAGTGAGTTGTTGGATATTTCTATTGTTGCATATTGTACACTTTTTGTGTGTAATGAAACGTGCTTTGTTACCCATCGAATGGTCAACTAGAACTCTTCAGGGCAACTAGGAATATGTGTACAAAGGGAACAGACTGGGAAATTTATGTTGCCATCAAGAATCAAACCCGAGGCTTCGGGAGGAAGACAAATGTTCTACGAAAATATTACGGAGGTTGAACTTTTTTTAACTGGTCAGTGACAGGAACACTTAGAATGCACAGTAGGTTAACATTATTTTTTTTTTAAATACTGAAATTATTCTCCATCAAGTTCAATTATTTAAATTTATATAAACATTCAATTTAATAAATATGAGATTCTTCCTATAATTTACTTACGTAAATATCAATTTTCTTTATATTTTTGAAATAGATAATACTTCGTAGAATTATACTTTTTTTAAATATAATATTTACGCAACATTTTTCCCACCAATTCCGTCAATTCCAAAAAATATTTTTCTTATTCAACAATCAAGTAATTTTCACGTATTTTAATAATTCAATATAACTTTGATACATTTAACAGTAAAATAAATTTGGAAATTAAAATAAAATTAAAATAATGTCGAAATAAGGTTTATTTCCTTAAAATTAACAAAATATTTTCAACAAAAAAATAACAGTTTGCTCTTCTGTTGACGATTTTATGCGAATCAATAAATAAAAACTCTTCAACTATAGTTTCGTTAAAAAACTATAGCAATCATTATACTATATATTTACATAATTATATTGTAACATTTTTAAAGAACAAAATTATAATAAACATATATAAATACATCATTATAGAACCAAATTTAACTATTTTTTTACATAATGATACGAAAATCACGTTCAAAATTCATATTGAATAAAAATAAATAAAAACATAGGGCACCAACGTTTTCAAAATGTTGATAAAAAAGCATATATTAAAAAAAAACAAATTTACTGGACCTATCCAAAATTTGTTAAATTAAGATGTTATGTCTGATCTCGAAATTGAATTTTTTCTTTGTTAGTTATTCAACAAAATGAAATGCTCGAGACTATGGTAAAAATAAAATAATACGCCATAATAATTTTCAAAACAAGAGTAATTAACGAAATTTTAAATTAAAAAAATTATTCTTTGATTATATAACAAAACTTTTGTCGGTATTAAAACATAAGCTTTATTATATAAGTATTGACTTTTAATAATGTTACAGGGCTTGAAATAAAATAAATAAACGTTGTGGATAATTCATATTTTTTCAACATTACAGAAAAATCTTGAAATATTTTTAATTAACGTAATTTTTTTATAATAGAAAAAATACTGTTTATTTCATTTGACAAAATTTACAACAATTGATTTCCAAAAAACCTTCACTTTGTAATTTCATTCTAATCGTGTTGATCAGACCAGACCTGTTATATTAGCCTAGAAAGAGGCAACCACATTGCATGCATTGGGGTTTCCTCTCTGCATGTAAGCCAATCGGAAGACCCATTTACAAATTATGGTGAAAAACAAAATATTGGAAGTATGAATATTGTTTTAAAACAGATCTTCAGAAAGCAAACATAGTGATTTTTATAAAGTCAGCCACTCTCTTTAAGTCTATAAATATAGTGAATGAAAAATAAATTTACTATTAGAATTTATAGTTTGTAAAAAAGACCAAACAAATTCTATATTTATTCGAAAAATATGTTAATTAGAATATATTCTACGGTGGGGTAGAAACCGCAAAGCCACATGGAGAGAATAGATGTTTCAAGAGATCCCTACTTGGTAATGCATGGAATACTAGCTAGCACTCATCCACGAAAAATATCTCTAAAAATGGAAGGATGGAACTGGGAGTCAACATCTTAAGATAGGCAGTCTTGATGATAACATATCAAAAGTCTAACTCAAGAGAAAAAAACAAGATTTAATTTGTAACATTTTCTGAAAAGCCGTTTCGTTATTTCTAATCGATGAAATTAGACGTCAAATATTTTATTTCAATTGTGAAATTCCAAATTATCAAAAAAAATCATCGAGAACTTAAAATATGATTTTTTTTAGAATCACACTTTCTCTCATAATTTGAGCATTTGTACAGAAGTCGAAAACCTTTCGGGCGGTGTCAAACTGATTTGGTTTTTAACATAACCCACGTAACAGAAGAAAAAATATTGTCTTTTGTAAGGGGCATGAGCTTCTATTACAGTGGAGCCCGCTCGCTAGGCATGATGCTTTATTAAAAAAATTGACAGCTTGTATTTCATTGGTTGGGTTGTTTGCACAAAAAATGAAGGATATTAAAGTGTGATCGGCATCGACCATAGATGAAATAAATAAATATTAAACGTGCTCTACAAAAATGTACACATTGTTTGAAAGAGTACGAGCATCATTTTTTGGATTGTGTATAGCAGCATTACTATAATAAAAATACATTAGTTTTTACCTCGTTTTTTCGCGGTTAGTAAAAAACGTAGTTATTATTTACAAGAAATAAAATAACTTTGTCACTTGGATGTGTTGAAACGATAATTGCGTTTATTAAAAAATAAGAATCTTTCATTTAAAATAGAACAGATCATTTTATTGAATTCAAGAGTAATCATTGTGTTGATTTTTTATGTTGAAAAAAAAGGCGTTGTTAATACGCAACGTTATCATTTACTTTAGATTTACCACATTTTTGTTGTTTATTACTGATGTGTGTATTTGCATACTTATGTTGTTTTTTTAAATATGATTGTAAATTTTCATGTTTTTTTGGTAATATTTGTTTAAATATTGTTTTGTTGGTTTAAATATTGTTATAAGACACAATGTACACTTGATAAATAAATTAATGAATGTATGTCGTACCGAAGATAGCTATTCGTTTGCTAAATGTAAATAATTTTAGTTTGAATAGTACTTGTTACGACTGCTTGTACATGTGCTACTCAAGTAAGATTTTATTTAATTTGTTTTTTTTTTAAATCCAGCTAGTCATAAATTCTAAAAGCAATATTTTTCAATCAATGCTGAAAAGGGGTTTCTAATGAAATTATATTGTACAAATATATTTCTTTACTAAGATTTGTCAATTTCGAGAGCGGTTGCTGCTTTCTGAACTTCATCGATGCAGATCTTCAAATAATATCTTACAATATTTGTATGCAATCAATCAATGAAATCAAAGCTGTCGATAATACGAGCATTGTATGTCGTCATGTCTAGTGGGCATTAATTGTAAATGTATATTCAGAACAATTCTATATAACGGGGATTCAATAACAAAATATATTGTTGTATAGCTTTGTTTATAATACAACTTATTTCATCACAAATGCAATTCGTAGAATGAAATGGTGTTTCAACAGTAAAGCAGTAAGCAATTTACTAGCATTGTATCAAATATAAATTTATTTTGAGATTGAAGAAATAAATACATGCATACTGATATTGACTTATTAAAAGTAATAAAACTTGAAAAATAAATTTCATAATATTATCACAGAACGCGAAATTTCCAGAAATCCTTTTATATTTTTTTTAAATGACAAAAAAATATGAACAATGAAAGAGCTCTGGGAAAATATATTGATTGGAATTATATTATAGTACAAATATAATAATTATTTTAATACCCAATGGCACGGCACTATAGCTATAGCTTATCCTTCGTGATCCACTATGACTGGCTGACATGATTGAGATACCCCTATCCTATGCTTATATTGGTTTATTGTACGTAAGCCGTTGCAGTTTAGCAAGCACAGTCTTGACATGCCAAACCCAAAGTTCCGTAGGCAAGCAGATCAAATTCAATGACGGCCAGCAGGTTAAATAGGCTACAGCATTTCGGTAGGAAGTTTTCTTTATATAGCGCTATTTTGGTGTTCCTTAATAGCGTTGTAAGAATAAGCTAAGCAGCATATAAGCTCTTGAAAGATACGCAGCACATTAGCTACAGAAAAACATAAATTCTAAACGAGCAAAACCAGTCCGGAAGAATTTGAACCTAAGGCGTCCGCTTACTAAGCGTGAATGCTGACCGTTTGACCACGGCCGCCGCCAATACGTACAGGTTAATTGATGTGAACATGATAATACTCGGTATTTTGTATGCATTTGTGGCGTCGTTAGGTCTACCCCACTAATTGTTTTTGCTTGAAAAGGTAAAAAGGTTCTTGAGATAACACAAGAAATAAATATTTCGAAAGATTTGTTTTCATAATGTTTTATCTTCATATGATAAGAGGTATTATTTGTGTTAGTTATCTATTCGTGAACAAAGGTTGAATAGTTTATTTTTTTTGGAAATAAATACAGCATCATTTTTAAAAAATATATTTCTCTCAAGACAAACTAACTCTCTTTTCGTTCACAATCCAATGTTGATAGAAATATATTGTCAAGAGACAATAAATGACTCAAGTTGTACTTGGTACAATTAAAGTAAATAAATTAATGTTTGATATCTACACATATATTTTTTTGTATTAGTATATTTAATATTCATGAGGTTTGTGTATTAAGGAAGAACTTTTCACATTTCGGGGGCGAATTAAGCAGAACATTGAAATAATGAGGGCAAATAAAACAAATATACTTTGGCCTATGTAAGCTTTAGAACCGACATCACATTTGAATAGCTCTGTACTTCTCCTAAATACCTCTCATATACATGGATTTAGTAAAACATTTTCATAAATACGTCAATCCAGATTTATCTGTAAATCTCATACATTTTATGTTTTCGAATAAATATATTTTTCTTTTTGATCTTAAATTCTTTCGTATGAACTTACGAGTTTACCAATCAATTACTAACGATAAGACAACAAAATCGAGCCTTTTTAGATAAAAAAAGATCGTAAGTTGCATTTGGGATACATTACATATAAGCAAAATTACAGCATTCATATTCACTGTTCTAACCATATATAAATAATTGAATTACACTTATGTGTTGTATACAGAAAAATCTGACTGACTTATTGTAGTAGTAATTTCTATTTAAAAAAAAATTAAAAACTGCTGTGAAAAAAAACCAGATTTTTAAAAAACTTTTGGGTAGCATCAAGATTTCAACTTGGAACCTCCGGCGTAGTTTGTTTCTAACAAACTGGGCCACGGAGGTCGTTATAATAACGAACAAACATTTATAGACTTTTTGACAAAATTTCGCAACATTTTTAGCATATGAAATCAGTGTTGACTCTTCTATAAAAATATTGAAATGTTGGTTACGTTTTATTGCCTCGAAATGTTGGATTACGTAAAACATAAATATATTTTACCATAACTTCATTTAATATGTCACTTAAAAACAATATATTTAAAATATATATATTAACTAATAAAGTATTTGAATTAATATTTCGCTTTTAAACAATATAATTTATGATATCACGCACATTTCGAAAGAATATACATAAATAAAATATACCAGTCAATTTCTGATTAAGAATCTACTTTCCAGTTTGAGAAATTTGGAAATTCATATCTCGATAAAATTTTAATAAATTCGTTAACATTAGATCGGTTACTCCAAAATATTTTGGTAAAGTATTTACTTTACAGATTCAATTTATATTTCAGCATCTATGAGAAAAAGACGATAAGTTCGACTCGTGCCGATTTGTCACAAAATTCGTACTAATCAGAATTTGACCAAAATATCGTAGATACGTAATCTGAATATTTTTCTATGAAACGTAAACATAAACAACATTATTTCGAATTTAAATATATTTGGCATGTTATTAACGTTTCAAAAATGTGCAGTAGTGTTAGTTCTCAAGGAAAACTACCAACTCAGTTGTTGAACAAATAATGGCATTCATAAAATGTGGTCGTTTTCATCGAACTCAGTTTCAAATTGTGCGAGATATTTTAAAATATGAAACGAATGAACTAATTCTAAGTATAAACCATGTTTATGCATTCTATTTGTGCACAAATAATTCATGTTAAATAAACATATCAGCATTTTTATTGATTTTGACAAATTCTGAAAAAAAATCGTGTCTTCTTTTTTACACACGCTAGGTTAAGTATTAACCAAGGTCAGTTTTAACTAGTACTTATCGCTAATAATATATTTAATGCAAAGCTGTACCGGACTAGTTTTTTTAGCATTTGGTCCTTGTAACAATTTGTTGAAGTCTCTTACTATTGTGTTTGTTATCAAGTAGATTACAAATGTTATCTTCTTTATATAAGATTTAAAAAATAGGAATTGTTTTACTTCGAATTTGCAGCTAACAAGTTAGCAACGGGTTTGGTCGATTATGCTCGTTTTTGTATTGTAATAGAATAATAACATATTTAAAAAAAACATAAATTTCCGTAATTGAAGAGATTTTAAAAAGTATACTATTTTTATTTCCCTCAAGGTCAACATTTTAACAAAATGTAATGTACCTATAAAAGATAAGTTTTCACAAAAACCACGTTTTGGTAGCAAATATCGCTAGGGCAATTGTAAGATTGAGTTCCGTTTTTATTTATGTTTATATATAAAGTAAATAAATTAATAGACATCAAGTTGAAAGATTTTAAGTTTCTTTTATATTTCTTTTAAATAAGATTTTTTAGCTATTCTTACATCTACATACTATAAAGGACAATACAGGAATACCTCGCTGAACGCGAATTGGATTTGCACGAAAATTAATTAGCGCGTTTAAACAAAATTATACTATTTCCCGCTTTAAACGGTTGATTAATTGGTCAACGCGTTTATCGTTGACTCTCATTCAGAAGAACGTAGGGAAATTTGCTCGACTCCCTTTCAGAAGAGATAAGCGAGAATGATCCCTGTCTAGAACAGCGTACGTATGACGAAGAAGATTGTCAAAAGTTAACTGCAAAATAACTCGAGCGAGCATTCGACCACACGGAGCGCGCAAAGGAAATTTATTTGATGTACACCCGAATATGGAAAGAAGTGCCGAAATTTGGACAAAGCAATAAATAGCCAGCTATCGAAAATGACATGATGAAATGAAAAAGTCAAAAGCTCTATTCAAACATCATTGCTCCAATATTTTGCAAAAGAGTAGTTTATCATTTAATTATGTATTAATTCAGTTAATAAAAATGCACGCGCTGTTTCTTAGAATAACTTATATGTAGTGTATATTTTTCGAACAAATCATACTGGATTAAGTAGAACTAATTCTATTGTTTATTGTATTCGATTTACGCGATTTAGCTTAGCGCTAGGTAATTATAGGCTAAATGAATTGCGTTAAACGAGGTTTCCCTGTATATATAATATATAAATGTTTACCTTAAAACTCGACAGAGATTGAACTGATTTTGATATTATTCTTCAGGATATTAGAAATTTATTCCAAAAGTTAAGCTATGCATCATAAATGCATACAATCGGGAGGTTGAGAAGAAAAAATATGTGGCACAAGTCGAAAAATATCCAAGTGTGTGTGACACACATGTTAGTTCGATACGGCAGTTAAACTATAAAAGATAACTCGAAATTATATACACATATGATAAACTTATTAGGTTTAATATTGTTCACTAAAAAGTTCACGTGTACGCTTTTGTCTAATGTATATATATAACTGAAAATAATGGTTCTTAAGTTATTCATTCCGAAAGTAAAAACATAAAACTGCTTTATGTTGATTATTTGTTCAACTTGACAGTAATAGTACGAGGGTCATCCAGAAACTAAGGTTACAAGGGCTTCTGAGGCCGGGAGAATTTTTTTGTTTCAAAGTTACAAAAGCTGGTGCCCCGACTACATAAATGTCTCGATCTCGACGGCGATTACGTTGAAAAATAGTTTAATATATTTGTGAAGTATCCTGTGAATTTCAATTAAATACAAGCATTTTTCGATCCTACATAAATGTTGTAACCTTACTTTCTGGATGACCCTCGGTATAAAACCTTCGGTTTTGTTTAAAACAAAACCGTATCCAAAGCGTTTCAGTTGTTTTCGAGTTCCGAGGTAAAAGACTGACGTCAATCTTTGTAATATAAAGACACATCAATCTATAAAATTTATTTTACTTAAAATTATAAATTAAACCAATATCTCTTCTGCTAGTATCATACCCATGTTTATATGAGAATTTGCCGCCAAATTGTTTTTTTTTTACAAACTAAAGTTTTTAAGAGATCTGAGAAAATATTTATTGTGTTCCCAATGTAAACACAGCATTTGCAAATGGTTTATACACAATTAGGATTAGAACATTCGTATTATGGAATTGATAAACGCAATGTGTTTGAAAAGTATAAAAAAAATATTTTCATATATGGCACTTTCATTACAATATAATGCGCTGCCCTGTGCTTAAAATAATTATACTAAAGAAATATCACGGTTTCTTCCTTGAATATTTTAGCTCCGTCGAAGACATTAATTTATATTTATCAGAAGAGATCAATCGCTCGTGAGCTGAGCGAACTCTAAAGTAACCAATAAAACTGACAAAAAACATTGCACATTATCGATCATTCAACAATATGGTAAAAAATTAACTAACGAATGTTATTTGTAAAAAAACACGCTCGTAAAACATTTCCTATTATACCGACAAAAAATACAATGAGATACATCATTTTATATAAAATAACAAATAGTATCGGTAATAATACAATCATATAGAAATTATGCGAAACAGAAAACATAAAATATCGATTGAAATAGATTTGAAATTCACAACTTTTCAGTCTTCTACATTTAGGCAATTTGTTTATTTTTCACTTGTTTTATATATTAATTAACTGATAAGTGAGAGACACAATTAATCCCAGTCAAAACCCTGAACCCTCCGGCCAAACAGTTACATAACGTAATATATAATAACATTATTCGATATTTAAGTGTATCCGCTTATACAAGTATGTTATATTCGCGGATTCACATTCACTATAACACAAATATTACTCGTAAACCGAGCAGGGGCTCGTTAACCGTAGTCTTGGTCGGATTCCGGCGTACCCTGTACTCTATCGAGGCAATAGCGCTTGCTTGCACTTTGCCCGTCGTCACTCGTGTAGCAGCGTTTATTCTTCTTCTTCAGAACGCCGGATAAAGACATCACAGATATGCTTTTCACTATCGACGACTTGATGGTTGACGGAGTAGGGGGAATGATGGTTAGCGTCTCTAACGTGTGAGGGGACTGAGAGGGAGACCCGTCTATATCTGACCCTGTGAGGTTCGAAAGACGCCTCACGCGCGCAGCCCCTCCGGGAGATGGCAAGTTAGTTATCAGATGTATGATCGCTTGCTCCAACTGCTGTGGGTTCTCTACTTCCATTTCGTCGTCACCATTGACTAAGCTCTGTAGAGAAACGTCCAACTCCTCTCCATCAATAAAGGCGGAATATCTTTTCTTCATATCCGATATCATCTTCATTCCGTCTTCGTCGGAAACAAGTGAGTTGATACACACGAAACTCTGGGCAGCCTTGGTCTCTCGATCGATTTCTAAAAAACCTTTGGTTCGTAAATACAAGAACTGTCCAGTGCGGGATACTAGCCTATAGCAAGATTCCCCAAAGAGCTTGTTCTCATCGTACATCTGCCTGATGGCTATGATGACCCATCTGACATCATCCTTGTGCATAAATGTAAACGCAGACACTCCAGTTACCTCTTCGGACATGTATCCAGCCACAAGCGATATGCGCTGGTCGCAGTGAACGATGCGTCCGTCCACCAGATGCCGGGTCCAATACTCCTGGTTGCTGGCTTCTAAGAGTCGATCCGAGATATAAGGTTCGCCTAGAATGCGAACTACGCCGACAAAGATGACGTCGTTGCCGCTCGGGGAGACGGTGCGGTCCCTGCGCACCCGTTGTCGACGGATGAGGCGCCCCTCGCCAGCCAGACCAGCACGGTCGGCACGCCGGAAGGAGCCATCTACGCGGCATAGCGCGTACTGTGATGGCTCCGAGCGCGATGCCGCCCTTGCCAGCCGCACGAAGAAGTCGCGCCGTTCGGGGGCGCAAGTCTCGGGTGCCGGGGCCGGCACTATACATCCCGGATAGCATGAACCTTGTGAACCCGCCGGGCACACGTCAGGTAATACGTAGTCGTGGAAGGTCAAGTTTTGTTTCACCACTTCTATGTCCTCGGGATGCGTAATATTTAAGATGTTGTTTCCTAATAGGTCGATCAGCGAATATCCGAGGTAATTCATGACGTTAGGAGATACCACCATGATGATGCCTTTGACCGTTGTGGTGATAAGAAAGCCACCCATGAGGTCGAGGAGGGCATTGGCGGCAGACGACCCCACTTCCGAGTGGCACGGCTTGATGGTGTCTCCGAAGACGTGTTCTATCCGGAGAAAGTTGGCGGCCAGTCGCAAGATGCTTGTCTTGTCTATTTTCTTGGCGGATTCGGATACGAGGGGCAGCAGGTTAGATAGCTGCCCGATGAGACTGTTGAGGATGGTCCTCCTCTGCTTCTCCGCATTCTTCCTGGACTCTCGGTCATTGCTCTTGCCGGCAATATGTGCGTTGGAATGGTCGCTTTCATACTCTTCATAATACGACTCTTCGCTCGAGTGGTGTGGAGAAGCCATTCGTACTGCACACACACCTTCATGTTTTTTTGATTCTTCTAAAAAAGAATTGTTTTCGGGAGTAACCATGCGACTTTTTCTCGCTGAAGTGGTCATTGACGTAATTTTAAAGGGCTGATTGAAAAAAATCCTCCTCGGCAAATTCCTCAGAAACACAACTAAACCACATTTGTCAAAATAATCAAGAGCTTTTTAGTATCATCTGACTGGTCTCACAACAAAAGTAAACTTTACAATTTGAATTTCCACTTTTTGGTACCAACTTAGTTTCAATATAAGCGTGTAAGTTCACACTATCCGATCACCCACTGTCGCCAGAACGATCGTCATTAACTTATAATAAAATTCGTTAGCATTCTACATAGCTAAATTTAAAAAATGCACTTGCAAAGAGGACCCTGGACAATAAGTTTTAACCAACAACGGTTTTAAAAGAAACAGGAATAATTAGCGAAACACAGACACATCTACATAAACAGATGAGTTGAAACACAAGGTCATAGCGTTATCTATGGTTAAAATATTTAACCTTCACAGTCCGTGTCGCGGACGCTCCACAAAACTGTTTGAATGAATTATCTCAAATAATAATCCACTTCGGAACAAAAATAAATGTCTTGAACTCACTACAATACTTTCCATATTAAAACAACAGCCGGTGAATGCGAACGTGTTACTCGCAGGACGTCACCGACATATACTGAGTGCATCATGCAACACAAGCCAAAATATAACTGTTGCAACTGCAGCGCGATGCAGCCGGCGAGCTGATATGTACATTATCTTTTCTCGCAAATTATCATGACGCTTCAAGTCCGAGAGATAGCGATACACTGCGTGTTTTCTACTTCAAAACAATATATGTTTAGCACACAACATAGCACTTAAAATGTCAATTTAATGAACAAATATTTTCCACTTATGTTTTGGTCCGAAATTATAAGCTCCCTTGTGTTTCTATCTTTTTCTTATCACTGGCACTTTATAATTATCTTCAAATTAAGACAACTAATGAAATTTTAACATCACTGATAAAAATAAATATATTATAATCACATTAAATTACGTGCATATTTAAACTATTAACATGGACATAGCTGTAAGATTTTTTTATCCATCGTACATAACCTACAATATTTATGTATGTAATTGATCGAATTGTCATGTTAGTAAACGTAAATTTCCAGGTTGAAAAATACAATATACAATTTTAACATGAAATAAGAATGTTTTTAAACGCGAAACGAACTTAGAGGCGTAAACAACTGAGCAATAAATGTGCTGCTCATTTTTGACATTTGCTTAATTTTCTTTACTGTTAAAATGGGTTGGTCGCGAGCTACCTGTTAACATGATCTAGATATTTAAAACTAGAAAACTAAGATGCTCTTTTGGAAATGCGAATCGTTTCTGTGAATATAGATTATTAACATAAAATTATTTGGTTTTTATAAAAATAAATTTATTTAAATTTAAAAACAAAAATTACTGTTTGTTATGGACGAGATTACGTGACATAAGAACGAGTTATTCTTGTTGCGAGCAAATATTAATTCGCGGTTCAATTAAAGAATATCGCGACCACGCCGTTCATAGTTGTATTTTTTCTCACCAGATTCTTGGTATTTTGTCTTGTCGGCTAAAAAAGGGACCGGTGGAAAAAATAATCCATCAAAGGATTATCCCAGTTAGCCGATATCATGAAGCCGAAGTCTTTAGCAAATTTTTAGCGCACCTTAGAAGATCTCCTATAGTCTATGCCCTATGGGAAAAGCTATAATTCGGTTAGTGGTCACATTGTTATATGTTTGTGGCAGGACACCTAATCGGAATTTAGGATTCTCCCAGGGCCGGTCGTAAGCGAATAACTAGACGTTTACAAAAAATAATCTGTTTAATGTTTTTACAACCCTCGAGTTTCTATTGCTATAAAAAATGGTGGCAAGGTGGAAAAATTTTGTTTGGATTTTAAATCATAGTCAATTTGTTTTCATAATTAAAAAATATTGGTACCAAGCGGGTGATATTCAATAAGTTTCGACTTCGGGCAGGGGCTTACTAAAGTTCTTACTGGAGTTTCATTTTGCAAGTGACGTCTCTTCGTTCCCCAACCAGAGGTAAATGAGAAAGGGCAGTAAGAACAACAAATAAGAAAACGCTCTCTCTTACTATTTGGTGTGTATTCTTATATATCTTGCCATCCGAACTTTACCTGGGATGTTCGCCGAGGTCTAGTTTTTTTATTCATCTGAGTACAATTCTTCTTTGAACCAGCAACCGACAGTTGGTTGACAGTTCCTAGGGTGTGGATGCTTTAATTTTACTTACATCCTGAACGACCCGTGTCATCATCATAGACATCGCCGTAATAATATGATAAATGCCTGTGCTGAAGCATGAAACTAGCTCCTACTGAAATTCCTCCTGTCTGCCGCGCTATTGGAACTGAATTTGGTCGAAGCTCTAGACGTCACCAATTTTAGTCTTCTCGAAGTGATTGCGTTTGTTAGTTGACTGTCTTACGCAAAACTGCTTGGAGCTTATTGTTTTCCCTCTTTTTATTTTTGTTAAGATGTATCTTTATTTTCTTATTATAATGAATAAACTATTAGGTGCACAAATAAGTCACCGCCGTTTGACAAAAGTTGGCGCCACCAGTAAGTTATGGTTAAAATTGTCAGATGTAAAATGTCATTATCGTAAGGTTGGACATCTGTCAACAACATGACCTTGAAATATTAGTGAATTTTTATCAGTATAACATATTTTTTTGTGTTCGAAAATGTCAAGTTTTGAGCCGAATAAGCGTCATTTGCGGGAACTTTTGATTTACTTCTTCAATTTGAAGAAATCTGCAGCTGAGGCGCATCGATTGCTTGTAGAAGCATATGGTGAGGCTGCCTTAAGTGAGAGAAGTTGTCGTGAGTGGTTTCAAAAGTTTAAGAACGGTGAATTTGACATCGAAGACAAAGAACGTAGCGGAAGGCCGAAAGTGTACGAAGACGCGGAATTGGAAGTATTATTGGATCAAGATTCGTGCCAAACGCAAGAAGAACTTGCACTTACATTAGGAGTGACTCAACAAGCAATTTCACATAGGTTGAAATCATTGGGAATGATTCAAAAACAAGGAAATTGGGTTCCATATGAACTGACACCGAGAAACGTTGAACGCCGATTTTCCACATGTGAAATGCTGCTTGCCAGGCATAAACGAAAGGGTTTCCTGCACCGTATAGTCACTGGTGATGAAAAATGGATCCACTATGATAATCCAAAAAGGAAGAAATCATGGGGAACCCCTGGCCATGCTTCAACATCTACAGCTAAGCCAAATATTCATGGAAAAAAACTCTTGTTGTGTATTTGGTGGGATCAGCTTGGTGTCGTGTATTATGAGTTGCTCAAACCGAACGAAACCATTGCTGGGGCTGTCTACCGAGCACAATTGATGAGATTGAGTCGAGCACTCGAGGAAAAGCGCGCCCACTGCTACTCCAGACACGACAAAATTATTCTCCTGCATGATAATGCTCGTCCACATGTTGCGGCGCCGGTCAAAACCTATTTGGAAACACTCAATTGGGAAGTTTTACCCCACCCGCCGTATTCACCAGACATTGCGCCTTCTGATTTCCACTTGTTTCGATCGATGACGCATGGCCTGTCTGAGCAGCACTTCACATCATATGAAGATACCAAAAATTGGGTCGATTCGTGGATAGCTTCAAAAGATGAAGCATTCTTCCGACGCTGTATCCGTATGCTGCCAGAAAGATGGGAAAAGGTAGTGGCAAGCGATGGGCAATACTTCGAATAAAACATGAGGTTCCGTTCTTTCACAATAAATGCCCAATTTTTGATAAAAAACGGCGGAAACTTATTTGTACACCTAATATGTAATTCACAGCCCATTATATTTTATTGTTTACACAACCTTTATTGCTCTATACAAATAAAACATTAAGAAAATCGTAATACTTCTGTATAAAGATCAAAATAAACATTAAATAATATAAAGTTCAGTCGAATAAGGTTTTCGAATTATTTTACTGCGTGGTTTGGCTTATGATGCCGACGTTTCGAAATGTGTAGTTTTCAAAAACGTAGCAGATGTTAAGCGATAGATAAAGAAGTGAATCAAGAAAAATAAATGATGTTTGGTTTAGCCTCTCTTTTATATAAGAGAAGTGTTATTGATAGAATTGCCAAAATCTTGAAACAATCTTTGATACTGTCAAAGCTGAGAAATCTAATAAAATTTCTCAAAAATCACAACCTTTTCGAGTTAAGTGATGTTTACTGATTCGATTGCCAGGATGCGAGAAAATCATGTAAGGCAAATGGCAATAATGGTGAACAAAAGAAAAACCGAACACGAGGGAGCTCGAAGACTCGCTTATCTCGAAAAATCGTTTTATATTTAAATAAAAAATACCTGACAAACCAAAGTTACCACACCCGATTAAGCAAAGAGGTAATAGAAATATATAAATATCCAAATAATATTTACAGAAACGATGGATTTCATGTCAAATCAGCAATAACTTCCACATTTCTCTTGCAGTGGGAAGGAACCATGCGCTTACGTTATGATCGTGAATAGGGACGGAAGAATTCACTCACGTTGCGGTTGAAACTTTGCTGTAAGCTAGCGGTATCTGGCGAAGTTGACAACGAACAAGCTCTGGAGATGAAAACTACAACATTTCGAAATGTTGGCATCATTAGTCAAACCATACGGTAAAACCCTCCGAAAAACCTTATCCAATTAATACGAAGGACCACAAAAGCCTCAAAGAATATAAAGTTCAATCTTTTAAAAATTGAAGTTTTATATTTTAAAGTTCATTTTTTGCTTCCCTAGAATTTGTTATAAATATGAACGGAATTACCATCTCTACTGTATAGTGATCTACACACACCTACGTGTTGAATTTTCAAAAGTCTGATTGGTCAACACAATATACGTCAAAATTCATAGACAATACATATTTGTACGAAATCAAACCGGAAATTCAATTTTCAATATGGCTTTATGGAAATTTAGTTCTGTATTGGAAATATTCATTTAGGAGTTTTAAATTGACCAATATATTTTTTTTCACTTATGAATTCTTTATATAAATATTTTTTTCAAATATTTTTTGCACTTGTAGATAAAAAAAACAATATTTTGCGAAAATATGATTTCAATGAAGAATGGATTATTATTTAAATAAATTAAAAAGGTTCCTTTTTTTTAATCAAACAAGAATATTTAAAAAACATCTCATTGTTACTATATATCTTCTACCAATGGCAGTTTGTGATTAAATATAAATTAAATTCACTTTTAATCACAAAGAAAATCCATTCAGTAGTGTAAGGTATTAACAAAAACTTTAGTTGTATTCTAAACTTCTCTGCTAAGCAGCAACGTTATGTAGTGATGAAGAAGAAAATATTCAAAAGGACTCTTTCTCTGGCGGCGACACAGCAAAATGTAAAAAAAAAGGCAGCGAGGACTGTTTAAAAATGCAACAGGAGAAGAATAACTCAGAGCAATAAATATTTCATAAAGCAGAAACGTCATATAGCGATGAAGAAGAAATTATTCAAAGGGACTCTTTGTCTGGCGGCGACACACCAAATTGTGAAAATAATGGCAGCGATGACGATTTAAAAATGTAACAGGAGAAGGAAAATGAGTCATACAACAATAAGGTTATTCTCAAGGTTATTATTGTAAGTATGCGGAAGCCTACCAAGAACTTGGGTAAACAAAATTTGATCAATAGCTCAAATTTCTGAAATCGAACATATATAAATCTAGTGTAAGCAAGACATCCTTTTTAACCCAAATAAGTTACATTAATAGGAGTAGTTTTGAGTCTTCTTTTCATATAAATTATGTATTTTATTTTCCCAACTGTAAACATTAAATGTCAAAAACTTGGAATTGTATATTATAATAATATCGTTATCAAGTACACGACTAAATAAAAACCAGTGACCTTCATATTTATATTAAACATGTAAAGATAAAAAATAAATCTGTGTAAACAAGTATATTTTTTAAAAATTCGTATACATTGGCTGCTCATTAAAAATAGTATGAATGAATTTTTCTACTTCAATATTAAATATGTTATTATGTCTGAAAACCGCGGAAATATGTCAATAAAACTTTACTTACAGTACCCGGCGGTAAGTAATACACATTTGGCTTAAGAAAGACTGTCGCCCATAATCGGCTAACTTCGGCTTTGTAGAGCGTCGTCTCTGTCACACGATGCCCTATCAGTCTCGCGACGGAACACGTGTATGAATGACAGGAACGATGCTTTACAAAGCCGAAGTTAGCCGATTATGATAGACAGTCTCTTTCTTAAGCCCGATGTGTATTACTTACAGCCGAGTACTGTACATTATTTTTACAGTAAGAAAAATGGGCACGATGTTCCTAGCAGGAGTAATTTGAAGTGAGACAGTCTCTTTCTTAAGCCCGATGTGTATTACTTACAGCCGAGTACTGTACATTATTTTTACAGTAAGATAAATGGGCACGATGTTCCTAGCAGGAGTAATTTGAAGTAGTGCGCTAATGACAATATTTTTTTTTAGTAATTATGTAATGCATAATTCAAAATTTTTGTGAAATTTGTTTCCTTGAATTTCAAATAAATGGACATTTAGTGTATCCCAATGGTGATGCATACATATTGAAGAGTGTGGCAGGGAGACAATATTGCGTTAAGCTCTCCTAATCGAGCCTTCGAGATTAGAACCACTAGAGTAGGTCCAGAACAGATAATACTATCACATAAAGAGGCAACAATACTCATACACGTCTAGGGAGTGAGTATTAACAGACTAATTTATCAGACTGACACTTAAAAAAAAAAAAAATTGGGTAGCATCGGAATCGAATCCGAAACTCACAGGTGGAAGTCAAGTAACTAGGCCTCGGAGGTCCTCATCGTCTTAGTGGAGCTTAACTGTTGGTGGTTGAAATAATATAAAAATTACTTATTAATTTAATCAATATAAGGCTCCAAGGCCCAATATAGTTATTAATATTCAGTGAGTTGTCCCAATAATAAATTAAGTTGTGATTAGGAAGTGAATAAAAGATTTACAAATAATAATAAAAACATATATTTACAATGTTTCAATAAAAACAAAATATGCAATGATTGTTTTTCATATAATAAAAAAGCACACAATCTAACAACAATATGATTTACTAAAGTGCAGAAATTTATTTACTGTTTAAATAAAAACAATATCATAATATTTTTAAGTATAAAAACTAAACAAAAGTCTTATTAGCATATTCAGAGCTAGACTACGTGAATAGCTCAGATAAAAATCAGGACATTGTGTTGACAGAACTTCCCATACTAGGAATTAGAGACAGAAAGCACAGAATCATCAAGAGTAGCTTAATTATATTGGGTTATGTTTTTTAAGAGCTAAATGGCCAATACATGTAGAAAATATGGAGGTAAGGCACATAATACAGATATCTCAAAGCACAACATGGAATTAGTTTACAACTGACACAAATAAATTTTTAGTGCTCTTAGACTGAAGTGAATCACTAAATTTGGATATAAAAATATTTCACTTATTATTATTAATGGATTGACTTGGGTGGAGGCATCTATGGATCTCTGTGTTCCTCCGAGGGGGCTAAATCTGGCGAATAGGGTGCGTGAGGAAGCAATTCGAACTTTAATTCATTGATTTTGGCCACCGCGATAACGGATGTGTGAACTGGTGCATTGTCTTGATAAAATAACATTTTCTTTTTCGCCAAATGCGGCCGTTTTTCTTGATTTCATCACTCAAATGCTGCAATAAGTTCGCATAATACTCGCCGTTGATTGTTTTTCCTTTTTGAAGATAATCAATGAAAATTATCCCACGCGCATCCCAAAAACCTGACGCCATGACCTTGCCTGCAGATGGAACTGTCTTCGCCTTTTTTGGAGCCGATTCTCTCCTTTCAGTCCATTGTTTTGACTGTTCCTTCGTCTCAGGTGTGAAGTGATGGACCCATGTTTCATCCATGGTTATGAATCGACGCAAAAACTCGGCTTTATTGCTGTGAAACATTGCCAAACACTCGATTGAAACATCCTCACGACGCTGTTTTTGTTCCATTGTGAGCAAACGCGGCACCTATCTTGCGCACAGCTTTCTCATGTCCAAATTTTCAATCAATATGCAATGTACAGCACTTTTTGAAATGCCTACTATGTCTGCTAGCTTGCGCACTTTCAATTGAGGGTCATTCAATACAATTTTGTGGATTTTCTTTACCACTTCTGGCGTGGTCACCTCATTTGGTCGACCACTGCGATGTTCGTCATGGCAGCTCGTACGGCCTCGTTTAAACTCTGCCACCCAATATTTTACTGTTGTAAACGAAGGAGCAGACTCCCCCAGAGTAGAATCTAGCTCGGTTTTGATATTGGTTGGACTTAGACCTTTCAAATGAAAGTATTGTATCACATAACGATGACCAATTTTTTCCATATTTACAAATTCAGAGAGCGTTCACTATTGATGGCTGCCAAACAAATACTAAACAACGTAGCGTCTCAAAACTTGAAACTTTATAAGTTTAGTGCTTTCTACCATAGTAATTTTTTAAAGTAACAATCACCATCTATACGTCAGGTCGGATACTTCTGGGACCATCCTCGTAAACGATTTGCACATCTTTAATATTCTTAAAAAATAGTAAAAAAGTCAAAGCATGTATAATTTATTCTCAAATACCCTTACAGTACCATTAAGCCATTCCAGGCTCACCGGTTTTTGTATCCAACCAAAGATCTTCAGAATAGAATAACGATGGACATTTTGAGCACCCAGCAAAAGTTTATGTGAACACCTATATGCATTTGCATGTCAGCACTGAACATGTTAAGAGTTGGATTCTGAAAAGCATTTCATTCTGAAATATGATGCGAAATTTCTTCCTGAAAAAATAAACATAAAGTACTAGGTACTAAGTAAAAAAAAACATGAGCAATATATATTTCATGGGTTAAGGTGTCACGAAATGGTTGGTTTCAAATTTTGACTCTGTATTCAAGTCCCTTAATAGGATGTTTTCATTATATCTGTCAAATCCGTATCTGAGATATGTTGCTTCGGAGAGGAGCAGAACTTTGAGGCCAATTTCATCTTCGAATAAATTGATTGTTAGTAATCCAATAGGGTATAATCGACACAATAGGGTACGGTATTATGACAGGGATTTTGCCCTAGTTGCTCCTGTGGCATAGAATGATCTACATCAAACTGTATGATATATTGGTGGGGTGTGCAGCTTTAGGAATCACATGAACACAATCCTTTTTGGGAGGTCTTATAAAAAATTATGATTATATATGTATGAATACGAGTATTACACTCTACTCAATGCCGAATATCACATATCGGAAGATCTACAAAGGTTTCTTCGTAATTCCCTACCTTGGTAACTTTTCTGTCGTTTGCTTACCAAATATGTTTTTCTAAGCATACGCAGATGTGAGGAAGTTTATAATTTAATGACTTCAGCCACCACCTTCCTATCCTTATACTGAACATTTTCTTTTTAATTAAGGCATTTAAAAAAATAAATTTTTTGAACCAATGTGGATCTTTCACAAATGTTTTTTTTTTCCATGAATCTATGGGATCTTGGTCATGTACAAGAACTATCAAATCAAATGAATTCAAAATTAAAGTTATTCATTGAAAAAATCTTTTTTTCTATAGAAATATTGAAATCATTATCAGTCAATGATAAAAGTTAAGGAATTTGAAAAACAAATTGATTTTGCTCTTTTCAATAATTATTTATATGAAGGGGGTACAATTGAATGGCGTTTTGGTAAAGAGGTACATGTCATCAATTACTTATTTGTCAGTTTGAAGTTTTGCAACACTTGTATTCCTGAAATACAGACCTCAGGTAAATTTTAAAGGTAAACTTTAAATACATAAATTATTTATGTATTCAAAGTTTACCTTTAAAATTAACCTGAGGTCTGTATTTCAGGAATACAAGTGTTGCAAAACTTCAAACTGACAAATAAGTAATTGATGACATATACCTCTTTACCAAAACGCCATTCAATTAGATACATATGTAAAAAAAACATAGTCTCTTTAAAATCACAGAACAAGGTTTAGGTTTTTTTTATAAGAAACCAATTTTTTTTTAGCAATCAATGTTTTCAAAGATATCTCAGTTTCAGACAAATATTTTTGAGAATAAGTTTTCTTACATTAAAGAAAAGAGAAATTTAAAATTATATGATAAAATATTACACTTTTCAAATAAAACCATGATCTTTCAAGAAAATTGATTAAGTAAAAATTAAATATTAAATTAAATTAATTTTTGCCATTTCATACAATATATCGCAGATAAACCTCAATTTTGTAATATACAGAGCAGAAGCGTAGATGCCAATAAAAATTAACACAGTGAAACCAAAAGATTGTTTCAAACAAAGGAATTACGATTTTAGTTTAGCTAACTGTGCTTCAATTTCTTTATCCACATCTGATTCTCCGACCTTTCCTCGGATTGCTGATGGAGCATCTGCCATCTGTAAATTAAAAAATAAATATTAATATGGCTATGAAAAACAAAAAAAATGATGCTCAACTCGCAACAATCTCTATTGCCTCTTGGTAGAACATGTGTCCTAAGGGATATTTTTAGTTTTTTCACATATTTATTTAAAATTTTTTGCTTTTAATTTACAAGTACAATGGTGTGGGCTGAAAAACATACGATGTGCTCGCGGCTAGGCTCGCCTTCTATTGGCGGGGGTGTATCTCTACTGGGAGGATGTTATGAGATGAGCCCAGACCTTTTTATAGATTCTCTCTTAAATGTATTTTATTTTCCATTATCTTGAAATATATATGCAATTTCAGGATATATGTATATATTTCATTACAATGTAGTCAGTTTTTAATCAACCATTAAAAAAAAATTATTTAGATTTTTGATTGAATATAAATACCAGTTGTCAGAAAGAGAAAAAAAGTCACGGATAGTTAAGCCGTGGCTTCGGATTCGGAATGTTGTTATCAATAAATAAACATACTATATCTATCTAATGTACACACAATGTTGCTATCAATAAATCTATATTTATTTATATAGACTTTTTAACATATTTCTGTTTGAATGGCAGCAATTGTTACATGGCAATTATGGCCCACCAGGTTATACTGTATACGAAAGATAATTCTTTGTGATCAAATATGATTATCAGTCATCCTGCAGATGGAAGATGCTTGTGCATGCAGTGGTTTCTTATGTGCAGTTGTCACACTTCAGCAAGCACAATCTTCATAGATCAAACCCAAAGTTCCGATGCCAAGAAGATCCAAGTTCCAAGATGATTGGCCGGTTTAATCTGTTACTGCCCTACATATTTTTTTTACAAAGGGCTATTTTTGCAGTGATTAAATGTGTTATTAGAATTTTTGATAAGCATCATATAACCTACAATAAAACATAAATTCAGATATAAAATGGTCTAAGAGTTAAACTAGTCCTGAAGCGAATTTACCAGGAATCAAATGGTGGCCTCTTGCATTGTGTGAATGCTAATAGTTAGATAACAATACAACTTGCTGTTATTAGGAAACAGCTAAAAATGGTACGAGCGTTTTCTATACAGGCATTATTGAATTTACCATGGTCAATGTTTTTTTTTTTTTTGAGGTGCCATCTCCTATTGAAGGTAGGCATCATGGCAATGTATATCTTGATTGACACAGCTAAGAACAAATCCGTAGACTTTCTCTGCCTCATTTAAAATTTATTTTAACTGGATGACCAATGTTACAGTAAAAATTCGTTAATTTGAATATCAGGACCAAATTTCATAAAAAATTAGAATAACGAATTACACAATCACTAAAAAAATAATTTGTGCTGCACTTTCCAATGGCTGAGAACATCGCGGTCATTTTTTCTTACTGTAAAAATAATGTAAGTAAAGTGTTTTTGACATATTTCCAAAATATTGAGGCATAATAAAATATTTAATGTTAAAATAAATTTAAAAAATACATATTATTTTTATGGGCAACCAATATGTATGAATAATAAAAACTATAATTGTCACTTATTTATTTTTACTATCCAGGTACATTTTTTCCTTTATTTCGTTTCTGTGACATCCATACACCTCGTCATATACTCTCCTATTATAAACGCTTTTCTTTTTTTGATTTGACTAGGTCACATTTTTCTAGGTCTTCCCAAACTCTTCATACCTTCAATATTACTTGTAACATATAGGTTATTTTTGTAAAACTTTCATCATTCAATCTTTCTATGTGGCCAAACCATTACAATAATGGCCCTTTCTTCATCTTAATCACTTCATCTTCTTCTAATCCACATTCTTTCCTAAAACCCTCATTTCTTGTAAGACAGAATAATGATAATGTAAGAAAAGGTAACTTGCCTTGCCACTGATTTCAATGCCAATTTCATCCAAAACTTTATTGATGACCTCATTTGATTCTGATTCCTCATCTGAATCTTCAAGCATGTCGTCCAGTGTGTCTGAAACTAAAATATTTCATTGCACTTTTAAGCTTGCATTTAATAAATCAAGATATGTTTTATTACAAATGGAAAGCAAATAGAATAATTTTTACTAACAAAAATAATCAAGTTTGCTCCTTCCAAATTTCTCTCGCCTTAAAATACATTCTGAAAAAATCATCATCATTGCGAGTATTTCAATCCAGGATGAGTTCTAGCACTTTTGTCTGATCCAGTGTGTCAAGTATCCCTAGAGCATGACAGACCATTTTGGGCCTCAACTAATATCTCTTGTAAATAGTCATACCAAAAAAATCTCCTCAATGTTGAGATGTTTGCTTTGGAGGAGGCATGATTGTCAGGACCTTATCGTTTCTTTTTAAATCTTATGATAAATATGGTAATTGCAGTGTGGTACATGTATTTATTATAAGTGAAAATAATAGTGCTTTGACTAAGAGATATTTTACAAAATATTACATCAGTCTGAATCTTAATGTGACACAATTACAAAGTATTTTTGCACTATAAGGCCGAATTTTATTAATTTATTGCACTGGTATTTATATATTTTAGATTTGTTGACTTTAACAACTATGTAAAAAATTCTGGTTTAAGATTCAAGAATGCTTTCATAGAGTTAAACAGGCATATTTCTTGTCTTAAGTTAGGCTAAAACTAAGAGGCTAATCAATTTAAGTAAAGGGTAAAGAATACCAAATATGACTAAGTTAAATTACCAATTTAAGTTAATACCTTCACTGCCAATCATGCAATAATGGTGGTGTAAGACGTACACTAGGGGCCACTCACACAATATAGATAGCGAGCTACAGTAACTTGTATAAGCCAGTAAAAACCCGTTCATATTAGGAAGTTGACATATTTCTCACAGTACAGTAAAATAGGGTGATTTATTTTTTTATTCAAAAAATATAAGCCAAAAATTGGAAACATAATAGTATTTTTGTTCAATCAGTAATAACTTTGTAAAATTAATATGCATTATCAAATTTCCAATACTAATAGCTCATTTGTAAATGCTTTAGTTTGTAACATAACAACTCCCGACATAATTTTAAATAATCTTATTTATTTATAAAACGGCATGTTATTTTGAACATATATACAAGCTCGTGTTGTTAGTAATAGTTACCATACTTTTCGTCTGCCTTATTTTTTTTTATTGAATGGAGTGCTAAAATTCTTTGCACATGGTCTTAAAATGGGTATTTTATTTAAAATTTTCATTATTACACTAATGCAGTCATTAATAACTAAAAGAACATTTTATTTAAGTTTGTACATCGTTATTATTAGGTTGGTAGTGAAATATATTAATAACTCATTACCAGTACATCATTATATTACAATTTGACATTTTTTTTAACAAATAAATATTTTTTTTGACAAACAAATACATCTTATGCGGCATGACTAAGTATTTATATTTTGATATACTAATTTTTGAGAAAGTCTTACTCATTTCATCAGTCATCTCCATCTTGGCATTCTCTCTCTGGAACTGACCCATCTCTGCAGCCAATTTCTGCGGATCCATTAGTTTGTTCATGTTGCCCATGGTTTTGGCTGTGGTCTCCATGGCTCCTGCTAGTGCTATATTTGCACCCATCGCTTTATTTTGAATACTTACACTTGATATCTGAAATCATGACATTAAGAAGAAAATAAATACAGGAACTTTTTGAAACATGAATCAATAGTTTTTCATAAATAATTAAAATGATGTCACAAATTCTATGCCAAGTATTCAAAGATATTATGTAGGACGGCGTTTATGTAAATAATCCTTTCAGTACACCAATGATAATATATTGTGATACATTTTTTATTGCTATGGTGAAATCTCTTCCATACAAACAAAAAGATCTTAAAGGAGTCTTAAGTGAAAACCAGACTGGAATACTTTTACAAAAAATGGGTGCTGACAGAAATTGAGCCTGCAGCCCTTTGTTTAAAGGTGCTAAAAATAATGTTTACTGATGCAATGATAATTGGATGGTGTGATAAAGGACTGTCATATTCGGGGTGTAATAACTAAAGAAGGGATATATAAATAAGTGGTCAAAATCCTGCAGGTAACTCTGACCCGTCCCGGTTTAAAGTGCTGATGACGGAAAATGCAAAGAAAATACACCATCATCATATTCTTAATGAATTGTCTTTTTTTTGTATACAATAAAAATCTAATTGTATTTGGTAAAAAATATTAGAACATTGTTTGGCATTAGGAATAAAATAATGGTAAATATTTAAAATAAGACAACTTTCTCTTATCTTGGCTGTCAATAAAGATTGGAAAGAAGGAGTTGATGTGTAGTGATTCGTTCCATGACGAGGACACCTTCTGTGTATAAATAGCGTCCCTGTCAACAGAGTTGATTAATTTAAGTATTTCGGTAACACAATTACTGGAAATAGGTTTTTCAGAATAAGATGCCTATTGAAATAGTGTTGCCAGTGGTGCTTTCAATAATATGAAAATCATACAGGGTTTCTCAATGTTTAGTGAAAAGGCAAGGTGTCAGCTATTTGGCGTCTGCATCCTATCTATTTTACTGCACGGTTCTGAATCTTGGCATGTTACCAAGGTTCAAGAGAGAAGATTGCTTAGTCTTGAGAACAGATACCTTAGGAAAATGGGTATCAGGTGATATGATTACATGATGAATTAAATGGTTTGTGTTGTATCTATAACTGCCATAATAAAGGTGAGACACTAGAAGTGGTTAGGCTACATTTTAAAGATGACACTTGGTATATGGCTAAGAGCTCTGCTGTTTTATCATCTGGAAGGGTCACTAGGATATACTGGATACTCATCCTACACTATACACTTGTGTTACGATAGAGAGATTCATGATCTTGGTCAGACAAGAGGAAGTGGATTGTCGAGCTGTGGACTGATCTGGGTGGAGGTATTTTATGGCACCCCCTGTGTTCCAGATGGAATGTATATGGCGATGAACTATTTAAAAAAACTAATTTTCAGTTCAACCAATGAACATTTATCTAAATAAAAAAATTGGCAAAAGATGGGATTGCAATAAAAAATATAAAATTTAACAACAACTGAAGATAAATTGAATTGATAATTACCATACTAGCCTATACTATACTAGACTATAAGGAAAGGTTTTTATTTAAAAAATCAACATGAAAATGTGGGGGTCACTCCAAAGGCACTCCAAGAGCCTAAGAAAGGACATTTTGAATCAATTGATAACAAGGTGGCAGAGGATATTTTTTTCAAAAAACCAGATTAAAAAAATGAGAGTCAGCCTATAGTAGGACTGATACCCTAGTATCAGTGATTTAACTTAAACGAAATATACCTTTTTTATCTTTCTAAAACACCTCAACTTTTAATCAAAGGTTCTGGCTTTAGCTTTGTGGCACTCCATATTAGAATATTTAACAATAATAACAAATTAATTGATTGTTGAATATACTAACACCTTATTCATAAATATTTACTGTTAAATGTATTATATTACTCTGACTGTATTATATTACGCTTTTATTTTATTTAGAATAATCTGGCAGGCTAAATTCCATATTTTTGTTTCTTCTTCTCAACACTCAAAAATAGATAGTCACTTTCTTTTAAGTCATCATTGTAAATTAAACCAACAACTCCAAGGTAGAAGATAAGTTTTCTACCACTAGACCCGGGTCAACCATGCTGTCATATCTCCTTTATGTTAGCTGAATGCTAATATTGCTAAATGTTTTTTAAAAACTATTTATTTTATAGACAAGTGTCGACAGATAATATTTATATACACTGACCCTTCTTGATGATAACAGAACTCTAATAATTTAATAATTAATTTATTGTGTTTCTTAAAATGTTTACATATTCTATATAAATTGGGTGCAAGTCAAGCCTGGTATAAGTCAACTGTCTCTGACTACTGACTTGCACCCTCAAAATTCACATTTTACCACACAAAAACAATTCGACAATCCTTAGTAAAAATATATATATATATTGGCATATTTATATTTAATATTTAAATATTGGAAGTACCAATTAGTTCGGGCCGTTTCCAAAAGATGGCTCTGGCTGTTATGAATGGTTCATACTGACAGCCAATTTTGGCGGTTTCAGAGAGGTAAGACATCTGCCAATAATATTCAGTTTATATCGCTTTGAGTTTCATGCAAAAACCTTGTTTTGTACAGTGTTGAAAATGTCGAATTTTGTGTTCACCAAGCAGCATTTGCGGGAGGTTTTAATTTTCTGCTTTAATTGGAAGAAAAGTGCAGCTGAAGCCCATCGAATGCTTGTCGAAGTTTATGGTGACGCTGCTCCAACTGATAAATCATGTAGGGAATGGTTTCGATGTTTCAAGGATGGAGATTTCAGCATCGAAGACAAGCCTCGCTCTGGACAGCCAAAAATATTCGAGGACAAAGAATTAGAGGTACATATTAGTTCGGTCCGTTTTTTTATGTTCAAAAATGCATTTATTTCTAAACAAAATAAAGGAACAGATCAATTAAAGTATTGCCCATCGCTGGCTACTACTTTTTCCCATCTCTCAGGCAATTTTCGAATTCCATCTCGAAAAAATTACTCGTCTTTTGAGGCGATCCAAGTTTGGAGCCAATTTTCGGTTTCTATGAAAGAAATGAACCGGTGACCTGCCAAATCGTGCTGCATCCTTCGGAACAACCAGTAATCAGAAGGAGCAATGTCCGGGGAATACGGCGGGAAGTGGATATTCTACGTACGTACGTACGTACGTACATACGTACATACATACATACATACATACATACGTACGTACGAACTTTCATGCAAATTATTAGCAATTACATTATTTGAAAGCTCATATCAAATATTGTGAATGTCCACTATTGTAGACGACATCTGTATTCTAGTTGGTAAGACGCCTGTCTTCCAGTTTAAGGCTATCAGGTTCAATTCTCGTGGAAACTCAGATTTTTTATGGTTTTTACTTAAGGCATCTTTAATATCTTTTGGGTAGGTTGGAAAAGGTTGTCAAATGAGAGTAAGTTCACAAGTAGTACTGTATACAACAAAAATATAACACAATACGTCGCTATGATTCATATTTATGGTTTACCTTACTGTTAGCAGCATAAAAACGGGTTTTCTGTTTTCTTAATTGAACAAGTTGTTTTGCAAGCATTATACATGATTCATTGTTTCCTTCTCGAGCCATCCTTTTGATTTCCATTTCCTAGAAAATAAAAGTTATTAAATATTTGAAAATCAATAATACAAAAATATAACACTTTTGAACTGTTTCTATGTAGTCAGGTGAAGAAGAACTTTACAGCTGTGGTCGAATTTTAGACTAAGTATTTGATTAGTATCACTAAAAACAATAATATTCTATAAATTGATTTAACATCATCTTAAATGAAACATATTTAATTCATTCATATCTGTGTTCAGACTTACAATTATTAACCATGCCACGTGTTTCCAGTAGGAGGCAACAGAGATATGCTCTGTCATTGGCATCAATCAGGTCTTGCCTAGAGCATATAATCCCGATGTTCGGACATATTAGCATGTGTCGTGGTCCCATATAACCCCACAATTACATTCAATGTTACTTTAGCATATTATTAAAGCAATTAATGAAAATCTGCTGACATATCTTCAAAAACAACAGCATTTTTTCAGGGATGATGTTGAGTAATAAGTAGGAAAGTAGCTTGCTTAGTATTAAAGGCACAGCTCATTATAAGGGGAAGATGTGGCAAAGGAAGATCAATGAAAGTATGGTTGGCTAAGTGAATGAAATTTTAAAGGAAGCAAATGTTAAGTCAGGTAAATCAAAGGAGCTGTGTGGATGCCGAGGAGGCAAAAGTTGTACCTCTATCGAAAAACGTGGTGCTTTATTCTCTCTGACAACCCAGACAAGAAAACAGCATCATATGTCTAGGTATGTAAAACTAAAGATTAGACTTCTGGGTTGTAGTAAGACTTTAATTATTTATATCTTGAAAACAATAATTTAATATATTCAACATTACAACAAAAACTTACAATTTTCTTTTCTTCTCTTTCTAAGGCTAATCTATCCTTTTCTATGTCTCTTCCAGCCTTCCGTAGTATTTTGTCATTGTCCCTTTGTTGTTCTAAAAAAAAAAGAAAAATAATGGTCATTTTAAAAGGTTTTCTACTGAGGCTAAGAAAAATATATACATTTTATGGCATGGAAATATAATCCTTTTTGCCAGTATCATACATTTCCCCTATTACACCCATACCTCGCTATACGGCCGCTCTTTATACGGCATTTCGCTATAATGGCTTTTTTTAATTATGGCACTTCTTCGATTAACGCCCCACGATGTTTCGTTATACGGCCAAAAAATGCTTATTTTCGTTACATATTTAATTAATTCATGAATGCCAAGAAAAAAATGCCACCGTTCAATGTTCATTGAATTTGGAGATTGATATTGATAAAAATAAAAAGGGAATCCGAAAATCTGTCACGCTAGAGACCAAACTAGAAGTTTTACGTTGTATTGAAGCTGGTGAGAAAATTGTTCATATTTGTAATGCAATGGGACTGGCGAAGTCTACCACTCAAACTATTCGCGATAGAAAAGAAGAAATTAAAACACATTCGCTATCTGCTGCACCTTTAAGTGGCTCAAAATTAACTCGCCAAAGAAGCAGCATTATGGAAAAAATGGAAAAATTATTAGATATGTGGATTGAAGACAATAATCAACGAAGGATGCCAATGAGCCAAATGACTATCCAAGAAAAGGCTAAAAGTATTTCCGAAAATTTAAAGTGGGAGGATACCGATGAATCTGTGAAAGATGTAACATTCCAAGGAAGCCGAGGTTTGTTTGAAAAATTCAAAAATCGCCACAATTTGCACAACTTAAAAATGAAAGGTGAAAGAACTAGTGCCGATGATGACGCAGCTAAAGAATATTCCAACTAAAGAAAAGAAAAGAATTATTGAAAGAGGTGGATACCGACCTGACCAAGTTTTCAATGTAGATGAGACAGGAACCTTATTGGAAGTGAATGCCTGAAAGAACTTACATTTCAAAATATGAAAAGTCTGCATCTGGATATAAGGTGTCAAAAGAACGATTAACTTTGCTCCTTGGTGCTAATGCTGCGGGGGATTTTAAGCTAAAACCACTTTTAAACCACTTTCCGAAAATAAAGGGCTGAACAAGAAACAATTGCCCGTCATTTGAAGATCCAACAAGAAAGGTTGGATGACTAAGATTCTCTTTGAAGACTGGTTTAAAAATTACTTTTGCCCAGAAGTAAAAAAATATTTGAAGGACAATAACTTGAGCAACAAGGCATTGCTCATTTTGGATAATGCTCCAGGGCACCCGGTTACTTTATCCAAATTATCAGAAGATGTGGAGATTGAGTATCTTCCTAAAAATACAACAGCTCTTATCCAGCCAACGGATCAGGGTGCAGGGTGCCACCTTGGCTTATTATTTACGCAGAACTTTTCGTAACTTTATTCACGAAACCAATTGTGAATCTAACCGATGGTGATAAAACAGTTTTGGAAAAACTACGGCATCTCTGATGCCGTAGACAACATTAGCGAATCGTGGAAGGAATGAAAATCAACCACAATGAACCATGTTTGGAAAAAAATATGGCCAGAATGCATAAAAACTAATGAGCCTAAAGTTAATTCTCTTTCTGAAATTTGACAAAACATATTAAACTAAGCAAACAATCTTGGTTTTGAGGATTTGGAAGGTGATTTGATTGATTTTCTAGATGCTGACAGAGAACCTCTTTCAAACGAGGAACTGATCCAGTTAGAAACAGAACGAGCACTTGATGAGGAGCCAGAACCGTAAAGAGAGCCAGAAATAATAAACAGAAATTCAAAAAATATGTTTATTTTTTGAATTTCTGTTTATTATTACATTGTTTTGTACTTTTATTTTTATGTAAGCATTTTTATAGGAAATAAAAATAATAAAATGCTTTATGAACTTAAAACAATATTATTTTATAAATGGAACAGATCCAATTGAATTTGTATGGGTTTGTATCAAAATAATTGATTCGTTATACGGCTTTTCGCTTTACGGCCAACTTTTCCGGAACGTATCTAGGCCGTAAAGCGAGATATGGGTGTACGGAGAATGTTACATATTTTTTTATTCTAGCAGGAATACCAACTTTTCCATGCCAATAGTACCAAATAGCTTCTTAATAATAATAATTAAAGAAAAAATCATCTAGCACCGTTTAGAGATCAGACAGGACACCTGCATGTCTCTGTTAAATGTAACGCGAACGGCTTTAGGTGTAGTGTTGTATTTTTTAAATATGTATCATTTTCTAAACACGTTATATTTTTTAAATATGTTCTATTTTTAAATATGTTCCATTTTTGAAATTGAAAAATCGTCGCTTTTCGATTGCACATTTAAATACACCCCTTTAATTTGATAGTGAGCGACAATGGAGCTTCAGTACTAAATATATTATTTTTAACGATTCAGAGGTACGTATTTTTGGTGTCTTGAGATTATAATCGCATATATCGAAAAGCCATATGTATAATTTACATAGTTTCCAACATGAAAAGCAAACAGTTTCAATGTCGAACGTGAATCATTCAAAATAAATATAAAATGCATGGTAATTTCAAAATTGTATTTAACTAAATAAACAAATATTTTCATACCCTTAACTGTTGGAGTCTTCTTAAAGAAATTCATTTTGATTTTTTAACGTAAACTTGAACCAATGACAACAACTTGATATTTTGACCTGTTATTTTGACATTAACATGAGTCATCTGTCATTTTCATGTTAGAATTTTAGTGTTACAAGATACTAAATATTATCGTTCGTATTCAATGTCTTTATAAAATCTTTATGCTTATAAAACTCCGTTTATATAAAATCATTTAATATTAATGCTTACTTAGACTGCAAAATAACAGCGTATTTTTAAAAACATTTTTATTATTGCATAATAAACAAAGTTTGAAAAGTATGAGATTACAAAATAAATTTAAAATATTAATTTCTATCTTATATCAATATCTTGAAAACCAAAAGGGGATAATAAAACATGTTATTTTAGCGAAATAACAATATTTAAATAATAATACTCGTAAATAACCATATTTAAAAATTTATGCTCTTAAAAATATCTTATAAATTTGAATGCGAATTAACCAGCAAGGCAATAATAAAAAAAGTCAAGTAAAATATAAGAAGTATGTTATAGTTCTTACCAAAATATCAATTGCATCTTATTTTTTTGGAATTTGACAAAATCCCGAAGCTGAATCAAGTTAAATAGAATTCGAAAGAAAGGAAACATGGAAGCAAGAATCAACAAAATATTATGCACGAATCTAAAAAAAATAACGAAGTGGGATTCAATAGAAAAGTGTGGATATTTGTTCTCTCACATTTTTTCGTAATGGGCATGTAGTGATGACTATACACGGTTTGCCTAATGAAAAGGGTGAATTATTTTATTTTCGCGTAATCACCAGCGTCATCTGTGGGTTAACTAGCTATACATTTCGACTATCTTCAGTAAAAGTGTTGGCATCGCTAGTTAATTCGTAATGACGCAACAATTGACAGTAACAAAAAACAGATTAAAACAATGATGCTTGTCTTATTATCAGTATTTTTTTCTCTCCAAAAAACATTTAAAAATGGAAGTAGCTTTATAATTAGTCTTCCTATTGTAGGTCCACTACGGTACTTTACGATAAAGTGTTAAAATAGATAAAATAATATTGGGAATATCATGGACGGTTTAAAAAACATTATACTGTGTTACAGATGGTATGTTTGTCGCTTCATATCTCGGATTTTTTTCTTGAGCAAATATGTGCATAATTATATATAATGATACACGATAAAGGAAGACTCTCGGTGGTCTGAAACAATGTTTACCCAAATGTACTCTTATGAAAGGTGTCCCAATAAGAGAGCCGGATTTAGTTAAAATGGTCTGCTGGTTTGAGTTCTTGGGTCAGTTGGATCGTGTAGGCATGCAGATCCAGATCTTTCACGAGAATTTGCTGTAAGGTGCTTCTTAAAACATCTAATTCTTGTGAACGATGACGAATTGATGTCCCTGGAGTTTCAGTAACACTTTCTCTTATTGCGGCTATGTTTTCGAGTGAACGTCCGTTTCGAGGACACATGGATGATTTATTGTCCAGAATCGAATCAGTTTCTTCAAATTTTTATTTAATCTTCGAATTGATGACTCGTTTGGACTATTATTTCAACCGAAAATTCCACGAAGTTTACAAAATGTTTCAGCAAAACTTTTCCCATTTCTATAATGAGTTTTAACAATAATAACGCGTTGTTTTTTCATTTAACGTTCCATATTTATTAATAGCAAAATTTACAATTGGCACCTATGAAACTTTTAGAGCTGCCAACTTTATTAAAAAATGGCACGAAATATAAATCCGGCGCTCTTATTGAGGCACCTATATATCCCACGTCTGTTTACTTTGTTCAATTAAGGAGTAAGATGTCACTCTATTGGACCGGGATTCCAAATATTCATCCGAAAATATTTTTCCTTGAACATTCCATACAAAATCCTATTTTTTCAAGCGATATATACGAGCATATCAATGGCATTTTGGTAAAGAGGTACAAGTCATCAATGACTTATTTGTCAGTTTGAAGTTTTGCAGCACTTGTATTCCTGAAATAGAGACCTCAGGTAAATTTTAAAGGTAAACTTTGAATACATGAATAATTTATGTATTTAAAGTTTACCTTTAAAATTTACTTGAGGTCTCTATTTCAGGAATACAAGTGTAGTAAAACTTCAAACTGACAAATAAGTAATTGATGACTTGTACCTCTTTACCAAAACGCCATTGATATGTACATCGTCTACTCGAACTAAAAATGAACAAAGTAAAACGAAAGTCCTTGTTGTGAGCCGATTTTAGACTCTGATAAGAAGTGACTCGTTAAGGAATTTCGAAAAGGTCAACGAGTTTATTTACCTATGTAGGTGCTCTTATTTCGAAGAATAGAGGATGTAAAGCAGAGGTCCGAATGGCAAAAGCAGCTATGATAAAAATATGAACTAACCGATCTATATTTAGAAGAACTAAAACCTCTAGTATTCTCCATAGTACCTATTATATGGAGTGGAAACATTGGTGATGAGAAAGAAGGAAACAAACATGATAGATGCATTCGAGATTTGATGATGGAGGCGGATTATCCATATATCATGGACCACAAGGCGCACCAACTTCTTTATCATCTAATAACTAGAGATTACCGAAAGACTTTCGATAACATGCAGAATAATATTCCTAACCTACTTTGGGCATGTTGCTAGAAAGAGTGATAACAGTCTGGAAACGTTGATGATCACGGGGACAGCTGAAGGAAGGCAAGTAAAATGACGGTGTCGTATGAGATGGGCGGATTAAATAAAGGAGTTAACGAAATGCTATTTAAGCGCTGCATTCAACATTGCCCAGGACATCAAGGGATGGAGACAAGTGGTGTACCAAATTTAAGATATAGCAGAGGACCACGACACTTAGCATTGAGCACGCGATGAAGAAGAATACTTAGTTTCACTTTTGATCGAAATGCAATTTAAAATATATTCTAATGTTAACGTAGTGACTAGTCTTCTGAGTCTCGGCCGGAAAAGGAACAATGGAGCAACGTGCCAACATTAAATTTTGTTTTAAATTGGGTAAAAGAGCCACAGAAACTTTTGAAATGATTTAAACTGTTTATGGTAGTGAAGCAATGAGTCGTAAGAACGTTTTTAAGTGGTATTGAATATTTCGTGATGGTTGAGAGAGCATTGAAAATGATCCACGGCCTGGACAGTTCGAATTGAATAAAATGTTAAATTCTTTGAAATGATCGTTGTGCGTCTACTAGGCTCATCGAGGAGCTCACTGGAATTCCTAAATCCATTATCCATCACATTTTAACGGAAAATTTGAGCAAACGAAAGGCCACACACTAACTAACGATAAAAAATTTGCAAGTGGAGCATTGCAAACACATGAAAGGAGTGGCTGATATGTATCCAGACTTCATGTCAAAAATTGTAACAGGTATTTTCAGTATGAGCCACTTACAAAGCACCAGAGCTCGGAATGGAAGAGTCCACAATCTCTGAAATCGAAAAAAGTGCTCATGCAGAAGAACCGAATCGAGACTGCTCACAATTTTCTTTGATTCAAAAGGAATTATCCATAAGAAATTCACGCCAGAAGGTCAAATAGTGAACACCGATGTGTACTTGGATGTTTTTAATCGTTTATGGGCCAGGATTCTTCGAGTTCGACCCGAATACCGGGAACAAGGGGCATAGTCTTTGTTGCACGACAATGCACCGGCGCACAAAGGCAATATTGTACGCGATTTCTTGGCCAAAACAAATATCGATCACCCCCCGTATTCGCCTGATTTGGCTCCATGTAACTTCTGGCTATTCCCGAAACTTAAATTGGCGATGAAAGAAAAGCGTTTCTACACGATTTCAGACATCCCGAAAGCTCCGACCGCGATTTTGGAGGCGATTCCGAAGAACGAGTTTCAGGAGTGCTTTAGACAAAAATTACAGTCGCTTCCAGTATTGCATTGACTCACAAGGAGTGTGTTTTGAATAAAAGGTAATGTAAACTAAAAATAAACAATGTCTTTTATTTCATTTCCCGCCAGTCACTTTCACATTGGACAGACTGTATATATAGATATGTAAGTGATCTTAAAAAAATACGAAATGAAGGAAATTCAAGAATGATATCAAAAATATCCAACTCACAAAACATATTTTAAATCACTGTGCATTACATTTGGAATAAGACTTCATATTTTGGCCACATAATGAGAGGTGAAAAGTATGCAATCCTACAACTTGTCATAAAGGGGAAGATTGAGGGTCGTAGAGGAGTTGGAAGAAGGCAGCACTCCTGGCTTCGGAACATTAGAGAATGGACCGGGATGAGAGGTGTGGAGGAGCTGTTCCGTGCTGCCCAGGACAGACAAGGTTTCTCCCAAGTGATCGTCAACGTCGGGGGGACCCGGCAGGACACATGAAGAAGAAGAAGTGCATTACATTATTTAATAAAACTGAATCTTGGAAAAATATTTCCCATACTAGTTTTAACAAGCTGATTTCTAGGTCATATAACATAACTGCAACTATTTGATGAATTGTAGTTTTTTTTGCAAAATATGACATTCAAATGGGTAAGCCATCAAACCGCTGTTGTGAGCGTTTTCATAAACGTGCTCGCAAATTTGTTTCTCATTACAATCAAACCATTACCTCCACTATATACTCGTATGAGTCGTTTGCAAGATTTTTGACATTTTTCTGTATCAGCTGTATCCTTCCTCCGGTTGACTGCGACAATATACTTCGACAATATCCTCCATCACAACATTCAGCCATATTATTTTCAATTTACCCCCTCTTCTAAATTCCGTCGGATCTCTGAACCGAACCTTTTTTATAGGGTTGAGGTCTTTCTAGTCAGCGCAGATGAGCGTTTTTAATTTTCTTCGTTACGTTAGCTTACATAGGATGAAGAGTTCATCGTTGTATATTTGTCGCCGTTGTTACTCGCCGTTGTTACAAATTGAACCGTTAATTCTACGACTTAAGTTGGCCTTTCGTGTAACTCCAACTATACCGCAGACTTTCTTGCGTAAAGTTTGGAATAATAAACTAACTGCCAAAAAAACTACGGACCAGTGATGTAATAATCTGACTTGACACATTGTCATCAATGAATTTAAACCCTTTCGTACCGTGGACATGCTTCAACCATCTTATAGTTGACGCAAATACAGACTGTGATGTCTAGTTGGAATCCGACCGCATACAAACAGTCTTCTTCGTCGTGACCTCAATGCTGAGGAACGTGACCTACAAATTATTGATCATATTCATGTGGTTCTCTTGGTAAAAAGTGTGCGATGGTTTCCTATTGCCTTCCCCATCGCAGTAAATGTTCAAGAAATTATATATATGTTATATATGCTTTGAGCCCAGCTACCAACACACAGTATTTTGGGGTGTAGTACTCGGCACCAGATAAAATGTGCACTTGTGAATATTAAATGGGAGTAGCAGTGTTTTATATCTGTTTTAGGACATTCTAATGTGGACAGGAGTTGAAAAAATTAGGAGAGATGATATGGAAAACACAAAAACAGAAGTGATGAACCTCTGTGCCCCTCCATCAAGTTTAGCCTGCGGATCCACGTAGTTTCCGAGGTATAGCTGCTGTTTGTGCACTGACAGCTACTTGGAACCAAATGTGAAGAGTTGGAGATGTCAGTGGACCCGAGGCTGAGTACTTTCTCTGGTGACCCTAGACTGACCAGAACTGTCCACGGCGTTCTATCACATAATATCTCGCTGCACTCCTTTATGTTAAATGTTGATATTTTTGAACAATAGAAAATAAGCAACATGAAATGATCATTATAATTATAACAATGTAAAGACTTAGCGCTGATTCTTACTGCCTTAGGATAATTTTTCAATGAATTAATAAATAACAGCTTATAAGATTCAGGATTCATGAGAAAATAACATTACAACCGGGATGCCAATAATTCATTACAAGTCTTTTAATCGCCAGACTATTCACATCAGCAATGCTGGCTCTTGGTGTTGAATATTTTTTAGATATTTATTTTTACACCCTTATAATGATGTAAAGTCTTAAGTACAATGTGGCTAGTTAAGAAAGCTTCGAGAAAAAATTAATAGTCGCTGTACTAGGAAAGTAAGTATTGTACATAACATATAATTTAACTTTAATTTCTCACGCGATGGATAGACAGCCGGTAAAATTTCTTACAAATATTTATTTAGTATCACATAATCGTATGCAAGACAACGAAATGAAAGATGGACACTCAGAGTCCTGAAGTGGAGGCCGTGGGATACGAGAAGACCGACGGGACGGCCCCAGAAGAGGTGGGCTGACGACATTATCCCTGTCGCCGGTAGAAAATGGACGAGAAAAGCCCAAGACAGGGAAGCATGGAAGGTTTTAGAAGAGGTCTACATCCAGCAGTGGAGAGACGGCTGAAGAAGAAGACGAAGAATCGTATGCAAAATATTAGACTTTTCATCCTGCCTCATTACTGGGATAAAATACTATAGATATCTGCCCGCATATCTCTGGCAGTATTGGTAGTGACAGTGGTCTGGTAGTGATTATATTTTTAGCTATTATAGGGATTCGAATTTCCGCCTCACTCTCAGGATTTAGAGCATTTTATGAAGAAAAAAACAAAGGACTGTTGAGGTGATGTACTCGTAGTATTACAAACCAGCTTTATATTATCCTCTCATTCCACATTTTTAAAAGGGGCTGAGGCATTAACACTATCCTCGGCTCCATCGCGATCTTCTGCAGCGTCCCTTACAATAATTTATTTCGATATTTTTTTCGCCTCCACCCTATTCAGTTCCAGCCTCCGCTTTATACATACATCATTATGTATTATACATCCGCTCCAATTGCTTTCTTCAAATTATTTTGGAGCAGCCTACTTGTTTTTTTGCTTCTGGGCTGGCCTCGAAAATTCTATTAGGAATTATTATTTCTGACATTTCTATGACATGTCCTAACAACTGCAAATAATACCTCTATGTTTTCATTAGACGGGGTTCCATGTTCTACTAATCTCATTTTCCCTGACACGATTCTCAACCTAGTGCTTTCATTCAGACTCCATGCGAGTTACTCGTAAGTGTGAGTAGGTAAGTTAACAGTCCCATATACTTGCATCTTTGAAATAACGCTAAATCCTTCTTTTTGTACAACTGAGTTATATAAAAAAAAGGAACATTATTCAGTTACAACTCTATCTTCACGACTTCCATACCCTAGTTGGTAAGACGCTTATTTTCCCTACGTTTATACCACTATTTCATGTTCGATTACCGATGGTACCCGAAAAAAAGTAAAAACAGTCTCAATCTGGTACGGGTTCTTATTTATTTATTTATTTATTTATTTATTTATTTTTTCAAAACAGGCTTAGCCCAATTACATTGAAAAATACAAGACATTAAAAAAGAAGAAAAATTACAGGGAAAATTTTTTTTTTTTAAATTATATAAAATAAAAAATAATGCATATGTATACAAACGAGTATTTACACACAAACGTATGTTACATATATATTCAGTCACTTAAGTATGTTGATGAGTGCTTTCTAACGCGCTTAATCTAAGAAGAAAATTTACTTTTGCTTTTGGTAATGTGATATGAAATATGTCAATATCCGAAGCAGTCCCGTTAAGAAGAGTTAAGGCCCTTCCAACAGGCATAGCGGCTGGAAGACCCGTTCTTGCGTATGTTATTGAGAACAGTTCCTGCCGGCGCAGTCTAGTGTAATTGTTAGGAACATTTAACGCTAATCTTTGTAGTAATGCTGGACAGCTCACAACTCCTCGAACGAGTTTGACAACGTATACCAAGAGACGCAGATCTCTTCTTACGCTCAAGGAGTTATACCCGAGCATGCCCAGCAGAAACTGCGTAGGATATAGCCACGGATAGACACCAAACTCACTCATGTAGAGATATCGTAGATATTTTTTTTGCACTTTCTCAACCATGAGCGAGTTTTGCGCCCCCACCGGGCTCCAAATGCAAGCATTGCTTTCTAGTTTGCTACGGATCAATGAATTAAACAACGTTTTGAGCACCAATTGGTTTTCAAACGACTTAGAGATTCTCATAACAAATCCTAGAGTTTTATAAGCTGAGTTGCACATAACTTCTATGTGAGGACCAAACGCGAGATTGCTGTGGAACAAGACACCCAGATCTTTAATATTATCTGTGCGGGGAATAGGTATAGATTCAAGTGTATATCTATGGAATTTCAAGACGTGTGAGCGATGATACGACATAATTTTGCACTTTGATGCGTTGAAATATAATTTATTATTGTGGCTCCACTCACAAACGTTGTTGAGATCTGCCTGTAGGTCTAAGCAGTCGGTATAAGAACGAATTTTTTGAAAGATTTTGAGGTCATCAGCAAATAGAAGAAACGTGGATTTTTTTATAACTCTACCTATATCATTAATAAAAATAAGAAATAAGGTAGGTCCAAGATTAGACCCCTGCGGAACACCTGAGTAGGCAGTGAAGTAATCGGAGTTGTAGATTCCATGTGAAACAAATTGTTTTCTATCTGTAAGATAATCTGACAGTAGCCTTAGTAAGTTACCTGGGATCCCAAGTTCACTCATTTTTTCTAATATTTTTTTGTGATTGACGCGATCAAAAGCTTTTGCAAAGTCATGATACGAACAATCAATCTGATTGCCACTATCTACAGCCCTTGAAACATAGTCGGTGAAGACCATCAGATTGGATTCAGTAGATCTGCCTCTTCTGAAGCCATGCTGCTCATCAATTATATATGGGTCCACTAACGACCTTAGTGTGCGATCCATAAACATTTCTAGGAGCTTAGCTATTGAAGAAAGTATGGCGATAGGTCTGTAGTTGGTTATATCGTCCTTAGAACCATTTTTAAATATGGGAATAACTCGAGTCTTTTTCCATTCACTTGGAAAAGTATGGACTCGGAAGACAAGATTAAATATGTAAGCAAGAGGTGCAGAAAGCAATTCACTACATTCTGATAACAATACTCATGTTGTTTCCTGCGATGGTGAATTGCGAGCTCCATGCCTACTGGTTAAATGGTTCCAAGTCTCAAAGCCGCTTAATGGAGCCGAAGAAAATGTGGTCTCTCGGTCATGCTCTTTAATATATCTGTATTGCCAATTCGGATTTTTGAAGAGTGCTACACGAAAGAAGATGAATAATTCTTTCAACAATTTCATATCTGAATCCTAGATCCCAATTTTTTGGTTAGAATTCACATATAATTCCATTGGATAGAATAATTTATCGGATTATTCAATTTATTAATTTGATAGTAGAAGGGGTAGCTCATAATTATTAGGATTCTTAGATTTGATTGTAGATGGGGCTGCTCACGATAATTTGGATCCTCAAATTTGACTGTATATGGGGTTTCTCATGATGATTTGGATACTCAGATTTGAGTGTAGATGAGGTTGCTCATGATGATTTAGATTCTCACATTTGATTATAAATAAGGTTGCTCATAATTATTCGAATCCTCAGATTTGGAGAAACTTCCGAAAGGAAGAAAGATGAAAGTGATATGAGGCGTAATGTGCCATTTGTTATATTGATTATTCATTTCGTTGGAAGATATTAAAAATTAAAGTGCACAGCCATTTATTTTCTGCGTTTTTTGACAACATAATTGCCTACTAAATGAGTCGAGTTCATAGGCTTCAATTAGTTTTGAATTAATTAAGAATTTTCCGTGACATTGAGAATCGATTAATCTTGACTCAATATTACGAACTTCGACGAAATACTAAATGAAAAAAAATTCATTTCCGTTTTGGTTTTACGAGTGAAAACAACAAAACTTCTGGAAAAAGGGTAAATATTTTAGTTTACAAGTTTGACAACATTGTTGTTTGATTTGGGCTGCACAAGTTTTATTATAACCTATTGGTAGAAAAATATTAAGAAGCACGAGCATATTTATTCAACAAAAATATCAGCTTCTATAAGAGAGTCTCGTTTGATAAGAGAACATATTCAATTGAAGACTTGAAAATACATATTTTGAAAGATCACCAATTTGTTTCCCCCTCACATATAAAATGAACGGTTAAGTTATAAAAACTGCAAGTACTAACTACACAATTTTAATTAAGTGTAAAACTTGTATTGGCCTATAAAAACTTCACTTCTTTGTTAAATATTTTTCTATGATAACATATATGTTTTGCAATCAGGGATTTTAAGAGCCAAGAGGCACGGGACACCCTGTACGAGTATATCAAGGAGTATACACCAGTGTCAAATGATGCCCACTTCATAGGATCTGTTTACGTTTTAGAATCTTACGATAGATGTCTTTCTGACGATTTTGAAGGCCATAATAAGTTTTTTTTTTGGTGGAATTAAACTTTATATTTGTGTATGTTTTATATATTTAAAAAAATACATTTAAATAATTTTAAAAAATGTGTTAAATATGACAGTTCGATTTCCCAATCAAAAATTTTAAACTTTGATTTTTTTAACCTGGCGAGTTTATTGCCATGTGGCAATCTCTTCCAACCAACCAGAAAGCTGTTTTTATAGGCCCTAAGTGTTAACCAGACTGGAATCCTATTTTAAAAAATCTGGGTTCCAGCGGGGATCGAACCCGCAACCTCCGGATCGGCAGACAAGTGTCTTACCACCAGGCCACGGAGGTCGTCTATTTTATATTTGTTATCAATTTATGAAAATTAATTTCTTACAAGTATACGGATTAAAGCTATTAATGATGAATGTGAACTTAAGGCTGATTGATGCGTTGAGTTAGACGAAGAAGAGCACTCTAAGATGGTTTGGAAATGTAGAACGAATGAATGAAGAAAAACTAACGAAACAGATAGTTGAGTAATGAACTGGACTAACGAAACATAATGTGACTAGAAGGTATGAGAGAGGACCAAGCAAAGTATGTTTGTTTCAAGTGAATATTTATAAAGAAGGAAACGTTGAAAGTGAGAGAAATCGTTGGAGTTTTATAAGATGTTTGAATGTAAAAGAGGTGAAGGATGTGAGACGAGATAGGAAAGTCTGGAGCTCTGTCATCTCTGCCTATTCCGACACGGATATGACTTGTCGGCATGTATCATTCATATATCATAGTTTTACCATGCTGCGTTTGCAGTTTCTTCACTTCTCTTGAACTTTCATAAGAAATAAAATGTTTAAAATTTGTAAGTAACAATATTTTTTTATATATGTACATAAAGAGCATTGCTTTATTTTATTATTTTTTATGAAATTATTAAAATACCTCATATTTTGAGAATCAATTGACTCATCATCAGGCGATAAAATAACTTCTTGACGTTCGAAGAGAAGAAAAGTGTTATTGGTGAAAATATTGTTTAATATTGTTGCTGTTTTTGATACTCGTAGCCTTCTAAAAACCGATTGATTCCGATGTACGAGTACATATTCAATTTTGCAATATTTTAAAACTTTTAAATTTAAAAATGGAGTTCTACAGTCAATTTAAGTAGTGAGTCAGAATTTAAGTAATATAGTATATGTACGCTTACAACAATTTGATGTATGTTTTTTTCAGAACAAAATGCAGTGGAACACAGAAAGTGACCAAAACAACTATAACAATCGTTTTCACAACGATGACGTCGACGAGTTCAGTTCTTATGTCGATAATACAAATTATAACCAGCCCTTGGGTCAAAATACTGGTGGGCTCAATTCCAATCTGAACACGTTTGATTCGGTCAACAATAATTTAAATCTTCGAAAGAGCTTTGGTGGCAACAATCAAACTGGTATTGGGATGACGTTGGGTTTCGATGGACCCGGTGTAGGGGCGACACTGCTGGAAGCAGATCTGAAGTCTTTCGAAGTAAAGCCTACTGTACCACTTCAGCCGGATAAAAGAGCTGCTCGCAGACGGGAAAGAGCTAGGATTTCTTCAGTTGATGGGGATACGGTTGAAGAACATGACCAATTTTACAGGGACCATAAATTACTTCTTGTTCTCTTCAGAGCGTTAGCTGTGATGCCAATCACGCGATCTTCTCCAGGTAAGGTTAAATGTAATTATGACCGACATAATACATACACAGATATTATAGGCGTACCATATGGTCACATTTTTGTCACTATTCACCTTCCTGGTGCTATCTACTATCGGAAATTGGCCAATATCATGCCAATCTTTAGAAAAACTCAGTAGAACTGTGCATATACCACTCCCGCAAGTTCTTAAGCCAATAGATGCGGCATCTTCCTCTGTTTGCTTGTAATTTATTTTTCTCTGGATTGTCAGTTATTATTATTATTATGTATCTCGTGTCTCATTATGTGACCGAGACACTGCAACTTGCGAACCTTCACAGTTTTAGGTACGAGTAGTTCTGAGTCTTTACACATTTACGTAAGCACTTCCACATTTGTAACGTATGTTAATGCGTAAATAATTTTGACTAATAGTACTAAGTCACATAGAAGCTGATTCTAAATGTCACAGCATTTTAGGCACAAAAAACAAAGATGAAGCCCAAAAGCGAACTAAAAGAATGTAAATGGCGATCGAAACATTATTCAAAATATATTGCGTGTGTAGAAAACAATTTTCAATAGAAAAATGAGGGAGAGTATTAAAGGATAGTGTGTCTTGAAAGAAGATTTGGGTGTAACTTTTGATATTAGACTCAAATTTGAATATCTCGACTCTTATATCGATATAAATAATAATAAACAAAATATCGATAGTAACAATATTTTGCAAAAATTGTATGATTATTTAATTCATTCTAAATTAGAAAATACCTCGGAAGTTTGGGTTTCTCATCAAATAAAATGCAAAAATTAACTGAAACAAACACAACAAATCCCGAGATATTAATGCTATTGACACCATATTGAAATTTCGACGGTTACCAATTATAGAAGCCTCGAAACAAGAAGGCCGATTGCGTTATTTTTAATACTGTAATGTAATTGCAATGTAATTTCAACTGTCCCAAAATATTAGAAGCACTTAGTTTTAATGTACCCAATATTTGCAACCATGCAAGAACTCATCGTATATTCTATGGTATGTCATCTTGCAGAATCGATGTGATGGGTAAACACTCAGGGATGCGAGGTTTAGAGATGTTAAATGAATTGAGTGACACAGGGGATATATGTATGTATATATTCCTGGTACCGCCTAGCACTATGTGTATGAGAAGAATCCTCATGAGTATTCTTCCATACGAATAAATGAATCAGACCCACATTTTATAATATGAAAAATTTGTATAATGCACACAGTTTAAAAAGAAAAAAATATGTAACTCTAAAGAAATTAAGGGGAAGAAATTAACATTGTTAAGAAGAAAAACATTTATCATAAAATATTTACAAAATAAATCTATTCGAGTATTATAGATAAAGGAAGTTAGTGAAGATCTAAAAAGAGGAACGCGATCAAATTAATCAAATGTTCAAAGAAGCAAGAACGGTATACCTAACCGTTAATTCCCCAGTGATAGGTGACCTTTCTTCCAGAAAGGTCATGGAGGTTGATGAGCATAAATTAGAGAGAAAAAAGACATTGATCGAGCTACAGCGATTTTCGAATTTCGACAATCATCTAGACCGCTGATGAAACATAAACGTTGGAGACGGCACCACAAATAAATTTGGCCTGGAGTAATTACTGCAGAGTCATTGTTTAATTAGATATTTTCATTTCAATGTCCAGGTGTTTCATTATAACATGGAAATTTGGCCCATCCGCTATGTAAGACCCCAGTAGTAAATTGTTCACGCAATGCTGGTAAATTATTCAAATTTAGTCCCAAATATTTTAATCGATATATTTGGTAATAGAAGTTTTCTGGGGGAATTTTCTTGAGAGTTCGTATTTTATATTGTTCGTAATGTAATACACACGACATCCATGTCCTAGTTGGTGAGACGCTTGTTTCCCAGCCCGGAGGTTGCGGGTTTGATTTCCGTTGGAATTCAGGTTTTTTCAAAAGGATTCCAGTCTGGTTTTCACTTAAGACTTCTTTACGTATTTTTGGTTGGTTGCTAGCGATTGCTCATGACAATAAGCCCGCCAAGTTGCAATGTATACAACGAGAGTGTAATATAATATTGTACAATCCTATATTGCTATTTTGTTAATTAAATTATCAAATTTTCCATGTGACTAAATAATTCTTAATATTTACAATGCAACTAACACCAAACCTATTTTAATTTCTAATTTGTAACTTGAACATCAACATAGATGAAATAGAATTAATGCGCAAACCAAAACGAAGTTACGTAGTTACATAAACTACTTCAGGACACCCTCCAATCTCATAATAATGGGAGAGGATGAGATTGAAAAGGTTGAAAAGTTCACAAACCTGAGCAGCATTCTCACTAACAAAAATTAGGGGGACATGGACATCCATACAAGGATTAGGGGGACATGGACATCCATACAAGGATTAGGGGGACATGGACATCCATACAAGGATTAGGGGGACATGGACATCCATACAAGGATTAGGGGGACATGGACATCCATACAAGGATCTAAAGAGGGACTAGAGCAGCAGCACCATTTCACATGCTGAAATGTCAAACTGAGAATATACAAATCAATCATCTTACCCGTAGTAACATATGGGTCCGAAGCATGGGTCATGAAACTTAAAGAACAATTAAAGTTACCGAGCTTCGAAAATCGAATACTTTTAAAGCTATTAGGTCCAAAACAGTCCGCAGGAGAATGGAAACCATGATCTCGAAGAAACTCGAAAATTAATAAGACAACCACCTATGTCCAGCGGTAAAAGGTCGCGAATGTTGGGATGCATAAGCAAATCATAGTTGACACGCTCAACAAAGATCAGTTAGCAAACCTAACAACACGGAAGAATGTCACTTGGAAGACTAAGACATGTGATTTTGAATAATTTTCAGCGAGATCTTAGGAGCCTGGGAGTGGAGTAAACTGCGAGAAGACTGCGAGTGACCGATGCTGAAAAATCAGCAATAAGGATACATTATTCAGTAAATAACAATATATTCTTCAATTAATGCTTCTTGATTAGATAACACTTTCTTCTCCTCAAACGGTCGTACAACTCATGCAGAGCTTTGACACCAGGTACGATTTTTTACCAAGTCGATCGGCCACTTTTTCTGTCCTTCAAGTATTCTTAGATCATGCTGCATGGTATTGAAAAGCCTCTCTCGTTCTGCCAAGTGACCTTTATCCATGTTTAAGGGCTTGCATAATGAGCTTTGTTGACAGTGTCAACTGAGATCTGCTTACAATATACATCCAAGCCAACCTTCGCAATCTGATATCGCTGGTAATAAGTGGATATTTCTGAACCCGGAGGTGTCAAGTATTGCTGGCTTACTTATGTCACACCTTTATCATATTTTTGTTTAAGGTAAAATAACATTTAGCTGGAAGTCCTCAGCCACCATTTATGCAGTGGTCTTTTACATCCTGGCTACAGTCGTAGTACTGGTGGTTGGCTATGAGAGGGTCCGTATTTTGGCAACAACAGAAAAATTTGATGACTACATCTATGCTGTTCTTTTTTTGATATTTCTGGTGCCGCATTTCTGGATTCCTTTTGTTGGATGGGGTGTTGCAAATGAAGTCGCCATTTACAAATCAAGCTGGGGAATATTTCAGGCAAGTAAATACTATTTATTATTTTCAAAAAAATTCCATCTGAATGCGAAAAAAACTTAAATTCACTATTGTTGACGGATTAAAAATATTACAAAATAAATATGAATAAGTTGAGTGTAAGGATAGAAAGGTGGTGGCTGTGGCTAATAGATAAGGTATAATCTGCATCTTTATGAAAAAAAAAAAAATATTGTTTCAACCAATTAATGTTAAATCAAAATTTCTTCACAGGTACGCTACTACAAGGTGACAGGCAAGAACTTAGAGTTCCCGCATTTGAAGACCATGATTGTGGTGATCAGTGTGGGCTGCTTGGTGCTGGCTGTGGGTTTCCTGCTCAGCTTGTCAGCACTAATGGACGGCTTTTACCTGTGGCACACCATCGCTTACTATCATATTATCACAATGATCAACATGAACTGCGCTCTTTGGTACATCAACTGCAAGGGAATCAAAGTAGCATCGCGTAGTCTGGCGGATTGTTTCAAAAAGGTGAATTCCTTTCTTATATACTTTCTAGTAAGGCTTTAATAAGTAGGATTCAGAAGAACAGAAGTTTCAATGACCATAATTGAGTTATTGAAGAATAACAGTTCGAAAGAAAACAAAGAAATTGGTAAATCTTGATTTCGAATATTGTACACGGAAGATTGTATATGGAATAAAGTGACTGTTTCCTTGGAATACTTGGCTCAGAGAAATAAAGTGTACATGTTTTGTCGATGTTTCTTTACAAAAAGATACATTTCAGCCAAAATTATTTAAAATATGTTAAATACACACACCTCGAGACAATGAATCAAATATTTAAATCACCCAAGCCATGACACTACTCACTTTCAGCAGTATCATTTTATTTATCAGTCAGTGTGCTACTCGTATCCTTGACTTCAGGAGGGCGTCGTTAGATTATTTTCACTTTGTAAGAATATCATTTTCGACGCTTAAATGTAGTATGAATCTAAATCTGCTCCAGAATTTATTGACTTATGCTCTGCATCGTTTGTCGCCAGATCCCTATTTGAAATACCAGTTTGTCTCTGTAGACATCCTCCCATCTCAATCTGGCCTTGCCACTGATCTTATTCCGTAAGGCTTGCTGTTCAGTAAGAGTGTTGGAGGGTAAGACTTTTCCACCTTATGTATGTGCCTAAGCTATCGAATTTTTCTAATCTTTTTATATTTATTTAAATAAATCAGACACTTCGTTCTTCTAAAATACTTTTTTCACTGGCGCCGGTTATAGATATTTGTAGCGAGCGAAAATCATAGGATTGTACTCGTACATACATATATACATACCATCATGCCGTGTCTGCGAGTAGGCAGAGATAATATATTTCCAAACTTTTCTACCCATGCATACAACTTTCACTTCCTATACATTCATACATCTCGTCACGCACAATTTTCTATTGTTCATAATTCTCAATCCACCTTCTTTCGAAATTTGGACCATTTAGTCCAGCCTTGTTTTCCTCGGTCTACCTCTTCCACGCACACCTTGCACTTCTGATTTGTATATTCGCTTAGTCATTATTTCATCATCCATTCTCTCCACATGTCCAAAGCATCTTCAAGCTCATTTTTTCATGTTACTTAAAACATTAATTTATTTTCAATGCATGAATTTCTGATGTCTTCATTCCGCCTTCTTTCAAACATTGACATTCCACAAATTTTCCTTAGTGCACGCATCTTCACAGTATTAATATTTCTTTTATCAGTCTTAAACTTTATTTATTAATAAAAGTGTTAAATGTAGTCCTTTTGTCAAAATATCCCTATACCCACAAGCTCTCATAAGACCCGTGCGTGTGTATTTGTACATAAAAGACACGAAGATAAAAGGACACGTTAGACTTGTATTACCATTTTTTGTTAATGTGAACATATATTAAACCTTTATAAAGATATTGGTACACAATATTCATATAAAAATATCGGTTGGTTCTATTTTTCCCGCTGTTAAAGTAGAGTCCACGGGAAAGATAGAACTACCCGCCCCGCCTTTGAATATTAGTCAGATATGCGTGTAGAACTACCCGTCCCGCATAAAACATGTTTATATAATTTAACAACACTGTATAACAGAAGCGCATGTTTTTCAACGAATCGAAATGGATTTTAGGAAGTGGACGAGGCGTGTGTTTCTTGTATGGTGTCTAACTACAGGTTCTTGTGGTTGAAACTCAGCGAAATGCTACAATCTCTGGGAAATGCTTATTCTAGAACCTATTCTACGTATTGCCTTTTCATGTAAGTTAAGTTGTTTTGATTATATGTATTTCTCTATTTTAATATTTCCATTTTTTGTATTGATTCTATTGTATGTATGTGTTTCTTTTTATTTTGAATATCAAACGTTACACTTTTTACAATATTATCAATTAAGTGTATATTAAATTATTTCAGGCAAAAGAAAACAATCCTCATCGTGATAAATTTACCTTACGGAAAACATATGTATAGTATTCTGTAAATGTATTAAAACCTTTCTAATTTCACAATGTCCATATTGATTACCCAAACTGTGAAACCAGACTACACAATTTAGGTAACCAGTATGGACATAATGTGTATACCATATGGTTTTGACCTCTTAAAAGAGTAAATTAAAGAACTGGTTCTTGCCAGAACGAATAAGATTGTTCTGGGTTAGCTTTTTATATTATAAACGCATAACAATGCTTACATGTCAATATTGATTTTTATTTGTCTAATTCACTTGTACATATCAAAAGGCTATTTGTCAATTTCAATAAATAAATTAAAAATAATGAAAAGGTATATGAATTATTGAAGATTGCAGTGAGATTTTTCAATTAGAGAATCGTTTCTGGCTCTAAGGGAAATATGAGAAGTAAATCTATTCACCCCTTAAATGTTTCAAAGATTACTTGAACCTTGTGACCTGACCCTAGGTCCTTTATATTACGCGTAAACAAAATATGATATTAGGTTGTCCCGAAAATAATGACCGATTTTAATATTATATCATTTCGAACGGTCTTTGTAAGGAAATTTTTGTTCACATATTTTTTATTGACAGATAGGAATCTTTTATATTTATTTATTGTGCTAGGTATTTAATTTTGCACAAGAATTGGGTATTGGTGGGGCCAAAGTTTCAGTACATTTTAAGTAAATTGAACAGGTTAAAAACGCTTGATAATTGGGTTCCGCATTAACTTGGTGATAACAAAAAAAGTGTAGCTTCGAAGTACGTTCTTTTTTTGCTGTTGCATAACCGTAATAGTTCATTTCTCAATCGTATTGTGACATGCGAGGAGAAATGAACAATTTATGATAAACTTGAACAATCTGCACAATGGTTCGATAATGATGAAGCACCAAAGCATTTTGCAAAACCAAAATTGTATCAAAAGAAAGTACATAATGGTTTCTGCGACTTGTGTTATTCATTACAATTTTCTCGACCTGGACCAAAATATCACTACCCAGCTGTATGGTATAGTGATGAATCGAAAGTTATACACCGACAACTACACGGCAAACAACCAGCACCGATTAACCGAAGATGACACATCTTGCTTCACAACAACGCACAACCTCACATTGAGCAATCGATAATTTAAAAACGAGTTGGGCTACCAATTATTATCACATCCGCCTTATTCACCCGATCTATCGCCAAGTGATTTTCCCCTTTTCATGCATCTTGATAACTGTTTACAGCAGAAAAAAATCAATAACATAGAAGCAGCAGAAAATATCTTAAAATAATACTTGGATTCTAATCCACCTGATTTTTATTTAAATATTTTGAATATGATTATTTAAGTAAATGAAATTCAAGTAAAATATGATTGCTATTTACTTTGCGATTCAGAATGCTCATTTCAAAACATTTTTAAGGGTGTTAATGTACAATAAAAAAACATCAATAAAATAATAAATTGCAGCCCTTATTAATACCATAGGTAATTAAATCTTAATAAAATGATATGTACATATTATACACATAGTCATCTTAAATTTGTTATGATAATTGTCAGAATGTTATTGATAACACAAATATCAAGGATACATTATACTCAAATAAATGAAATAATAGCGACAGTTAAAAAAAATATTTAGAATTTCTGTAAATACGATGTTTTCTGTGAAATAACTATTTTGAACTATTCCATGGGGGCGCGCAGCGTCAATGCAGGGTGAGGCCACGAGTGGTTAGGGACGGAGTCCCTAGTTTATGTATTTATTTTGCTACATTGGGAAGAATAATCTACATATTATATAGGATCTCATTAGTTATTTTTGTTGGCAATGCAGTGTACACTATTTATTTCTCCTCGAGTAATATAGTTATTCATTAGTGGCCAAAGATAACTCCTAGGGCGCGGACGTTTTAATGTTACATCTTTAAAATATTGTAAACTTAAGAATCTTCTTAAATATCTCCAAGCCATCAATCTGCTTACATTCCAGAGATAGTCTATTTGATGCTCTAGGGACAGGTACTTCAAAATACTTCAAATACTATTGAAGTAACCCAAATCTGTTCTTCCGATCCACGTCAACACTCGACCCGGACGATTTCCGTGTAGTACGTTTTTACGTATTTCTGTCGCACGAAACGTACCACACTGAAATAGCATTGAATGAAGTATTGACGTGATTGGGCGAACAGACTGGGGTACCTCGATCAGTCTTTTGATGCATCTTTAACGCATTTTCACCCGTCAAAACCAATACTACTTTCTTACCTTTAACTGATTTTTCGATTGCAAATGACCTAATTTTAATAACACTCACAAAAATCTAATAAATTAAATTTACTATCTTTCCCTGTGATAATAACTTACAAAATTATATTTTCGACATTTACTCATACGTAAGTAAATGTATTGTGTAATTATGCTGGAGTGCTTTTAAACCTAAAATTAAATTTATTGTAACAATAAAATTAATTATCCTTAACAAGTAAAGAGGAATTCAAAAGAAAATAACTCAAAATTTCAAATGTAGATGACAGTCGTCGAAAATACAGTGTATATTTACTTTATAGGCTCAATTTTTATATTAAAATTCACTTTTATATTTAAATAACTACTTAATTTTTACACATTTTGATAAGTAATTGAAAATCAGTATCACAGTAAGCACATGTTGCTGAATTGTAAAATGAGTTATCGATTGTCAAAAACTACTCGTATACATTCAACAAAATATTTACTAACAACTAACATGTCTACAAAATCTCTCCGATCATGGACTTGGGCTATGTTCTGACATTTCTAGTTTATATATTCTAGCAGATATTATCTTTTGACATTTCTAGTTCATATGTTCCAGCAGATATTGCCTTTTGGCATTTCTAGTTCATATGTTCTAGCAGATATCGCGTTTTGACATTTCTAGTTCATATGTTCTAGTAGATATTGCCTTTTGAGATTTCTAGTTCATCGCTCCCTCTTCTTCACGTCGTACTTTACTGTTTATGACTCTGACACCAGTTACCGACTCCCGTAAGACTCGCAACCTCGTTGACAAGTTTCAAACTGCGACATGATAATATTTAATTACTTTTTAACGACGAAATGTGTTTCTCTAGGATTCTTTTATTGTCCTTTCCCATCCTTCTTCTCCTTTCCAGTCTTAGGTGAAATTTGAAAATGTTACTCCCGGATTAAAATGCGTCTTACCAACTAGATCATGAAGGTCGTCTAGTAAAAGTCTAGATACTAGGCCACGGAGGTCAGAGGTGTTGTATATCTTCCCGGCACTGAAAATAAAAAAATGGGACATGTATTTTGAAATGCTGATTGAGGTAGCCCAGTCTAACTATGTAGTCAAATATACATGTACACATTGCATCCTGGTAATTTGACTCTTTGGTATTACACTGTATACTCTTTTTTAAGTAATGTAAACGAGATACAACAAATATGAAACATCAGTTTGTAAAACCAATTCTGATTATGCCTAAGATCTTATGCCGCGGTTGTGATGTATCAAATTTATTTTAAACAAGATAAACAGACCAGCACAAGTAGTCTCTCTGTCAGCAAAATAAACATTGGAAGTATTATGTTTTTATTTCAGGTAAAATTATTCCCCTTCCTGGCAAAGCTAGAACTTTCCAAATGAATAATTCATAAAAAAATATTATTTCGGTATTACTTTTGAAAAATGTGCGTAGTATAAAACTACCTTTAAGGTCTAGATTGGGTTTCTTAAACTGTGTATTTGATTTTCATCGATATTAATATACGAGTATAAATATATATATTTAAAAATTTTTTTTGAGGATTTTCCATAGCTCAAATACGGTAGTTTTGCTTGTTTACACAGTTAAGGTCGAAATGGAACTCGTCCGACAAAAATAAGTAATTAATAATGTTTGGATATTTGTCCGATCTTCCGCAAACTATGATAAATTTCGGTAAAATTCCAGGCAAATTGGCAGGTCCCGTAGATTTTAACTGTGTGATAGTTTTCGTAATTTTGTAAGGGAATAAATTCAAATCCTTCTGCAATATACGGGACGCCCTCCTTCGATTGATGGAAAAGTCCAATGTCAATTGCTTGGTTAAAATATTTTGATTGTTTCAAATACCGGCGGCCACTGTGGCGATGATATTCGTTGTTCGAACTCTCCTGTCTTTTCCGTAGAGCTTCCTTTGGACATTTGTGGTCTCATTGAACTGCGTCACAATTCGCATATATGTTCCATCCACACGGAATGTTCTTTCGTATTCCATTTCTCAATGTGCGTTGTACTGAAATCGGAGACTTTAATTTAAAATACAGTTGAACCACCCTTATTCTTTATGCGTTTGAATGTCTCACCAATATTGTAAATTTAATATATTACAATAATTTTGAAAACAAAAAGTTCTAAAAATAATAAATACCAAAAAGTAACCTATCTACAGCGCAAGTAAAGGAATGGGTGTATCTAACATTACATTTATTTTTGTAGAAAGAGCCATGTATAAGAAATCTCTCAATTCGCATTACTTTTAAAATGAAGAAAAATAAACTATTATTTACTTTAGTTAAAGAGCTAAAATCAAATGACTCAACTAGAAATCAAAAGACAGACTACGAAAAAATTAACATTAAATATGTTATGTTTGTTATCGAGTATCTAAATTTTAATACATGTAACATACATACTCGTATGTATTATCTTGTTTTCGCTTCCCGGGCTTTTCGTCAAATTTCTTAATGGAATCTCTTATATTCGAGTTCGTTGTTGTTTTTATATTGCTTTCTTGTATCCATTTCCGTTTTCTTTGCAGTTTCTCATTGTTAAAGTTATGTTGCGTGATCATTGTTCTTATTTCCTTAATTTTTTTTATAAAGATTCAAATTATCTCTGTTTTCACATAAGATTTCTGTCTCTGACAAAACCGTACAATTTTCAATTTCGTGGATATTAATTACATATTGAGGTTAGCGCGCATGTTTCTCAGTTGAAAGATTTTTTATGTAACGATAAGATTAACCATGTCAATTGCACATATTAATATAGCCATGATGAATTACATTAACGAAAAAAGATTTGTGTTAACTGACCTACTTATTTAAGTAGTATTTTTTCGATTTTTTCAGGCTTGTTAATATAACAGTATCCGTCTACGGTGCTCTCTCAGAGATCGTCGATCATGGGTTCTCGTTCAGCTTTAAGGAAATTGGGTTGTTTGTGGACACAGTGTATTGCTCTACCCTGTTCTTTATTTTCTGTGATTGCTCACACAAGACAACACTGGAGGTATTTTTTCTATATTATTTTACAACATATTTTTAAGGTTTTTTTTATTGCGTTTATTTTTAAATAAATAAAACTAAAGGAACGTTGTCTTAACCAAATAGTTAGTTGATTTTTTACCGCCAAGATTAAAATAAATATTGCTTAAGGCGGGTCAATTATTTATTTGTGACAAGAAAAGTATTTGTAACTGTTAAGCATTTTTTTTAATAAATCGATTTATGCGTATTTTTTTACGCGTAAATCCCTCGATTTGTGCGTATTCTTTTTACGCAGTGTTACCATAACGCGGTTCTTTAAAAAATAAACCGATTTTCGCATTGTTTGTATTTTGTCTAGTCAATTATATATCTAGACGATGTGTACTAGCCTCTTCAATTTACGTGCTCGGCACTTAAGGTCAGACATACAAACATATCATCGCGATGTGTCCCTAGCAGGGTAGAAAGAGAGAACAGACCTCCAAACTTTTAAATAGCTACACATGCAATATTTTTCAGTCACTATATTTTTTCCATTTTCTTTTCTTCTCACATTAAGTAATAAGTAGGTACCAGTATATTGAAAATAATATTTTTAACAATAAATAAAAGTCTTATTATACTTTTCGTCGATTTGTGAAAAGTTGGTGGATTCGTTTTATATGAGTTCTGTGCCTCCGTTTTAGCAGATTTCAACATTCTAAAACATATCTTCACATTTCGTTTATGTCCTTGCCTCCAATTGTGCGATCCAAGACTTACGCGAATTTTCTTGGAACCTATCTACAGCGCAAATAAAGGAATGGGCGTATCTAACATTAATTAATAGAAAAAAATCAAAGGATACCTGGTATTTGATGCGTCAGAGTAAATGGGGCAATAAAGTAGCTATAAAAAGCATATAAGTTTATTTGAACATTGCACGAATGGTCAACCTTTACAGAATTATAATTGTAAGAAAAAGGATTAATAGTTTGTCTGCACATTATTTTTGTATGTAACATCGTATGTAACATTTTGTATGTAACACCGCGTCCCCGACTTCGCACAGATGACTGATGTATAAATAAATCATAATATCAAATGCAGATAAAATTAAGGGAGCGATAAAGTTAATAATTAATCGTACAATTATTCGTAAGACTTAATTATAAATAACAAATATTTAATCATAATTTTTTGTATCGTTTTTATATGGAATGTTTTATATCACTTTTGATTGACACTTTCGCTAGTAAACGATCCTTTTATAAGTCGTAATTGTACAAAGGTTCTATTAATTTGTAATATCTAGATTGTTGATTTAATCCCGGGCAGGTCCGCTACTTTCATTTGACAATGCGTGCGGTGCGTACAGGCAAAATTTTAGAGACATACATATATCCTTTTTCCATAATTCATATCAAGTTATTTAACACACAAGGAGTGTTGTTAAATAACTTGATATGAATTATGAAATCGTAGAAGTTGCATGGCTGTAGAAGAGGTGATGTATGTGTGTCGAAACAGGAAAGTCTGGTGCTCTGTCTACCCCGACAGGGAGATGGCGTGACGGTATGTATGTAAGCATGAAAATAGTGTATAAATCCCGATAGTTATAATTTATATTTACGTTAGTGTAATCCGTGACCTAGTTGGAAAGACGCATGTCTCCGACTCGCGCCTTGCGGGATCATTTCCCGTTGGAACCTAGATTTTATATATAATAATAGGGTTTCAGTTTGCCTTTCATTTAATGACTCTTTAACATCTTTCTTGTTGGTTTTAAAGAAATTGTCATATGGCAATACACCCACTATGTTGTACTAGTATAGTAAACAACAAGAGTGTAATCTATATAAAAAAGAAATTGAACTAATGATATTGCAACTCTTTGTCGTATTTAAAATCTTTGAAAAATTATATTTCACATAAATTTTTATTATGTATTTATTTTACATAAATTTTGTATCGGTAAATAATTATTGAAATAATTTTTACGACTTTTCTTTATTAACTTTTGTTTGCTCGGCTGAAAGATATTACAACCTGGCAAAAAGTATTTTAAATTGTTATATGAAATATTAAATTAATAAATAAATAAAGGGGTTTGATTAAGCTTCAAATGAAAACCAGACTGAACACCTTTTTAAAAATTTTGAGCACCTACTTACGAGGATCGAATTCGTAACCGCCGAGCTGGAAAACAGACGTTTTAACAGGCTACAGTAGCAGTATTGTTAAAAAATTACGCTACAGATACCTACGTCATATGAGTAGCTGTAAAGCAGCACTGCTATTATTCTAACGTGAATTTTGAAGCAGCATGCTAATTTAGATTGAAAAGTAGCTTTAACAGTATTGCCTTTTCAAGGTAGTTTGAACCATACTGAATAAAGGAAATATAAACAAGATTTAAGCTCTGCGAAAACTAGTGATGTTTATTACTTGTGACATAACTAAAATACTACAAGCTTCATAAGTTTGTGAAATAATAAAAAAAATCTTATTAAGTGCTAATCTAAAGCGTTTGCTCAATAGTTATGGTATATTTTATGTCTGAGTTGAATGATAAATGTAATCGCAATTCAATAAAGGCAAAAGAGGTAAAGAAAATCAGGCAGTGGATAGGAGCGTGGTTGTTATTGCGACATGAGTTCGAGTGCTTGGGTTTGCAGGATGGACAAATTGTGGTAACGGTTTATGTAAACTCTCGAGTGGGGATGTTTTTGGTGATTATCTGGGAAGGACTTTTTGGTGTATTCGGAATAATAAAGTATGCGGGGTTTAATTGATACATACATGTAATTGAGTCTCACTTATTATAAAGTAGATACGAGTTTGCAATGGCGTATTGTATAATTAACAATCGGAAAAAAAAACGTCAACTTATTTTTCCATGTTATGTTATATGCTCTTAGTAAGATACAGGCAAAACCCTAGTTTACTAGAGACACTATAAATAAAAGGCAACAAACCCAGATCCATATAAGTTGTGTGATTACTTTAAATAACTTGTGTTTTTTTCATAAATTATGTTGTTATAAAATTTCTTATCATGTTTAAATAAATAAAATTAATGGAGATTGAAAATGGAAAAGTATGGGTAATTTATTGGTTGATAATATGGAATGGTACAGTGTTGATGGTCATGAGAGGATGGTGATACATTTATGTGATCATAATGTGACACAAAATAACTAAGTTATTTATAGGTGAAGTATAAAGAAATATATAAATGACGATAGTAGGCTAAAAATAGAGTTTTCTGTCTTATTTATTTACAAGAGATGGCATTTTCAATTCTTGCACACAAGCCGTACTATCCCTTGTGATGACCCTGACCCTATATCGATGGAACCTCACAGACGGTTTTAATAACTGTTCTATAATTGAACCGTTTGATAAATTAAATATTAATCGGGCGGAGACCTCCCATTTTGTCCTTCACTAAGGCCGTAGTATACTAATCGATTAATCAAATAAAATAAATAATGATAATGCATGTGTACGACGGAATACTGATATAAGTGATAAGGTTTGAATGTGAAAATTTTATTAGTGAACTGGAATTGAACAATAGGGCTTACTAATTGATGGAAAATATCTGAATCATTTGAGATTCGCAGACGATATTGTTTTATTCTCACAAAACCAGAATGATCTTCAGCACCAACTGCAGGAATTGGCAGAGATTAGCAAACAAGTGGTTTAAAAATTAACATATCATAAACCAAATCTATGATGAACAGCTTTGCACACTCAACTCCAATAATTGTTGATGGGAAGTAGCTGGAACTTGTCGAGAAATATGCTTATTTGGGCTGACTTATTTCCTTTGTATGTGGCATATCGGAAGAAATAGCACGAAGGACAAAACTACGAGTAGAATAGAGCTAATTTTGACGTCTGAACAACATATTCAAGAGGGATCTCCCATTAATTTTATATTAATAATAGAAATGCATGTGTATGATTAAACAAGATTCGAAAAATTCGGTATTCACTTGTACTGCTTTTACTGGGCGAGCTAAAAAAAAATTTATAGCATGCACTCGCTCACTCTCCCATTGAAAATGCATCATAAGACAAATGCTCTTGTTTCATGTTCTATAATCATGTTCACTATTTTGACAGGTTGCACAGGGCGTTCAAGATACTCTCCTGTCTATTGATATGATGAAAGTGGATTTACCTACGAAGAAGGAGGTAACTAAAATATTTTTAATAAATATTTATTATATTAACACAAACTCGTGGTTTTAATAAAATATTGAAAACGTCTATAATAACTTTTGTTAATAGTTGTAATTTTTAATGGTGTAATTTTAATTACTCGTATTAACAGATGTAATTTTGTGGAAATCTATAATTAATAGAATAAAAATAATACACTTGACTTTGTTTTCATCCACCATATTTAAGCGTATGCGCAATACATTTCTTCCACAATATTTTAGCATATCACTATGAAAATTTCAATGTATTTCATCCACTATATTTTAGCATCTCACTATGCAAATAACAATACATTTCTTTCACTACATTTTAGCATCACTGTACGCATTTCCATACATTTTTCTACTATATTTTAACATATCCCTATGCGCATTTCAACACCATCAAGTGAGTTAGTTGAATTAAATTGAACCTTTATCTTCTTGTACCACGAATCCTGTTTAATAATCGATCATTTAGAACATTTTTCAAAAATTATATTACTAAGAAATGCATAAGAATTAATATTTGATAGTTTGCCCTGGTTTAATAATACGAACTTTTTTTTTTTCATATTTCAGGTGGACCATTTTATTCAGGCAATTGAAATGAATCCAGCTATTGTGAGTCTACGGGGATATGCTCATGTGAACAGAGAGCTTCTTACATCCGTTAGTTAAATTTACTATTTAATTATTCTCATTTATTTTTCAAATGCCACTTATTAATTCATGGGCGATTAAATTATTTTGTTACGTTTCTCAAATAGTGTGAACTAAATAAGTCTTTTCAGGGCTTCTATGTCATCATACTAAAAAGTCAGTCACTCCAATTCACCTCGCGATAATCAGTTATGTTTGATTGATTTACCTTAATGATAGATTTTAATTACGACTTCTATACCCTTTGATTCATTGACAATGGAGTGTTCATCAATGTAATTAAAAAAATATGCCGACGATACAGCTATACTGGCGGATAATCTGGATAACTTTCAGACTTTACTGATTGTAATGGGATAATTGACTGTCGCAAATGTGAATGGGATAATTGGTTGCCGAAGTTACTGAAATCAATTGACTTCTGATTTCCTTCGAAAAGTCCGAGATTGCACGATATATTACGGGAACTAACTATTACTTGAATTCTTCCTTACAAGGATTGTATCGATTTTGTAATGAGTATGCTGCAGCCTTGGACATATTTAGTGACAGCCTTAATGCCTTGAAAAGTTCTTTTAGATTGCATTTTTGTTTGTCTGAACCATAAATTCGACGTCATGGCGTGACTCTCTTTGATTATTTTTTACTCAAACTTCTTGAGATATTTGTTTATACGATGTTCGATGTTTTTTTTTTTGTATTGGAGTGGATTGAACGTGCGTACGCATTTTTTTCCAAGATTATTTCTTTTTGTATGCTGGGCCCTTTGATTGCCTGAGCCTTGAGCCTGTCTCAGGTTTCTGTTTAATGTGTGGTGGGTAGTGTGCATGTACGTACTGCTTTTCCGTTTTTTTGTGTATGATTCATGAAAATGTTTATAATTTTTGTGATAAGTTATATTTATATTCATGCGCACTTAAAATTCTAATTTGAATATTATTCTTCTAACCTTTTTTAATGGTCGATAAAGGACTTACATTGTAATAAAAATAAAATAAAATGTAATAAACGCAGCACGTGTCGAGCAAGGACTGAATATTAATGTCAATAAAACAAAGTGTATGTTCTTAGGTCGACAATCTTTCTGTAGCTACAAGTATCTATGCTGCTAACCGGGCAACCTATAGAGCAAGTCGACAATTTGAAATAACTAGGAAGTCGTATTACTTGTGACTTTGACACACATAGAGAAGTTAGATGCCGAATTGAAATGGCGCGTGCAAGGTTTCTCAAGATGAGACCAGATTAAGTGGTATATGGTATAACATATGTTGTATTTTACTTTATGGTGTTGAAACATGGATCGTGAAGACAACAATGCTAATTAAGCTAGAAGCATTTGAAATGTGGATTAGTCGTTTAGGTTACGTCGTTTCTCAAACATCGAGGCACTGTGTTCAACAGGTGTAGAACGAGAGCTCGTTAATACCATAAAATACCGAATTATTGCGTATCTAGGTTATATATTGAGGAAAAAGAAAACCAGATTCTAAAGTTCATATTAATGAAGCAATTGAGAGTAGACGCTGGATAAGTAGAACGTGCCTGTCATGGTTACACAACACTCGCGAATGAACAGCTTTCTAGATAGTTGAGGACCTGTTCCGTCCCGCAAAAGACAGAGATATTTTTTCAAGAATAATCATCAATGTTAGGGAGATCGAGCACGGTACACGAAGAAGAATGTAAGAAGACGGTTAACACTCTTTTATCAGAAAAATTTAACTGTACACAAGAAATTCGAAACACCAATGAACATAGCATATGATACTCGTATATTGTGAAACACTCCTGTTGTATGTATCGTACTGTAGTAAAACCTGGCGAGCTTATTACTGTACGAGTATGACATTTTTCCAGTCAATCAATTAATTTTAAATCATAGTGCAAAAACGGAGTGAGATTAATTTTTTAGGTATCATCGGTAATCAAGTCTTATACTCTCTGTAATCGAGTCTTACACTCTCGGGCTAGAAAACAAATGTCCTTACAATTAGGCTACGGAGGTTATGGGAGGTTTGATAGAAAATTACAGCTATTTTTAATAATATAACCATGACCTTCTAATCTAATCATGGATCTATCGACAAACACAAGTGTCCCGTTACTTCTCTCTTAGAAAAAAATTTCAAACCATTTTCCTGTCGGAGTGGGCAAAGAGGACATAACACCAGAATTTCTTAACTCGACACACATCCTTCGCCTCTTCCACACCCATACACCTTCTTATACAATTTCTACGATTTCTCCTTCTTTCTAAATTATCTTCTTTCAGAATATCATTACACTTAAGTACTTTTAACATAACTTCTTCATAAAAATTACACGAAAATATGACTGTATGGGATACCCCTTAGCAGTAGCATTATAATTTCTTATTTGGAGTGATAATATTTTAATAGACGCATTGGCCATATTTTTTCAAATAAATAATTCTTATAAACATTCCTGATATGATTACATTCAGACAATAATTCTTATAAACATTCCTGATATGATAACATTCAGACAATAATTCTTATAAACATTCCTGATATGATTACATTCAGACAATAATTCTTATAAACATTCCTGATATGATAACATTCAGACAATAATTCTTAAAAACATTCCTGATATGATTACATTCAGACAATAATTCTTATAAACATTCCTGATATGATTACATTCAGACAATAATTCTTATAAACATTCCTGATATGATTACATTCAGACAATACTTCTTATAAACATTCCTGATATGATTACATTCAGACAATAATTCTTATAAACATTCCTGATATGATTACATTCAGACAATAATTCTTATAAACATTCCTGATATGATTACATTCAGACAATAATTCTTATAAACATTCCTGATACAATATGATTACATTCAGACAATAAAAATTGCAGCTTTAAGTAGTTTAAAAAGAACACTGAAATTGTTTGGACACCTGTAACGAATTAATAAAGAGTCTAATAAAATAAATATGCAGTGCAAATGTGAGTGGAAGGCGTAGTAGAGGAAGACCAAGGAAGGGATGTTTGAATCAAGTGAAAGTTAAACGTAAAAGAAATGATAGGAGCTGTTTGAGAAGGTTTATGGTTGTGGAAAGGGGAGAAGTTAGAGAAGGGAGGGAAGAACTATGTGTGTCAAGATAGGCAAGTCTGACACTCCGTCTTCTCTGCCTTTTCTAGTAGGGAAGCGACGTGTTGGAATGCTTGTATGTTAAGTAATATGTTATTATGGTCAAGTTACCTACTTTACGAATTAGATGATTTTAATCGTGAATAAAATAAACTAAAGTCGTTAGTTAGTCGTGAATAAAAAGTATTAAAATGCTTGTTGAAAATTTAAGAATGATTGAGCGCAAACATTGAATGAATTAAATGAATCAAGGATGTACGATAAACATAGGTTTAGAGGAAGTGCATATGAAAAACTAACATAGTTTTTTCGGGTACCATATCAGACTAAAGTTAACTTAAGATAAAAATAAATAAATTCAATAAATATAAAAATATTTTTTCAAAATTAGATCTTAACCGTTGTCTGTTGTTTAATGACAAAAAAATCGAAAAAACCCAAAGTTTTCTTTGCAAATCATTCCTTTCTCTAACTTTTAGGATGCCGCATTAAATTATTCTGTAGGTCTCGGTAAAATAAATTTGAGGTAAAAGGGAATAAGGTAAAAGGGAATAAGAAAGAACTTTCCCAAATAATATCAACTTTTAAAAGATATCGAAGGAAGTATATAATAAATTGTTTGAAATATTCAATTGAAAAGCCTTCTCTTCGTTGCTTAGTCAGTAAACCTATTTATTTTGTAATTTGTTTTTATCAAACACTGTTTATTCCACTTTTTAAAAAGTTTATTCCACTTTTAATGTATACCATATACTATACATTAAAAGATACCATAAAAACAAAACGCCTAGGAAATCTGTCACGAGGCGTCACTTCTGTTGTTGCCAAGGCTTCCATTCAACACTGGTTTCTAAGCATTGAATCACCCACCAAATAGGACTTGGCCGCTTGTGAATATATTTTTAATACGAATTTGCATATTTTTTCGAAGTGACGAAACAGTGATCTCAAGTGCTACAAAATTTTGAGAATATTATTGTGGTATTGAAAAAATGATTCATCTTTTTAAAAATGTATTGAACTACACGGTGACTTCTGAAAAAAAAATGTTATTTCAATTCAATCACCTTTTTTATATCCTTGGGGCGAAAACTAACAAACCATACGTTTACATGCGTATTTACAACGTCGTTAGTCAATGCGTATTCTAAGAACGCTCATAGGCTAAGTTGAGATGATCGCGCGTGAACGCGCGTTGTACAAATTGCTGGAATACGCGCGTAAAAAGATTCATAATGCTCATATACAATTGTTTATATGGTTGCGCGACGAAACGACGCGCAAAGTCGCGCGACCATATAAACAATTGTATATGAGCATTATGAATCCTTTTACGCGCGTATTCCAGCGATTTGTGCAACGCGCGTTCACGCGCGACCATCTGAACTTAGCCTTAGAGTTACATGTATTGCGAAACATGTATTATGTAAGGTCAGTTGATGGTAATTATTTTGAGTAATTTATTTAAAAAAGTGTAACATATCAGATTATTAAGTTTTAACAGTACGCATCCTTCTCCATATTGTTTATTAGTAATTAAAATTCTATCAGCATCTATTTACACAAGATGTAGGCTCAGCATCCATTTCGATAGCGGATATGGTTCAGCATAACCAAAACTTTCTAGAACTCAAGGTTCCGGCAAATAACTTATTTGAACGTATATAATTTGATGATATATTAAGATTTCAAGCACGTTATTCCTAAGTATACTAGCTTGATCAAAAAGTTTTAGGACTTTATTCATAAAATCGAAAATACAAGTTTATTCATCAAAATCGATATGGTCCCCTTAAAAGTACTCTCCATCGACTGCAACGCACTTACGCCAGCGCTTGATCCAATCCTCGAAACACCGCTGGTACTCAATTTTCGGTATGCCCATCAGAGCCGTCTTCGATTTTTTCATGACATCCTTTCGAGTGCTGCAACGCGTTCCGCGAAGCGGTTTTTTAAGTCAGTTGAACAGGAAAAAGTTGCAGGAAGCCAGATCAGGTGAATTCGAAGGCTGCTGGATAGTATTCGTGTTGTTTTTGGTCAAAAACTCACGGATAAGGATCGCATTGTGCGTTATCGTGGTGCAAAATCCACGAGTTGTTTGCCCACAAATCCGGTATTTTTTGGCAAATTGCTTCACGCAAATGTCTCATAGCGCCCAAATAATACTCTTTGTTGACTGTCTGTTTTTCTGGCAAGAATTCATGATGCACAACACCGTTGTAATTCATGAAAACCGTGAGCATCGCCTTCTTTTTTGACTGAAAACGACGGTGCACGCCATTCACTCGGTTGATGTCTGGATTGAGTGTCATACTCATAAATCCACGTCTCGTCTTCAGTGATGATCCGTTTGATAAATGTTGGGTTGGATTCGGCCTTGGAAATCATGTCTTTCGCGATTTCAACGCGGTACTTTTTTTGCATGAAATTGAGGTCTTTCGGCACCAGTTTTACAGTGACACGTCTGAGGCCCAAATCACTAACCATAATGTCTTGAGCGGATCCATAAGCGATGTTCAAGTCCTCTGCCAGCTCTCTGATGGTCAATTTGCGGTTTTCGGCCAACATTTCTTTGATTTTATCGATGTTTTCATCGGTTTTTGACGTCGACGGCCTGCCACTGCGTTCGTCATCCTCGACCGACTCACGACCACTTCTGAAGCGTTCATGCCACCGAAAAACGTTTGATCTCGAAAGAGTATCATTGCCGAAACACTTCTCCAACAGTTTCAAGGTCTGCGGACCGTTAAATCCGTTTTTCACACAAAAATTAATGCAAATTTGTTGATGCACAGTTGATGCCATTTCAAACTTGTAAAAAATCGAAAACACGCACAAAGGTAGATGTACTCAGTAAAACGTAACTTTTACAAATGTCAAGCTATGACGCTGAAGTTTGGAGGGAAGTGTCAATGACAGATGTGGTAACCTAGCAAATAAAAAAGAATTTCAATCGGGTGACTGAAAGCGCCACACGGTGGCCGGTCCTAAAACTTTTTGATCAAGGTGGTAGTGTTCATTAAACAACATGAAATTTTTCCTCTGATTACCAAATTATAAGTGTTGTTAAGTACACAAGTCACTAACCAATGAAACATTTCACAAACTATATTTTTTTAATATTTTGCAATTATTTTAGTGGCAAATATAGTTTAAAGTTTTTTTTTTTATAAACTAAATTATAAATAAATATATTCAAGATAAGTTTTACAAAGAGATATTTCACAGACAGCTTATAAATCTAATAAAATCCCGTAAAATTCAATATTTAAAAAATATGATACGTTGTTCAAGGTATAGGACTCATTAAACAATCATGAAGATGTTTGTACATGTAGAGTAGTAGCGCATGTATACATATACGAGTATGTTAGATCAGCGATGGTTCAATAGAAAGAAGTTCCTTTGGTTGTGTAATATCTAAGATCGGACGAGTTTTGGAGTTGATGTAGTGATGTTCCAGTTAGCAAAGAACAGGGAATGATTTGAACAAACGATGGATATTGTCTCCAGGTGGATGCCGTCTACGGATACGGCACCAGAAGAAAAATGAAACGAAATAACTTTTGTATTTTCCCCCGTTTTATAAAATATAAAATGTGTTATTTTATTTTTTCAGTCAGTAACAACAATTGCCATCTACCTGATTGTGCTGCTTCAATTCAAGATATCACTTGTGAATCTTCAAAAACCAACGGAAAATGCTGGTGAATGATTTAATAAGGTTATTTATCAATTTATCAAGTTCAGACAACGTTTTTTTTAATGATATTTAATTTTTTATGTCGTAAACTTAAATACAAAAAGCTTTTGATTTAACGAGATCAACACATTTTGCTACCTTGTTACTATTGTAGGCCACTTGACAAGTGAATATTTTACAATATGTTTATGTGTATAATTTTTTATATTAGTTTAAATATAGAAATAATAGGTATCTAACAATAACGAAAGTTTTATTGGTTTTTTAAGTTAATTGTAATACGAGTATATAGCAAAAAGTTACATTGAAATACTCTCTTTTAAAATTTATTTAACTTGTACCTGCACTGTACATCGATCGATGTTATAATAAGATTTGTAGTATCGGTTTAATGTGGGAGGACGTGGGGTGATGGACTGTGGACTGACTGAATGGAAGCATGATATCCGTGTTCTTGATGACACTTATCATATAGGGTGATAATGATGGCGAAAATGTTTGTTTTGTACTGGTTCTTAAAGTTACTTTTCAAATAAATATACCTGTGTTTGTCTACGAGGTAGTAGTTTCTGAGATACTGAAAAAGTTACGAAAGATATGGCATGGCCTATGCCTTTATTTATTTATTTATACTCGAACCGGACAGTATTGAAATCAGCTAATATAATAAGTTCACAACTGTATTCCAGTAACAACTTTGATGTGTGGAAGTGAAACGTAGACGTATAAAAAAATGAAAAAGCCGAATAAATGCTGTAGAGATGCGTGCATTAAGAAGCTGAGAATAATAAAAAGTAATAAGGGATAAATGTGAACTCAAAACTGATGTATTAAGATCAAGAAGAGTACTTTGATATGGTTTGGGTATGTAGATCGAATGAATGAAGAAAGATTGACAAAACCAATATACAGTGCAAATGTGAGTAGAAGGTGTGGCAGAAGAAGACCAATGGAAATGTTGTTGAAGCAATTGAAGGATGTTTGGAAAGAAGGAAATCTAAAAATTCAGATAAATCGTTGTACGGATGTATAGAAAGTGAATAATGTGCATCGCGATAGGAAAGTCTGTTGCTTCATCCTCTCTGCCTAGCCCGACAGGGAATCGTCGTGATGGTATATCTGTATGTTGTCTATGAATACCTAAAGAGTGTATATTAAAAGTGTGGAAATGTGAAATGTTGACGATAGAGAAAAATAACAATAATCCATTGCATAGTTTGGATATTTTTATTTTTTACCTTAGTATAAAGGGTAAAACAGCTACAATGGAAAAATATTATATCATTCTTAATTGGTATCAACGTGATCTGTTTGCTCTAATAAATTATGTTGAAAATTAGTAAAATATAATATTTTTGTAGAAATCTACTTATTTAAAAGGATAGCTGTATATTTTTGTGTTAGCGTTTTACATTGTATTGAAAATGATATTGTTTCAATAAATATATTTTGACTAAGGTATATTTGAAAATATTTTCCATTTTATTTTTTATTTGAATCCAACTGACCAACTAATATATATAAAGTCAAACTTCAATTTTTAATAGGTTCAGATAAAATCACCTCATTCATAGACGTACAGGGTGCAGCAGTAATAACACATTTTTTGAAAGAAAAAATGCATCATAATTTTTTTGAAGAAAATATTTTAGAACCTGAATGAACGATGTTTGTTGCTCCTCAATAATTATAATGTTTCAGCTTGGATTAATTATAAAACAGAGCAATCCTATTATATTTGTACAAAATGATTAACTTCAAATGGACTCAATTTAAAACTAAAGTAGGAAAGTTGGAGATTATTTTTCTTTATTTAAACTCATGAACGAAACAAGTGTCTCACCATTTTGAGCACGACTATTATCTGTGGAAACTATTGTTTATAAATCTTATAAGAAAGAATGTTTAACTTGATTATACTAGAGATGAATAAAAATGATGGTTTTGAGATCTTCAAGCAGGTGCATTTGAAGTCAGGGATGATTGTTTTGCAACTTTGGTCACTCTAAACGAATACATTTTTGTGTATGTGTGTGCGTATGTATGTACATTTATATAAATGTTTTGTTCAACCTTAGAACTTATAAAATGTTATTAAGTAACAAATGTGTTATACCTAAATAATTCTAAATTTTATGTTAGGTAGCTACTAAGCGCCAACATAACAACTAATTTCATCGGCAGCTGTGGTCTAATGGTTACAATTCACGCTAAACAAACGGGCACCCCAGAATCGATTTCTGATGGATTCCTTTCCGGACTGGTTTTATTCTTACACTGTTTAACATCTAAATTCATGATTTTAGTTAAATATACTAGACAATATAGATCTAGTATGTTAAACTTAAATAGCACTATATAAAATAAACTACCTAACGAAAAGCTGCAGCAGATTAAATCTGCCGATCATCTAGAAAATTTAATGTCCTTGTCATTGGAACTTTGGGTTAGATCTAACAAGACTGTGTGCTTAACTGTAAGAGCTTACACTCAATAAACCAATGCACGCACAAGCGTCTTCCATCCGCATTATGACTGACAATTATAATAAAAAAAAACACTGAAAATAAAACTACTTTCGAAACAGATTCTGCCGTGGATCTAGCCACGTATGGAACGCCTGCTGATACCTAAACCGATTTGGCGAAATACAGTGGCAGGTGGCAGGGCCTTGTGTAAGCTAGCTCCCTGATCCTTCTTAAGTAAGAAAACGAAGAGAAAGATGATGTTTGGAAACACTTCTGCTAGTTTCATTTTCAACCCCACTTTTATTTTCTGAATAATTTATTGCATCCAGGTCGGTTTACAGCATTGCACTTCACGCCATTCAACTTAGACTGTAACTTATAATCTTTCTATTGTAACACCGGTATATATGATATATGGTGTACCATATTATATAGAAAGGAATTTCAGAAAGTTAAATAACAATAAATCCAAATTGAACGTTACACTTATATACAATATGATCTCGTATTTCTTGGTTTCTGCTATAAATATAATAATACGTTACATAAATACATCGCTTGACCATATGGTGGGTACGTGGTGGCCATAGCCATATGCTTTCTGTCCACACACTCTAACTTCTTCAGACTGAAGACTTTTGGGCCTTAGTGGTATATTGGAAAGATTTTGAACTTAAAATAGTTTGAAAACAGTACTTAATTTATGCCAAACACTTGACGGTAAAGAATACTTTCTGGAAATTAAGAAGTTATTCCGTAAATACATTTCCATTTATGATACAAACATTATACATTAGCCAATCTAATCATTTCATATCTAACGATTAACTCACTTTCTTCTTCCCTAATACACAAGTTGCCGAAGTCATCAATGATGCGAAAACGCGTTAAATATTTAGAAACAATCAAGTAACAACTTAAATTGCAAAATACACGAGAATAAATTTACTATTCAAAGTTTAGGGTGAGATAAATTATTCATAGTCTGAAACAAAACTTGGCTTTAACTTCGACTCAGGGGTGGTGGGTTACGTAAGTACTCGAAAGTCTGTTTCTTCAAAAACTGAGATCCTAACTGTTAATTTGATCAGAATTACTGGCGCAGAATCCTACCTGTCGGTTAACTTGGAGGACGGAACGAGGAACAGGAGAGAATATAATGTAAACAGACAGAAGTAAGGTGTTGTGAGGCGGACTTACTTTTAAACAGTTGTGCTAATTGCATACATGTCCAAATGCCCACTTTTCATATTATATTTTGTAACTACAGGTGATTCTGTGTGTGATTGCAATATATGGGTGAATAATGTAAGTTTAGAACAAGTTAAGAATTTTTGCTATTTGGGGAACATGTTTTTGAGAGATAGATATGGAAAAATATTTAATATGACAGTTAACGAGTACTGCTTTTGCTAATAAATAAATTATAAAATCTTCAAAAATGATTATGCACAGTCGAGGAGCATGACCGCGCGGTAACGCACTGGACTTCCGTGCGGACGGTCGCCAGTTCGAATCCTGCGCTATGCTACTCCCCTCGAATGGCACAGGCATTTTTTCTGTTTAGTATTCGGGTGTATATGGATACTAATAACATCGGTTATATTTATTTTTTTCAAAAAGCGAAAAAAAAAAAAACATGTCAGTGTGCTCCGATCGTCTCACTTTGGTGTGCCGTCGGATTCAGATTCAGTATAGCGGTGTGACCAATGAGCTTGCTGGTGTACATCGGCTCGCTAACTTAAAGAAGAAAAAAAAATAAAAAAAAACCTTCGCGACACTGTTTCGCTTTCTAACTGAATTGACATTGTAATGGCGAGGGGATTCTCGACTACGAGGCCCATCAACGATGACTACGCTATGTTAGTACCAATCTTGACGTATGAAAGCGTATGAACCTGGGACTCGAGAGGGAGTGATAAGGTATAATTAATGCGATAGGAATGCGTCTCTTGCGTAGACTATTTGGTAGTATTGTACAATGTACGATAGAGTAAGCAATAAGTGAATTAGGAATAAATCTTTGTTGTAGTCGGATGTTACCATTAGAATTAAGAAAAACATCTTGAGATGGTTTGGATACAATATTTCCATATAGGGTTTCAATCTGGTTTACACTTAAGGCTTCTCTATAAAATATTTCGGTTTGGTTAACTATATACACCGAAAGAGTAATAAAATACGATACAATACAAAATATTATATTTTAGAGCCTCGCCAAGAAATTTTCATAAAAAAATATTTATATTTCAAGATGATTCCCCAATTTACTTTATAGCAGATAGCATTACACACCATGTACGAGTATTCACCCTCCGAAAGGCCTCATACAACTGATGTGTTCACCCGATGTTAAAATGGAAGACGAATTCCCCGCTCTAGAAAGCGCAACCCTGGTTAAGATATTTCCCACACAATTTTACCGTAGGATGCACTGAAGAAATAGGCAACCCACAATGTGGATAATGAGGTACGCGGTGGCATTTTTTTTATGTCTCACGTACTTTAAACTCCATGTATATATACGACTTTTTCCAGTGAAAATGAAAAAAAAACCATATTATTCAATACAGAAACTAACGGAAGTGTCGTTTTTTCATGCATTTATCAAAAGCGCACTCGAACTGGATTGGATGCAAACATCATGACCTTAACGCTTCAATTATTATTAATTATTATTAGGCTTTCCATCCTACAAACAGAATAATTTGTGCCAATAACTATTTCAATACCAATGGAAACTACACTAGTATTAACTATTTTATTTTCATTGTTTTTGTTACAAAATTGTTATTTGTATGCAGTATTTTGCCAAATTAGTGTATTTTGATAATAACCTGTTTTTGTACAAAAAACACCCATTGTCAAGCACTTATACCGCTGATACATATAAAATCACGATATAATTGAAATTCCATAACGTTTACGATCATTAAAAAAATAAAGTTCCGTTTTGTCAATAATATGTAATTTATTAAAACATTCTGTAATTTGTGAGAGAATTTTGCTTTTTTGACCATATATTAAATATTATCGGCCACAAATATAGTTATTTGATTGAAAATCACGACATAATTGAAATGTAAAGATGTTTCAGCTTAAATTTAACAAACACGCAGCATTTGCCAAAAAGTATATTACGTGTAAGAATATTTTGTTGCTTTTGATATTAGTTTGTTACTTTTGTGTATAACGTTGACCAACAATACTGCTCTTTTGGACAAAATCAACATAAAGTGTCAGATTCTAAAGTTTAAGAGTTAATTTGGGCATAATTTCTCTGTTTTGTCAAAAATGAGTAATATGTGACATTTTGTTTTTATCGACACTAATTTACTAATTTTGTTTAAAAAAGTACAAAATTTTGTAGTTTCTGACAGAAATTCGCTATTCTTTACCAAATAACCACCCATTGCTACAAATATAGCAAATATAACCACAAATAAAGCATATATTGAAAAAATCAAGGAAAAAGTGAATTTACCTAAACAGTATAGGAACAACATAAAATTTAAGTCGAAGTTTTGGTACAATGAAAGTAAAATAAAACAGGAAGATCTGTAATAAATTTGACTTAGTTATTAGACCGGATGACAAGTTGTACGGTACAGTAAAAAGCACTGAGGTAGTGTTTAGCAACCGCTGCCCCTCTAAAAGCTGTAAATGAAATGTTATGTTAATATTTCGTACAATATAAATATATGAAATATAAAAACATCACTGTGTAAATTAAAAATATTTGAATTTAAATTAAAATTAAATTTATATTTAATTTAATAAATTTGATTTAAATTTAAAAAATTGTAATTTTTAATTCAAAAAAATATTTATGGTGTAAGAGTTCCACTTGTTAAAAAATATAAGATAGTGGTCAACTTTTTTGTATAAATATAAATCAAAGAAATATAATTAAATCATTTCGTAAAAATGCACTTTAAGATATAACAAATCCACTTATTACAGATACAGATGATAAGATCGTGGATTATTTTTTGAATATGAAATGTTATTACTTCGTAAACAAGTTCTTTAACACGTTAGCATTCCACGTTTACTTTTTATATATAAAATATATATTGTAATTAAATTAATTAATTAAAATGCTCTTTATGATGTAACATTTCAATTATTACAGATTTTTAGTATAAATTGTATATGAAATATAATTAAAACGCTTCGTAAAAATACTCTTTAAAATGTAAGAATTCCACATTCTAAGGTCGTGGTTCACCTTTTAAATGATAAGAGACGTATGGTCCAATTAAGTTAATACCACTAGAAGAAGCTTTGAAAAAGGATAACGAGATAAAATAATAATAACTGTATGAGGGACGTGAACGTAAATACATATATGCAAAACATACCCAACTGTTGAAACATAACGTCTGCTAGTACAGCGTTTTACGAAAAAAAATTTCAAGACTGAACCTAACCATGAAATACAGTAAAACCTCTATCTATCTTTTTTGAAGGAAATTATTTATTTATTTAACATTTTAATTGCAAATACAATCTGGCGGGCTTATTGTCAGGCGGCAATATCTTCCAACCAATCAGGCAAAAGTTAACGAAGCAAGTTACATGGTCGCAAAAAAACATTCAAATGACTATCCATCTTCACGAAATCCATGAACACATACGTGAGCATATGCCCACAAACCCCACAAAGACAGACAATCACCCGAAATTTCCTTTTCACATAAAGTGAGATATTATTAAACAAAAGAAAAGGAAGGGATGGTGGAGAGGAAAGGAAAAAAGTCAGGAATGAAACACGTTATATAACTGACTAGAAATTAAGAGTTTTTTCAGTCGCTTCTTAAAGCATGCCAAGGACGGAGCAAATCTAACATTGGTTTGTAACTGATTCCAGAGTCTCACTGCATGGACAGTAAAGGACGACATAAAAAAGAAGAGAACTGGGAAGGTTAATAAACAATCTCTGTTTGAGCGTATCGCTAGTCCATGATCGGAAAGACGCTTAAAATTTTCGGCGAGATAAGAGGGGGTGGCGGGAACTTATTGACCTAAATAATAAATGCGCGAATGCATTGATAAAAGTTGACATAACTAAATGTTTAATATCATAAGAAATTTACATCGATGTGTATTAATTAATATAAAAGTTTAAAGTTACACCGAAAACAAAAAAAAGTAAAAAAACATGTTTTATTTTGAGTAAAATAGTCTTACACCATAATTTAGGTTAGCGGTTTTATTTCCATAAGTTAGCAGTATTTTTATCTGTTGCAAAGTGTATTATCATATATTCAGCATCAGTTATTGTACCGTATGTGAAGAAAAACAGTTTTTCTAAGGCCATGGATGCTTCCAAAAACGAAGTTACAGGCGGCATACCTTTTTCACCAACCTAACATATACTGCTGTCTCCTTCAAGCTGCGGAACATACATTTTCCATTGTTTCTTACCCTCTTATGTATATTGAATATTCTGCACATATTAATGCTCATTGTATTGTATTGCTCATTGTATTATAGTTTAAACCAAATATTTATATATTTACGAAAAAGATTGTATAAAAAGTTGCGTTATTGTAAACGAATATTGTGATAAAACGTTGCATAGAGATACGATCGATGCAATCTATTTTAGCGTATTTTATATGGAATTCATTTGGGACTGGATGAAATAAACGTCACATACGGGAAATCGATTATAACTATTCGAGGAACGATTCATCGAGATTGTAATGTACACACATTTGATTGGTTGGATATTTTTGCAAATGTATGAGCAAGGTATTCTGCAAAAAAATATTAGTGGGTTGAATCTTTTTCGCATATATACGCCCATATATGATACAGTAAACACAGTGGTGGAACGGTAAAGCAGGAAAATTAAGGGTTATAAATAATTTATTTATTAAGGAACATATAGGTAAACCTGTGAAGAAACACTAGTCTTAACATATTTGGTAGTTCGGAAAGTAATTTCGTATTTTTAGGTGAAATGGTCAAATTCAAACGCAAAGTTACACAAAATTATTGCGCACAGTGGTTTTTGATATTTTTAGTATGTCAACAAACTTTTGTGTCTAAAAACGCTGTTTATTCTCGATCAAAGTCTTGATTGAGTGGTAATCAATCTTCCATTGCAGATACTATCTTCCAATGTTGTATCACCATTACGGAATTTCTATAAACTATAAAGCATCCAAAATTGAAAAAAAATAGGGCGATGATATTAACTTATCAATGGGAAGCTAAGAAGAAGGAAGAAAGAAAGACACTTATAAATGATTTGTTATCTATAAATATAAAGTTAACTTTAGGCACCTTTTTTATAATTACATTTTTTTTGTTTATTTCTACTGAATTTTCGGCATTGTTTAATATATCGTATCACTAATTATAATTTTCTCTACAGAATAAATTTATATTATTTATGACACGGACTTGGACTCATATTGTAAGTCTGTCAACTAATATTAAATCTGTCATATGCAAATGAGTACGTACAATATATGCTAGCGATTAAATCTACGTCATACATTTAAGCTTCACTGCAAACAGAGTGATAAGAAAAAACGCGCTGAAATCTGTCGAGTCTTTATTTTTTCCGATGTGCGTGGTCGCAGTGTGAATTTTAAACTTATGCCACGTAATATTTATTAAATTGGAATAATATTAAGAAAATGTCAATTTATATAGCGCCGTTTAAAGAGCATACTCTCCTCAAGGGCGACGGAAGAGAACAGATAAAATAAAGTACAATAAGTTGAGCCTAAGGATACTAAGGTGGTGGCAAAGGCCATAAAATTGGGGACTTCCCATGTAATATGGCAATAGTTTTAACTTTTCTTACTTTAACATATGTCTCGTAATCTAATAAGTAACTTTAACATATGTCTAACAATCTTTAACATATGTCTCGTAATATGGCTTTTATTATAGGTATTATAAAGAATAACATATATCACTGAGTGTGCACTATAAATAGTAGCAATTTAATCTACGAGTATATTGTACGTTGAAGCTCAACTGTTAACAAAGTGATACGAAAAAAAGTATTAAGATCTACGGACTCCTCATATTTAACAGTTTACGTTATTACAGTCTTCATCTTAATCATATTTCATGTAATATCAGTACATTTTCTTTGACAACGTTTAGTAACCGAAGAAATTTTAACAGTACATAATTTAAGCATCCCTCAAAAATTTCCAAAATAAATAAAAAGTTACTCAAATTAAATAAAACTTATGCCACTGTCTTCTGAATGAAAATGTCAAGAGTCACCCGTTACACAAGAACACATTGTGACGCGTGTCCAGTTTTAAGGGTAGAAAGTGGGAAGGCGACGAGGCGTTGCAGGTCAAGGGTATTGTTAAAAAACTTTATGAATATTATAGGATTCCAAGCAATTATAGAAACGTTCAACTACAGGTATTTAAAATGTTATTCAATTTTAATTGTTTTTGCGACTTCTTTTTTTGTGATATAATTTTTTTAAATTTTCATATTTCCTTTCAGTTATCAGCTCCGAGGTGCGATCCTTTGGCCATTTTGAAATTTATAAAGAAAAGTATCTACCGATTAACTTTTTCTTCACCATCTTCCTCAACAACCTCGCCCAATATGTCATATGCTATATATTGTGACATGATGTTATTTGTATTGTTTGAGTCTTTTTTTTTGTTTTTCTGATTGCTTATGTTTCGGATTTTCATATAGAATTTTACTATTGATTTACTGTTAAACATTTTATTTTACTTATGAACGTTGTCAAGTTCCTGAATAAAAAAAAATACACGTTCACAAACGTAAGCCTGTCAAAAGTTTGTACGTGTCAAACAATACAACAATAGTTTTTTTATTTATACAATTCGGATAACAAGTTATTTTGGATTGATAATGGAATGATACAATTAAATAAAATTTGCACGGTTGATACTTCATTTTTTTTTTGGTTATGAAAGTTTTATAACGGCGTTTAATAGATAAACAAATATTTTTTCGTCTTAACCTTAATAAACACATAAAAATAAATGTAATGTGTCATTCTAAAATTTTTGTTTCTCTATTTAAATCTAATGGTTTCGTTCCACTGACTTTTGTTCTCAATGCCTCAATGCTTGATTCTGACGATGCTCGTGTGAAGAGCGAAACCGGTAAGTGGTCAAAAAATCATTGGAACGAAATCAATACATTTTTATTCATTCGTGTATATTATTCGCTCAAGAAAAAATCTACATTTTAATTACAATATTCGTTATATTATATTATCAATATGACTAGAAAACTTCTGCCTGTTATTTAATAAGATGCCTAGATCTACGACATGTGTCACCCTTTCCAACATTATAGTATTCAAAGAATATTCGTTATCCTCTTAATCGTTTGAAATCTAATATATTGCAATGTTTCGATATTGACTTTTTTGTCTCTCGTTATTTGTGCTAATCACTTTCGTTCTTTCAAAAACTGATCAACTTGGTCCAGCCATATTTCCGCTGTCCCTTTAATGCATAGGTACATCATACATATACTTGATACCTGTATATGAATTTGGTAATCCTTTCTTCAAATATTTAGGCATGTGAAGAACATGAACAGATAATGAAAAAAATAATCTAATTAATATATTAGAGTATAAATTCATTGCATAATTGTATTGAAGATAAAGTCAAACAACGATAAAGGCTTTGGGCACCAAGTAAAAATGTTATTTTACTTTCGACTCGTGGAAATATACTGAAAAAAAGAAACGTTTGATATTATAAATAAAGACTGTTAAGACTGTTTCTGATTTTCTAGAACTTTTAGGTTAATTTAATTTTAATTATTTGAACTATGAAAATTATCAGAATCAAGTTTGACTCGAATAGCTCAGCGGTTAAAAAGAAAAAAGGAACACATATCTCTTTGGTCTCAGGATTCGACAGGTAATAACACAAGAATCACTCACAGCACACTAGAGGAAAGGGAACAGAAAATAAAAACAGTAACAATTTAGATTAAAATTATTTATTTTCACTACCGAATCAAATGATCCAGGTAGGACTAGTTTGAATTTGAATAAGATTTTGATTCTATTAGTTACACTTGAAGAGTTTAACTTTAAAGGATTAATATCCTTTGCAAGAGAGATTATCTCTAACGATCACTTTGGAAGCGTCGTAAAACAAAAGAAACAAGGTAATGCAAAATTTGAAATCACCAAAAGAATAACAAATAAGATAGAATCAAAATACCTTTAATTTTTTTACGACGTAATTGTTCGTTGTAATGATGCAACCGGTTTCTTCAATGTCTGCACACCACTGGAAGCGTATTCTAGGAGCTGTGACTGAGTATCTAGTTCGTGGTGTCACCGAAGCCACTATTTCCTCCAAGCTCGCTGACAAACGCGTCTGAGAGCTCGTTGATGGATTTGAAGAACCTGAAATAGTCTCGGAATATGACGCAATCGGCACGTGGCGTCTTTGGCAGAGTAGAAATCTTCTAATTGTACTAGAGGCTAGAACTGGTCTCGAGCCGTAATTATTAATTAAAAGAATTACGATGAACTTTAGCAGAGGACATACAGGTGTCTGTTGGTTCGAGGTCCACGCGTGAATGGAAGCGGAACGCTCGCCCCTAAAGAAGTTGGACAGCTAGGAGAGTGGGGATACGTGCGTCATCTATGCACACCTGCAACTTCGGGGGTATCCTTGAAAAGATCTAATGGATTGACGAACACTTCGCCGCCAGCTAAGATATTACCGACAAATGTATATGAAGCAAATAATATTTTGATCATGTGAAATTATTTCGAGAACATGGCAGAACATCATGATTTCTATCGATAATTTAACACGTCCTAACTAAATGTACAGAAAATTAACGACATTTCAAAATTTTAGATTTTGTAAGGCTGACCGTTCTTATCAAAATGGAGTATTCTAATACTTTTTGATTTTTCATTATCCATTTCGCTTATTCAAAATAATATACTCCTCACGAGACTTTAAACGTATGTTTTATGTACAAACATATAAACTTTCTAAAAGCTGGAGTACTCGTAAAAGTAAACAGACTAAAAAGTCAGGTTTCATTTTATTGTTCCGAATTAAATAACTTTATTTGGAAGTTGAGAAAGTCTTGGTGAAACCGCAGACAACATTATACTGTAGGAGTAAATATTTTAATTCAAAGAATTTGTTTTCTTCAAATTATATTTATTTAAATAATGTATCTCCAACACGTGCCAATAAGTCTAATATTTGATAAGTTTATATGAAAAATTGTTTTATAGTAATTTTATAAAATAAATAAAAGCAGTTCAGTTCGATAACATCATCACCCATGATATTATGGGGAACGAAGTAAGTTTCCATCCTGCGGGATCTACATTAAAAGATCGAAATATTCTTTATTTATTTTATGAGCGTAGCGTCTAATAATGACGAAGAATGAACTGCCCAAAGTAAATCCTCCGATGACGATACACTTGAATAAGAAAATAATAGTAACCAAGACGGACTTAAGGTCCGATGCCAGTGCAATAAATATGGTACACCCATAAAGCTGCTAAAGGCCTGGTGTTCACACCGCCTAGCATATTGCCAGTACTTGAACAGAAAATAATAGTAACCAAGACGGACTTAAGGTCCGATGCCAGTGCAATAAATATGGTACACCCATAAAGCTGCTAAAGGCCTGGTGTTCACACCGCCTAGCATATTGCCAGTACTTGAACAGAAAATAATAGTAACCAAGACGGACTTAAGGTCCGATGCCAGTGCAATAAATATGGTACACCCATAAAGCTGCTAAAGGCCTGGTGTTCACACCGCCTAGCATATTGCCAGTACTTGAACAGAAAATAATAGTAACCAAGACGGACTTAAGGTCCGATGCCAGTGCAATAAATATGGTACACCCATAAAGCTGCTAAAGGCCTGGTGTTCACACCGCCTAGCATATTGCCAGTACTTGAACAGAAAATTCCCCCCCAGTGCAATAAATATGGTACACCCATAAAGCTGCTAAAGGCCTGGTGTTCACACCGCCTAGCATATTGCCAGTACTTGAACAGAAAATAATAGTAACCAAGACGGACTTAAGGTCCGATGCCAGTGCAATAAATATGGTACACCCATAAAGCTGCTAAAGGCCTGGTGTTCACACCGCCTAGCATATTGCCAGTACTTGAACAGAAAATTCCCCCCCAGTGCAATAAATATGGTACACCCATAAAGCTGCTAAAGGCCTGGTGTTCACACCGCCTAGCATATTGCCAGTACTTGAACAGAAAATTCCCCCCCAGTGCAATAAATATGGTACACCCATAAAGCTGCTAAAGGCCTGGTGTTCACACCGCCTAGCATATTGCCAGTACTTGAACAGAAAATTCCCCCCCAGTGCAATAAATATGGTACACCCATAAAGCTGCTTAAGGCCTGGTGTTCACACCGCCTAGCATATTGCCAGTACTTGAACAGAAAATTTCGGATGCAACACAACTCTTTTTTACACCATTAGATAAAAGCTTAATAAATAAATGTTTGATAAAAATAAATTACAATAAATAAAAGCATTAAAAAGATCATCACAATCACGCCATGTACATATATATAGAAATAATGTATCTCCATTTCATTCTATTTTTAGCTTCTGTCACATCCATACACTTCGTCATGCATACTCTCCTATTATAAAGGACTATTTCCTCTTTCAGAATGTGATTAATTTGGGCATGCCAAGTTTTTTCTAGATATACCCAAACTTTTCGTTCCTTCACTATACTACTTGTAAATATTATTTTTGTACATGTTTTATCACTTATTCTTTCTACGCTACCGAACTATCTCAATGTTCCTTTCTTAATCTTAAACACTGTATCTTCTATCAAGCCTCATTTTTTCATAATGTCCTTATTCCTTATGTATACACATTGTTTAACAAAAAAATTTACACAACATGCTCATTTCTACTGCATTTATCTTACTTTCATCATATTTTGCCATATCAAAGTTTGGGTTGCATTTCCTAATGTGGTTCTATTGAAATGCAAATGCTACCTATAATCTACCATGCGCTATATTGCCAGCTGCTAAAATATTTTTTATTTAGATTTTTTTTCAATTTTTGTATATCTTCGATCTATAAAAATGACTAAAAACAGGATTCAACATACATTTTTTAGTCTAAGATTCTTTCACGTATTATAACCAGATTGTGACCAGAATTCTATTATAAGGATCCAGTTGTGCTTCTCTTGAAACTTACATTACTATATGTAACCCATCATTTTTTTATGCCTGCTGCTACACTTCTTTCTTTTATTTTATTTATTTACATGACATGAATTTGTATATGATATATGTATACATAGTTTATGAAAAACGAAACAAACAACAGGTAATTTAAAGTGGATCCTCAATTTACATGGATCTGGGTTCGTTGCCTTTCATTTGTCACGTGTCCAGGCTTTTATTTGTATCTTACTGAGGACATATAAATATGAAAAATTTAATGTATGCATTTACCGATTGTTGGTTGATTATTTAATGTGTTATAAACGCTCACCAACTAAGTAAGGTCTGATACCTAATAGAAAGTACGCAACACGTGAGTCAATCCCTGGTGTACTTCATCATTACAGAGGAATTAAAAGCTTATGAAAAATACACCACATTTAAGATTTCACACATTTTTAGAACTCAAATGGAAAATATACCCAGGGTTGTTCGTTAATATACACTAAAAAATGGAATTAAAGCGTTAATCTTGATTTCCCAAAAAATAAACTGATCAACAAAAACTCCAAAATATTTTATACTATCAACAGCTCTCCGAAGGCGAACATGTGTGAAGTCTCGTTAGTTAATTTTTACTTGCTAGGCTTTGTTGCTTTGGAAGTGGTTCAAGAGATGTTTCTAGGAAAGCTGATTTTGCGAAGGTGTGATATTGTATGACCACCACGAGGTCTTGATTTGTTCCCACTCGATTTTTTTGTAGTAAATAATAGAAAGTCGAATACACGCAAATAATCCAAAAACTACGATGCAATGGAAACAAAACATTAGTTAAAATATCAAAGCCATCCATACCTTTGGAAACATGCAGGCGTTTGCTTCAAAATTCTCTACCCAGATTAGACGAATGTACTTATAAATAAACTCAAGACTTTTTATGAACTTAAAAATAAACTCACAACTTTTTATTACATATTTACAATAATACAAGTTAATTTCTATAAACCATTATTTTATTATAAATTTTTTAAAAGTAAACTTTGTTCTGGGCTACCCTACCAATAAACCTCAAGAAGACGTAGGTATTCTTGAGGTTTATTGATAAAGAAAAAAATATTAGTTTTCTTGGACATACTACTAATCAATGTTAACTAAACAAGCTATTACAATTTAATCGTAAACAGTATTTTACAATATACGAGTACTTTACAAATATTCAAGAAATAATTGGTCGGTACATTTATAAATGGAGGAAAAGGCGCGTACACAAAATTGTACATTTATATTAAAAGTGAATGCGTATTTATTCTACTTTTATTTACCTTGGGGATGTTTTAGAATTTTAATATTGACCAAATAAAGGGTAATATTTTTTTTACATTTTACAATTCATACGATGTGAGTTCTAGAGGAAATATCATAGTTTTTATAAGCATCGTAGGGTTGTTTTAATAACTGTTAAGTGGAATATTTATATTTACTCGTATATAACGTTCCATTGCACGATTTACATGAAATATCTCTTCATGTGAAAAAGGAAAGCATTTACTTGTACTCATAGAACTACCTTCTTGGGTGGAATGTTGAATATGGTATAAGCATGCATATTTTGGCTTTGTTGACTGTATCGCGAAATAATTAATTCCTCGTAGATTCCATCCAAAACGCAAATTTTTGACCCAAGAAATGCGTCGACTTGCTCTTTTTCTTTTGTCATTTATTTTTCCTCGGATGTTCAGTTATGTTATTTTATATTATTATGTGAAGAAAGTTTTAAAAATTGTCAAGATTCAAAGTTTAATTTTGCATATTTCGATAATTGCTAATACTTGCAAAAAATATTTTTTTTATTAACGCCAGGACAAGGGTAAATTCAAATAAAAAATAAATTCACAGTTAAACCTGTTGATCTACCGGTAATCGAGCTTAGTACATCTGATTGCTTATCAAGAACGATATACCAAGGAATCAATCTTTGGTCGAACATTTGTAATTTGATATGTCTAAGTAATCTTGAGGATTTGTCTGTATACAGGTTTTGTACTTCAAATTCAACCTTTTGTAAATCATATTCAACCTTTTTGTCAACAAATTCAAAATTTCATAATCCAAAGATGTACATATATATTTATTTAATACATAGTAATTAACGATTTATCATAATTCATAATCCATAATTATGTAAATAAAAACTTTTTATCGTTGTTTGATGTAAACGTTTTGTTTTATCGATGTTTGATATAAACGTATCGTTGTTTGACGTAACCGTGTTGTTTTATCGTTATTTGAATATATATACGTGTTGTTTTATCGTTGTCTGATGTAAAAGTATTGTTTTATCGTTGTTTGATGTACAAGTGTCATTACATCGTTGTTTGATATAAAAGTTTACTTTTATATTTTTTTTTATGTAAACGTGTTGTTTAAAAACGATAAATTTTTAACAATGTATCAAACATCGATAAAACAAAACGTTTACATCAAACAACGATAAACCGACAATTTTATATTGACTCGAATTTCTGAGCCCATTCGTTAGTTCTCGTAGTACACATGAAATTACAACAGTTTGAACATTATTTGCAAAATGTTGAATTTGATTAGCAAAACGGTGAATATGATTTGCAAAACGGTTGAGTATAAAACATATAGTCACATCTCGAAAGCTTTAACCATGCTTGATGCTTCTTAACTTGGTGCCCCGCTTCCATTCCACAGAAGAGAGTTGACGAGATGTAGCAGCAATGAAGCATTTCTTTGTATCTTTTAACTTTTAAAAAAATCTTGGTATTGTAACAGGATCAATTTTGAACGGTTTGATCAAACGTCGTCAACTATTAATTTCGCCAGAAAACTATTATTTTGATCGTATCCAATAACTCGAATAATTCATCTTTCAGGTGTCTTAAACGTCGATTAGTAAAATGGAGAAAGTTAATATTCAAATACTAGTAAACAAAAAAAGATTATTTTATCCAAGTTTCGTCTGTAATTTTATGGAACTTTTAATTAAAATATTGAATTTACAATAACAGTAATTCTCGCTACACCTTTTTCTACCCCCTTTCCCAAAGCTGTCTTAAGGCGTCATATCATTCCATTTGAAGAGAACTTCGGAATCGGAGGTAGAAACACGTGTAGCGGGGATCAATGTAATTAGTAGAAAAAAAGTAATGCCTTTTTAAATATTTAAAAAAAGACTAATTGATGAAGTATCAATAAGTGTCATTATCTTATATTTAAATCATTAATGAAGTATTAATAAGTATCATTAACTTTTACTTAAATCATTGATGAATAATCAATAAGAGTCCTAACATTTTATTTAAATCATTGATGAAGTACCAATAAGTATCATTATATTTTAATTAAACCATTAATGAAGAATCAATAATTATCCTTACCTTTTATTTAAATCATTGATGAATTATCAATATGTATCATTATCTTTGACTCAAATCATTGATGAAGCATCAATAAGTAACATTATCTTTACTTAAATATTGATGAGTATGATTATCTTTTACTTAAATCATTGATGAAATATCTATAAGTATTCTTATATTTGTGTTAATTTTTTTATGAAATCAGTCAGCATTATTACCTTTCGGAAAATCGATTACTCCATTCACGACTTAAAAGTAAAATCAAGTCCTTTATTATTCGCCGATCAGATAGCGTATAAATTAGAATAATCATATTTATTTAAATAAATTTTTGTCAATATTTTTAATATTTTCCACTTGAAAAAAATTTAATCGCTAACTTTTGGAAAATGTCTACAATTTCCATTGTTTATTGATTCACAAACAACGCATTCGAGTTTCTCTTGTTATTTTTATTTACACAACGGCCGTACAATCAAAAGGAGATCTTTTTCCCATTACTCTGTGGGAAATTCATCGCAAGAGCTTTCTGGGGATTTAGACATTTTAAATTAATGGTATTTGTAAAGAAAAAAATAATAATAAAAATAACTTGGCCTTTGGAAAAGGGACTCAAATTGTTTTCATTATTTTGATTAATAATTATTATTTTAACTGACGTTTTCCTGGGAGAAAAATCTGACGAATTGAATAAATAATTAAATATTGAGACTTGATAGAGTATTCTGTGAACACGTTATTTAATTCTAACTAAATTAGAAATATAAATAGCAGTTATAAAATCCGCAAAACGTGGCTGGACCATTTATTTTTTAAAATTAAATTGCAGTGACCACCAGTCTGTAGAAAGTAATCATGCTTTTTTATAGATATATTCCATTACGCCGTTTCCTTGCCGGGGTAGGCAGATAGGACAGAATGTCAGATTTTATTATCGTGACATTCATATTTCCCCTCATCTATATCCGTACACCTGATACAACTCATAAGATTTCTAAAACTTTTTATATTTTCTTCTTTTAAAATATTAACTTGATCCAAACATATTTTTCTCGGTCTTCCTTGTAGAGGAAGTCTTCCGCCCTTGTTGTAGTGCTCTTCATTATGCGAAACACATATATTTTAAGTTAACATTCATTCCATATTCTTTCGTACGTTGTCTCTCCTTGTATACTTCTCAGTACACGCTTTTTCTATAGCATTCGGTTCTTTAAAGTATTTTTTTTAAATATACATATATACCATCACGACATTTCCCTGCTGGGGGTAGGCAGAAAAACACAGCGCCATTCTTTCCTATCTCAACACATATCTTTAGTCTCTTCTATATCCATTCACCATATCATAAAACTTTTACGACTTTCTACGTTTCTTTCTATCAGAATATCATTCAGTTGATCTAACCACTCCTTCCTTGATTTTCCGTTTTTTTTTTATTAGAATTAGAATCTCACTAAATGTAACAATCAATATTTTGTTTCAACTATAATGAAAATAATAAAGAAGAGGTGGATCAATGAAAAAACACTGCTGAATAAAGTAGACCAGATTTTAAAAGGCACTAAAGGATTAACAACGACTAGAGAAGAAGGGATAGAAAAATATCTGAACAAAATATGAAAATCTTTTCTCTATTCCTATAAAATTAAGGATGTGCCGTGATGATATCTAGGTTTGTATTAACCCTTCCTGTCCTGTGATGTGTAACTAGTACACATTGCTTCTAAAAACTTTAATATCTCTATAAATATATGTTAATAAATACTGGGTTCAGATTTTAGGTATTCCTCCGTAATACATTTACACATTGAATGAAAAAATAATATTAATAATAATTAGCACTTATCGGCCACATCAGAGATATTTTGTGAAAATCGGGAATAAATTCACCAATACAATCAAACGTGCGCCAGTGTGTGACGTAGGTATATTCATTCTAAAAAACCGCTATGGGTGAGGAAGCGACGCTATTCACGTCTCACCACCCTACTTCGGTATATGAGAACGCAAGAAATAGAATCTCAGTTCGCTCGCTTCTCTCGCTCAGTAGCTCGCGGGCTTTCGTTTGAGGTGGTCGCTTCGCTCGTTTTGTGAACGCCGGCCGATGTTTTTTTCATGTTTTCAGCAATTAAATTTCAATTATTATCACTTTTGACTTCAAATTTAATTAATTTAAGCGATTGGCTATGAATATTCTTATTTTTACGATTTTAAATCACTCATTTTTACATGTGTATTGAATACACAGCACCGGAACGCGTGGATTTTTTTAGCACAGGAAGGGAAAGGTTAATAATATTTTCGTTTATTCATAAAAAAACAAATTATAGCAACATAAGAAAAAAAAATTTACTTTTAAAGAATTAACCAATGAAGTAAGGTAAACTAGATGCTATTAAAAGTTCTGGGTTCATTTTGTATTACCATCTCTATCAGCCATCACCCCGGCGCGGCGTTCAGAAAATAAATCCGATTAGTGGCTTCAAACTCCTGGATGTTTTTAGGCCCACACCTTCAAAAACAAATACAGAGAAACACATAATTATGAAGTGTATTTTTTCTTGTTTTCGGACAGTTTTTTCTCTTCTTGGAAAATATGAGCGTTAGTTTTGAAATAACTTGTATATAAAAATGTTGCTACATTTAAAACAAATTCAGGTTATTTGGTTAACTTATTGTAATTTCTGTTTTGAGAAGTTCATTTGTGGGTTTCACTGAATAAGAACGAAAAAACCTTTAAAAACATAAATTTGTCAGTATTTATTTCGCAATAAATCAAATATTTCTTTTTCTTTCTAAGAAATTCTTAAAAGGACATGTTTTAGCGTTAAAAAAACTAACGCGAGAGAGAACTTTTAAAAACTGCATTGGTTCATTTTTATCAAATAACATATACATAAATTAGTTAGAATACCTATCCAGGGATGTGTTAAAAAATACTAAAAATTGTTTATTGTTATACGGTAACATCAGGAATAAAAACATTTACATGCAGATTTTTTCAGAAAACCTAATCGGATTCTTCCAGCAATTTCTTGATTGGGCTCCGGATCAATTGTTACTTTTACTGCAGCTCGTCTTCGAACTTTTGAGAAATACCATGGCTAAATACTGTCGTACGTAGATAAATATCATGGCTAAATACTGCTGTACGTAGAGAAATACCATGGCTAAATACTGCTGTACGTAGATAAATACCATAGCTAAATACTGCTATATACTCGTACACCAGCTGTCTCCAAAATATGTCATTGAAACATGTGAATTGTCATTGCAAATGCCTATTTTACAAGATACTGACTTCTGTGAAGTGTTAAATGTTTACTATTTGTCCAACATTTTTTTAAGTGCGTGTGTGTATTCTGAATGATAAAAAATCTATTTTCATTTGTCATGTGAATCTGTTTTGGAAATATAAAGTATTATTATAATGCTCGTACCGAATATTTGGGTTCCTATCGAGTTTTTACTTTGAAATAGTTATGTATTTTAAAATAAGGACATCTGCGAATTCTTGATTCTTTCGGCATTATCATATTACGTATTGTGCTATAATGTATTATTGTACATTAAACCATATCTAATCCTATCCAATAAAAGAAAACAAAAGTATTTTAAAGTGAAAAATGAAACATTTTCAATTTATAGGGGAAATTTAACAAATCTCCATTAATATTTATGTATTTACACTTTGTTATTGAGACAAAAAAAGCCAAACCAATAAATCTTTTTTTTTATTTCCAAATTACTCTTGTGTAATATCTTGTCAAGTAGTTCGTAATTAAAATAGAAATTAAAAGCATTGTATTTCTATTCTATAAAATAAATATCCCCGAAAATGATACCAAAATCTCGAAACTAATTATGTTTTAATTAATCTCGTAGTGCTATTAAGTAGTGCTACATGTAAAGTATAAAATTTAGACCATTTTTATGATTTTCTGGAACTTAGCACCTGAACAACGCTGCATTTCACAATTATTTGGAGTAGTGCTTCTCAAACGTTCTGACTTTCCCAAATATTTTTCATTCCGATCAATCGCAGTCCAATATTTTTTGTGAAATTGAATAAAAATAATTTTGAAACGACGAGAGAGAAGTTCAAATCTTTAATTTTTAAACTGAATTAGAAAGGAAAATATAATTACGAAAATACAATTACAAAACGAATAATTAGAATTATGCATTTTAAATGCATTATTATTATTATTTTGTTATTATTTCTACATGGTCCAGTAACATACGTGGTCCAATAACAGAAATCTTCACATACAACTCCTTGAGCTCTTTGACATTCTAAAACAGGATCTAATGAACTGGAAAATCGTAATATTTTTTATTTTATAAAGATTAAGACATAGTCAGTTTTTGTAGAAATTCTCTGTAGTAGCACAGGGCGCCTAATTGAGCCATCATTGATCTTGGCCAGCCGCCAGCGCTAGAGGGCGTTAAATTACTGAATGGATTCTTCTTTTCCCGCAAAAAATTACAAGTTCATTGGCCTTCTATCGATCTCTCCACTATTGTTTTTAGCAAGTTCTGAAATATCATATTTAGTTCGTCTTTATATAAGTTTTCAGTTTGTATTGTAAAGTACGAGTATAACACTAGCATAGCATAATTATATACGCTATCGACATTAGGGATTAATTAGTAATTTATTCTCGACTATTCTTGGCGACCTAGTTGGTAAGTCGTTAATCTTCCTTCCAGCCGGAGATTTCGTATTCGATAATTTATGAAACATAAAATAAATAAAAAAAAGATACCATAAGACAATAATACTTGTATGCGTTAGACAAATACGATTGTTGTTGCTCCACGAGCTATTGTATTGCCAACACACATGATGACGAACTGCGAAAAATGCGAGCACGTCAATAGTTCTGAACCCTACGGATATATTAATTGAGTCAAAGATCATGGGGTCTATCAGCCACGCACTTCAACCTACGTTTCGAATGAATGAATGTTTGAACATGGCGAGGTGTAGGCACCATGTTTTCCTCAACACTTCTACTTTGATTAGAAAAAATTTTTTTTTTGATATTATACCTTCAAAGTCGACACGGTAAACAGTTGATATTTTGTTTTATAGATAATTTTATCAGTATGATCCAAGTAGCAATTCTACATGAGAGCTATTGAGAACATCTTCACTCGCAAACGAGATGTGTTTACTCAATAGCACGTTTTCGCAGCTCGATAGACATATTGAGGATTGCACGTATTGAAAGTCTTTATAATATTAATATGTTAACTAAGAATAAATTACATTTTTTAATAAACTGATAGCGTCCAAAATAATCTAATGACACGCACAGAAAATAAACTATGGAATACATACACGACAAAATAGAGATGGTTATCAAAATGTTTATTTGATTATTTTCTTGTGACCTTAGTGGCTTAGTTAGTAAGATGCTTGACTCATATCCGGGGTTTCGGGTGTCGACTCATATGTCCGAATTACCAAGTGGGATATGTACCATACGACATTTAGTTGCTTTTCTGACCCAGAAGTTTGATGCACCTTGGAATCCAGTTATTGTAAAAAAAAGTTCAGTCTGGTTTTTACTTTAGGCCTCAAACAGTTTTCTACGTGTATTCAATGCAAAGAAAGTGTTACACTCGGGCGCTATTATAGCTGCCAGACGTGATTTGTTTAATAATAGTGAGTTTGAGTCCCGAGCTAGAGCACTCTTGAGAAGAGTTTCCTCTCTAAACAGCGCTATATAAAATTGAGAAGTTTATGACATCTTGAAACGAATGAGTAAATATTGTCCATCATCAAAAGGAGAAAGTTAGAGTACTTTGGATAAACATTTATAATACGAGAAGAAAAATGTATGACTCTTCAATTGATATTGTATGGAAAAATTCAGGGCAGAAGATGAAGCTAGTTGACGAACTTACGGGAGCGTCTCACTGTGGTACCATATCTGTGTTCAGAGCTGCCCTCTCAAAGGTCAAGGTATCTATGATGATCGTCAACCTACGAAGAGAAGAGAAACATTAAAAAAGAGAAGATATCGCTTAGACTATATATCAATGGCGTCATTCCCAGTCAATCTATTTTTCATCTATTATTTTGTTTGGTAAATTTTGTGAAGGATGTAGAGAAAAAAAAACAAATGAGAAGATAGTGCTTGACCTGAAATACCAGATAATATTCCGATGAAACCAACAAAGCCTTTTATCTCACGGTTATTATCCGTATCTTGAGCTGAGCACTCGAAAAATAATATTTATACGCCAAAATATATCATCGATAAATGATGCCTATGATATATTTTATTTATGATCTATATAAATAAACACAAAAACAGATGTTTGTTTGTGTTGTGCTTTTTTCCATGTTTCCAGACAGTTTTGAGCAAACTTTGCTCGGAACTCTCTATGGGGTGGGGACACGAGGGAACAGGTTTTTTCAATATGCTCGGTGTGTCGAGTATTCGCGAAGAGCAACGATCATCGATGCGGTGCGCTCATATATTCTTAGGTCACGTAGAAAATTATATCCCCTAAAGAGTATCTCTAAATCAGCGACAATTTTATGGTTTAGAATTATCTGAAGTCCTCCGTGCCAAGTTTTGAACACAGTGAAAATTTCTAATATTGAGGTGAAATATATATTTCCATCTAACATTTTTGTCAATTTTTATTTATCGTCTTAAAGGAAATGAATTTTATTATGCTTCAATTGTAAACATTAATAACTGGCAGGTTAATTATCATGTAACGTTTTCTTCCAATCAATCAGAAAGGTGTTCGTAGACCCAAGATGAAAAAAAACAGATGATTTTTTTCTTTGGGTACCGTGGGTGACGACCTCCGTAGTCTAGTTGGTAAGACGCGTGTCTTCCAATCCGGGGGTTGCGGGTTTGATTTTCGTTCTAAAAAGGTATTCCAATCTCGTGTTCACTTAAGGCATCTAACATTTTTCTAGTTGGTTGGAAGAGACTGCCAAATGAAAATAATCTCGCCAGTACGACGAAAGTGTAGTACAGCACATAAATACTTTTAAAACCCCCGGATGGAAGACAAATGTTCTATCAATTAAGCTGTGGAAGTCACTATACAAGTTGATCGTTCGAAAATTAAAAATAGCTAAATTAGTTAATAATTGATTAGACAATATGGGAAGACCGATACATCCCGACATCGAAAAGTTCATCTTTTAGAGTTAGTCTTCTTGATTTTTAGAGATGTGGTGCTGATGAACATTTTTGAGATGTGTTACTGAAGGCGAATGCTTTGGATCCTTGGAGAGCGAGGTGTCAATGCTACAAGAGATAAGGGTGAATTATTGACTCTTGTTCATTTGCTTCAAATGTATTCTCAAGTTTTTCGAGATTGCAAGACGAGACCAGAATAGCTTAGAGAAGTTTGTCACTAACAGAAATATGGAGAGAAGCAAAATGAGAGAGATAGATCCCTTACAAGTGAACCGACCAAGTAAACGCTTCAACTGGTTCAACAGTGGTTGAGACATTATGGGCTGCTGTGTGCCGGTATAAATGGATGGGAGCAGTAAGGTTCATAGAAGCAAGATGATTTTAATTTTTTTTTACAAATAAGATTTTTTTACAAATTTTAAGCATATTGCTAGTTTTTTTGCACTGTCTTCTGAGGTTAGCAGCAAAGGACACCTTATGAATCAAAAGGTAAAATCTATTATCAGTCATATGAATCATGCAAAATATAATTAATATAATGTCCGGAAAGTAATTTCGTATTGTTAGGTTAAATTTAAACGTTAAATTGCGCCAAATTAGTTATTCTCGATTAACGTCTTGATTTGATCTTTAATGGTGATTGGTAATACAGAGTGGACAACATCTGCGAGTGTCGTATCACAATTGCGAAATTTACTAAACCATATTTGACACACACGATCGCTTAGTGCATCATCGCCATTTAATTATAAATATATTTATTGGTTTGAAAAAAACAACTTCATTTGATCTATTCTAAAATGACGCCAAAAAACTGCTCAAGCAATTTAAGTAAACAATGACCCAAAAAATGTACTTAACTATTAGCTTTTTTAATAATATATATATACAGCACGTCTGGAATGCACTGAACAACGACAATTTAGTTATAAATGACATTTATCCGAAAAAGACGAAACTACTTTCCGGACAATTATATTATATAATAAAATAATTGGCAATTGTCAAGTAACCCATCTAGAATTTCATAACAAAAAATAACAAACTCATTTTACCTCGAGAATGTGTATCTGAGCAAGTTTAAGTAAACTTTATTAGGTATTTTATGTTCTGTTTGATGGGAAAGTTTTATTATTTTATGTATATTTTGGCATTATAAAGATATTAACTTTTATATCGGTCGTATCGATAAATGTCAATCTCATCTACATGGATGAATAATGCGTAAAAAAATATATGTGAGTTTGAGTTAAAAGTTGGCAAGTTTCAGCGATTCTCTTATCAAATAAGCTTTTTACCCGTATATTGAGATGTAACTCCTTCAACTTCTTCTGGACCATTCCCTCAGTTCTAAGGATCGTGGTCATCTCGGTCGTCAACCATAATAATAAAAAAAGAACAATTTATATAACACCGTTTAGAGAGCAAACTCTTCTCAAAAGCACTCTAACTCAGGATTCGAACCCACTTTTACTGACAGATTAAAAATATTACAAAATAAATATATACTCGTACGAGTATATAAGATTGAGTGTAAGGTTAAAAGGTGTGGCGGCGGTCGTTAGATTAGATACTTCCTTGCATCTACATATATCCAGAAAAAAACTTACCAAAGGACAACGGACTACGACGATTCTGTAGATCTTGCGATATGTGATTGTAACACACTCGGTTTTAGGTTTAGTGTGGTGTTTATATATGATATGTGATAGTAACACACTCGGTTTTAGGTTTAGTGTAGTGTAATGTGTAGTGTTTATATAACATCATAAATTTTGATAAGACTTTCCAAAAACGATTGCGTTTCTTCTTTCTTCGAAGGACTTTTCCCACTTAAAGATCGATTTTGTTAAATTTTGATGTTTGATCAGTTGAAGCTTTAAATTGTGTTAACATTTAAAAAAAATTGATTAATTTGTTATTTTACCACTTATAAAAGCATTTTTGGCTTTAACATAATGCCACAAATAATCCTAGTGTGGGTGGATTGAATATTAAAAAGTACGTAAAAAATAATCAGTTTCCTAAATTTAAAAAGTGTATCCCTGTTAAATTGAGAAATAATGAATAGAAAATGGTGTGCCAATCGACAACCTCCGTGACATAGTTGATTAGATGATTAACTTCCATTAGGGTGTTTCATGTTCGATTCCCGATGGTACCCTAAAAATAAAATTTAAAAAAAGTCCCTGTCTGGGAAAAGAGATTTGTCCGTTTCACTTCTTATATTAAGATTTTTTAATATTAACACCCTAAAAGATGACTTAGGAGTATATTTGGGATAGTTGAGTGTTTTGTTCCCCACACAATATTTCGAATATTGAAATTAAATTAGACTCAGCTACCTTTATTTTCTGATCCTCTTCGAATTTTACGTGAAATTTGATTTTTATTTTAGCTACCGCCGAAAACAAAGTCAATGGGGCACTTAAACATATGTACTCAAACCGGTCAGTATCAAAATCTGCTAAAATGATAGTCTATAATAATATTTTGGTGCCAACTTTGATGTACGGAAGAGAAACATTGAAGTCGAAAAAAACTGAAAAGAGCTGAATAAATGCTGTAAAAATGCGTGCACTTAGAAGAATATACGGGGTTACAATGTATGACTGAATACGAAATTAGATGATTAGGGATGAATGTGTACTAAATACTGATGTGTTGAATAAGAAAAAGAAGGGCACACTGAGATGGTTTGTAAGTAACAGACAACACAGGTGCTATATGAGAAGGTGTATGGATTTGTAAGAGGCGAAATATGTCTGTCGAGATAGGAATATCTGGCACTTTGTCCTCTCTACCTTTTCAATCAAGGAACCGACGTGATGGTATGTATGTAACGCCTAAAAACCATCTTCACAGAGCTACTCGTAAGTCGTTACAAATTTAACCAGGATTTGCTGAGCATCCTTTAATATACAAATATAGTTAAGACAGTTTCATTTGCACTCAGCAAAAGATGTCCCCGAGCCGCACATTTTGAAAACCTCTGATCTAGTGCTTAGGCTGTTTGATTGTCTAAACAACTAGCAAATAGATTACAAGCTTAAATTTTACAAATTTTTCTTAAATTTCATGTCTGTTAAATTTGCGCTGATGGTTACGTATAAATTTTGCGTTTGTTTACGTCGAGTATTGACAATATATAATAATATTTTAGTGGTGTATTGATATGGATATATCATATAATAATATTTAAATGGTGTATCGACATGGATACATAATAATATTTAAGTGGTGTATTGACATGGATATATGATAAATGTGTTATAAAAAATGTGTTTTTATTGATACGTGGGAAACTGATTGGATTACCTCTATCTAATTTTCCGTTCTTGAGTTAAGTGCAACGCTTTTAAGCTCTATTGGCCACTCTGCAGGTCAATTTACGAGAGATAACAGGTTGAGTGGTATTATCGGAGGTTTCATTCAATTTCAAACTCACACTGTGTAGTGCCACTACACAAAATATCTTATTTTTTATTACTTAATAATAAATAGGAATTCTGCTATTTGGGTAGTATTTTCTTAGATGATTGAATAGTGAACAGAAATACCAAACAGAGTATAGCGATAGGAAACAATGTCAATGGGGTACTAAAACATATGTACTCGAATCGAACAGTATCAAAATCTGCTAGTATGATAGTTCACAACAGTATTCTAGTACCAATTTTGATGTTTGAGAGTAAAACTTTTCGAACGTCAGACAAGACTGAAAGGCGGTGAATGAATGCTATAGAAATGTGTGCACTGAGAAGAATAACTAGGTAAAGAATAAGGAATAAATTGAAACTTATGGCTGATGCGTTGACTAAGAAGATGAAATGCACACTGAGTTGATTTGGATATGCAAAATAAAAGAGGGAAGAAAGATTAACAAAACAACGATACAATTCAAATGTGAGAGTAAGGCGTGGTAGAGAAAGGTCAAGAAAAGCATATTTGAATCAAGTGAATAATATTATATTTTGAAAGGGGGAAATTTAAAATGAAAATGGTAGGAGTTGTATGAACAAGTGTGTAGATGTAGAAGATGCGAAGTTGTGAGTTGAGATTGAAAAGTCTGGCGCTCATTCCTCTCTGTTTACCGCTATGTGGCAACTTACTAGAAAGGTGTCAACCCTAATAAAAAAAACTTTGCATCATCGAGAATCGAACCTGTAACCTCCAAGTTGGGAACCAGGTGTCGTATCAACTAGACTACAGAGGTCGGTACAATGAAACTAGAAATCTACTTTTTATCAGACTATTGACATTAACAATTCTGCGTCTGACATTCGGATAGATATAGAGATTATAACGATGAAATAATGGCGTAGGATGACAAGTCTAATGCTTTTAAGAAAGCGCTAGGGTATTTTTTGCAAATTTTTAAAGAAGACTTACTATGCGAAGCTGGATTTTCGGTCGTAGCTTAAATAAATACCAAATGTAGTCCAAAACTCAACATGGAATAGGAAATAAGCTGTGTCTTGTTTGATTCCAAGATTAGAGAAACTATGCTGGTCAACAGGCTCAACAATCCGACTGATGACTAAGTTCTGAAGTGCGCTATGTAAAAATCTTAATACACTAATGGTGATTACTGGTTTGCATGATGCGCATATTTCTAGATTTAGACCTGTTTTGAATGCAGCTGATATATGGTAGTCATAAATATAATCATATTAGTACGACCTTAAAAGTCTACTTCAAACATTGTCTCTTTGTTTTCAAGACCTTTAATAGGCTGTCTTCGTTTTATCTTTCGAATCTGTGTATAAGATATGTTCCTTTGGGGAGAAGTAGAACTATGAACTTGATTTCTTCTTTATCTGACAAATGGATTGTGTTCAATCAATCCAATAGGACTGAATATTATAATAGAGCTTTTGCCGTTGCTGGACCTGTGGCGTGGAATGGTCTACATATTAGCTATATGGGTAGTGTGTGCAGCATTGAGAAGCATTTAAAGACAACCCTTTTTGAGAGGTCTTATCAAAATTTATAATGATGTATAAATACTACATACATACATTACATTACAATTAAATTTGGCAAGTTGACAGTGGTTTTCTTACAAAAAGTACCTAATCTAATGACCGTAACTACTATTTTCCTATCCTTACATTCAATTTATACATGTCTCGAGCCCTTGAGGAGAGTTAATTCTCTAAGCAGTGCTATATATAATGCCTTTTTACTATAATTTAAGATCGTAATATAAAAAATAATGACAATATTATTCGTATGATTTTTTATTTTCCGTCAAAACTTTAAAACAAGAAAAACGCTGCATAGGTTCGCTATTTTATGGTTACTCAGAATCGGAAAATGATCAGAAAAATGTTATTTACGAGCTAGAGAATCGAATATTGGATTCGTTGCCGGTTGGGAAGAGATCTGTCAGTCGTGAATACCGCACGAAATTGGATCTTGAACCGAACCATTCTGAATGTTTTCAATCAAATTCACCTACTGACATTTGACAAAACCTACGAGAAAATGCAAAATATCAACTTATTGTGAACGAAAAAGAAATTCGTCACACATGAAATGGTTTTAATTTGATTTAAGTGTCTGTCAGATTTATACATACTCGTATATAAATCTGACAGACACTCGCGACCATCGCGCCATTTTCTTGTCTGGGTAGGCAGATATTACAGAGCCCCAGACCTATATCGATACACATCCTTCACCTCTTCTACATACACATCCATATATGTATGTACCTCCTCATGTAACTTCTACCAGTTCTCTGATATTTAATAGTTCCTGCTTTCAAAATATCATTCATTTGATCTTCCCTCTAATGACGATGTCGGTGTTTTTGTTGGTAAGACGTCTGACTATCATCCAGAAGTTTCGGATTCGTAAAGTCATTTAAATATTGTTCAACACCTAATCAATATTCAATAATATTACACATACATGCAAACCATCCCACCATCTCCGTGATGGGGTAGGCAGAGAGAACAGAATGCACCAGTGCACCTGACTTTCTTACCTTGATACCCTTCACCTCTTCTACAATACATCTATTCACCTTCACACATCCTTACGATTTTTTTTACTTTCTACGTTTCCTTCTTTCAAAATATCATCCACTTGATCCAACAAACTTTCACTGGTGTTCTTTTCTCACGCTTTCCACTGGCATCATCACTATATATTTGTTTTGTAAGTCTTTTTTCAGTCATTCGTTCCACATGCCCAAACCATATCTGAGTGCTATTTTTCATTTTACTCAACACATCTGCCTTAAGTCGTCAGATTTATATATTGTACATATATTTTGAATTAAAACCTTTAGTCAAAATTAACCCCTTTAAAACTCGTTTACAAGACCTAGACAAGATCTAAGTTCACAATGTCTGTGATCTAGTGGTAAAACGGTTGTCTTTCATTTAACCGTTTCGAATACCATTTTCGATTGGGTTTTAAGAACCAAATAAATTTATTGGTAACACTATAACTTCGTTATTCACATGTTTCTACCTCTAATCCTCAGGCTCTCTTCAGGCTGAATGATTTGAGCTTATTATGTGAGCAATATTAAAGGTCTAACTGATACTATGTTTAAGTGGTGGTGTGTGTGGTGTTTTGATTCAAAGGAAATATTCAAGTGAAATTAAAATTTTACATTTGACGTCAAAATATACAAAACGATGAACATGAGAGATACATAAAGCCATTAGAAAAATAAAACAGTAACATACAACCAAATGATGTTAAAAGTTTCACTCGAAATTGAAATATTTCCTTTGGGTTAATACTGACTTATGAAACCTAGATAATTTCGTCTGAAGAGAGCCACAGGATCGGTGTTAGAAACACGTAATAGGTTAGTCAATAAGTTTTGAAAGCGACATCTATGGAGCAGTAGGAAAACCAAAATTTCTACGCCATTTTAATATTTCATCTTTCATAAGAACGTACTCAAAATTTCATTTCGATCTGTCAATTTATTCTTTGTTTACAAGCCATTTGAAGTTGACGTGTCAGTGTATTTTTTAACAATGGAAAAATCCGAATATCGTGCAGTGATTAAATTCTTTGTTTTGGAAGGTTTATCGGCTACTGAGATCCATGCAAAGATGGTGAAAGTATTAAAGGAGTCTTCTCCTTCATTTCCAACCATTCACCGATGGGTTTTGGAGTTTAAGCGTGGCCGTACAAGCGTTGAAGACGATCCACGCTCAGGACGTCCAAAAAGTGCATCAACACCAGAAATCATAGCGAAAATACAGGATATGGTTTTGGAAGATCATCGATCGACTGTGGATGTGATAGCTGACACCATAGGCATCTCACATGGAACAACATGGCATATTTTGGCTGAAGTTTTGGGTTTCAAAAAACTGTGTGCACAATGGGTGCCGCATTTGCTAACAATGCAACAAAAACACGTTCGAATGCGACTTTCTGAGCAACATTTGGAGCAATTTCGAAAGGATAAAAAGGATTTTCTGCGTCGATTCATCACTATGGATGAGACTTGGGTCTACCACCATGATCCTGAATCAAAATAAAAGGCTAAGGAGTGGTGTGAACCAGGCACTTTGACTCCGAAGCGAGTTCGTGTCCAGAAATCGGCCAAGAAGGTATTAGCGTCAGTTTTTTGGGATGCAAAAGGAATTTTATTGATAGATTATCTCCAAACTGGTAAGACAATCAACTCTGATTATTATTGTGACTTTTTGGACCAGTTGGATGAAAAAATTTGTGAAAAAAGACCCGATTTGCGGAAGAAAAAAATCATTTTTCATCAAGACAATGCACCTGCTCACACAGCTCAAAAAACCATCGCGAAAATCAGTGAATTGGGGTACGAATTGTTGCAGCATCCACTCTATTCGCCAGATTTAGCTCCCTCTGACTTCTGGCTGTTCTCACACCTCAAAAAATTCCTTCGTGGAAAGCATTTTTCATCAAACGAAGAGGTTATAGCCGTCGTAGAGGAGTATTTTGCAGGCCTTCCAGAAAGTCACTTCCGTGATGGGACAACAAAGTTGGAAGATCGTTGGACCAAGTGTATTGATCTTATGGGAGACTATACTGAGCAATAAAAGTGATTTCTCCCCAAAAAAATGTATTTTCATTTCCGCTTTCAAAACTTTTTGACTAACCTATATCGTATGTAGAATAGAAATGAGGAATAACAAAGTAATTTATTGATTAATATTATTTAATATATTATATATTTAAAAAATCAGAAAGTTTTCACATATTTTGTTGCCAAAAGACATTTTACGGAGGGTATTCTGAATCCAATTTGGTCCACGATTCAATGTTCGTAATTGAGTAAAACACAACGCTTTGGTGGAATTGAGATTTTTTTTCTTAATTTTTAACGGAGATGTCCTTTAAATTTTTTTTATCAAAATTAAAAAATACACATAAATTTTAACATAGTATAGTGTTTTTGTATTGTGACTTAAGGTATTATCAAAAAGGCAAAGGGTTGAACTATTGAGAAAACTTAAGTGTTTTCATTGAATCCTACTTATCTCGGAGACAGAAGTACTGAACCAATGACGCGGCCTTCTGTTTAAAGAAGAATAATGAATTTAAAGAAATTATAAATGCACTGGATATTGATGCATTGTAATTAATTTCCTTGGTGGTCTACCATTTAGTCTTAAGTGGTGGACCACCATATTCACAATGGTAATTTTCACGTTCCTTTTGAGTAATCTCGGAATCCTGATGGTGGTGAATTGAATGCATTTATGAGCATTCTTACACTTTTTATTGACACTTGATTGTAAAATGGCGCGAAGGGTCCCATTTACTAACTTGCATCCACCCACTATTTAGTTAATGCTTTTCATCTAGCAACTTATTGTAGTGAATTGGTACTTGCGAATCGTTAATTTCAAATTGTGGATAAGTCCAAAAGATTTTTTTGAGATATCTCTACTTGCGGGAGGGCGGTTCCTACCCGTGGTTCTATCTTACGGGGTTTGTTCTTGGTGTGTTGTAACTACTTTCTAAGAGCGAGGAGGGATGTGAAGGCCTCTTCTTAAATCATTAAGTTGTTGACGGGAGCAATCTAATTCAACTGTGTTCAATATACGAGTATGGTTTTTATATTCGAGGTATGATACATAAATATTGATCTATTTAGGCTGTCATTAAGTAGAACCAACTTGCTAAGTGCTCTTTTTTCGTTACGAGGACTGGTCCTTTTGAATAAAGACTCAGATATTGATATCTTCAGCATTTCAGAAAATGTTTATAAAGAAAGTATTTAGAGCTTTCTTAGTAATGAGAGTTAGTTGTTTTAGCTTTACAATTATTCCTTATTTGTTATTTTTTTTTAGTTACTGTATACGAGTATATTCAACTTTGAGCTTTGCATGTTATTGGGTGTAATCTGTATATGTAAGTTTTATGAAGTAAATAAATCTAATTGCTATAATTGTTGATCATGCTACTAGAACCGAATCGTCCCAAAGTAACATTTTTCAATGTATAACATTTCTCTGCCATTATTTTATGTTCAGTCTTTAAAGTTAATAATTTGTCAATTACTCGAAACATGAAAGGAAGTTTATTCTGTTACAATGATTCAAGAATATCTAGTGACGAATATTTCGTTGGAGACTCGGTCCAACCATAGACACTTGATTACTTCATCGGGTAAGTTCTGACATTTTGGATATTTGTTTGGTCCTAGAATACCAAATGCCCTATTGAAGTATAAACCTATTCAATGCTTAAGCATATGCAGATCACAATTAGCTTTGCTTCATTCCTAGTGGCTCCCGCTTAACAATTTCAGAGATAATATTGAAACCAAGTTGTGCAGTCGCAATAAATCATCAAACTAAACTTTATGATCACTTTTTTCATTTACTTGTGAAATGTGCGAGACTAAACTTTTCACAAAAGTTTCCTCCTTGACTTATCTTCTCAACAACCTTTCTGTCTATATCTCAGCTGTTCGAGCTATTTCGTTTACATCATAAAAACAAAGGAAATATTTTGTGTCAATGGGGTACTTATCTTGTTGAATTTATTCATTATTTCTAACGATGATAAGTGTATGACAGGATGATAATTCAAAGAATACAAGTGTGATGATTATACTTTTTATCAAAAAGTGTAATTGCTGTTTCATTAAATTACTAAAAACTAAGAGAATACAGTGGTACCTCGGGTTACGAACTTAATTCGTTCTTTGATTCCGTTCGCGA